>CAJHNH020000744.1:0-237453 GCA_905116865.2 Candidula unifasciata
TATTTCTTTTTATAATTTAGGCTCAATCAACCTGGAACTTCAGTTCTCAGTTTAAATTCTGACTCGAAAGAGATTCATACTTATGTTCTTCCTTACTGGGTTTTGGGGCCCCACTTTGGAGAAACACGAACACCCATAATTTTTCACCAGATTTTATATGAAGATGATACTTAGGAAACAAAAAATGCTGTTACCTCGATCTTATTCACATCATCAGTTACATGTCTGAACTCCACAGGCTGATCACTTGGCTGCTGCTGTAAGATAAGTGGGTCAGAGGAAGGTGTAGTTTCTGACTGAGGGCATGGAGACTGATAGTCTGGTGAAGCAGTTGGTGCTGTCAATGTTTGATGAACTGGTCCAACCTTTTGTTGAGCAATAAAAATCAAATTCTTCCATTCACAAAAAAATTAATATAGGTATTAAAATTTAATACAGTCAATCAGCACAAAGTAATAATCGAAATTAATTTACATTCACTATACAAGACAAAGGGGAACCCCGGTATGATGCAGTGGCTAGATGAAACAAGACAAGTATAATCAAACAATCTCTGAAAGAACAAACACACTCTCTACTCTGAATTTATAACAATTAAAGTAAAATCAGCTGCCACTTCGTGCTGATGATTAAAGCTTTGGCAATAGAGCTAAGTGAAGTCCAGGAATCAAACAGAAATAACAACAATGTACAAAACAGACTTATTCAGCGTGCCATTTCTTAAATATTACCTAGAGTACCTTGAAGTTTCATGTAAAATTTCCCTTAACTAATTGATCATTATTTATCATTTTTGGCATATAATCCTAGAACACATTCATCTTTAATTTCTTTGTGGGTCAGTGGACGCGCATGTGATCAAAGATGATTTACCACTATAAATACTGTAATGCCAGAGCAATATCCAAGCTGGATATACCTTACTTCTGCTAAAAAATGGATATCATAATTTGACTGCCAATGCAAAGAGCAATATATATATATATAAATAAAATTATCGTCGGGTGCCTTGCCAACTGGGATGGGAGATCATGCCTCCTACAATCCACACAAGATCTCCTGCAGCATGTATCAGTTTGTGTGCTGACACACCGCTATGCCAGGCAACAAGACTCAAGAATCTTCTCTCGTTGTCTTCCTCTATCCCTCCTTCCCCAGATCTTTCCAGTGGTTACATGTTCCATTTTTCCTCTTTTCATAACATGGCCAAAAAAATGATGACTGTCCCCTTTTGATGTCTGTTATAAGTTGTCTTTGGGCTCCCGTCTCTTTCAAAACCTCTTGGTTGCTCTTTTTGGCTGTTCAAGATATTTTAAACATTCTTTTGTAAAACCACATCTCTGAGGCCTCAAGAAATTTTTTGGCCTGCCTACTGATTGTCCAGGACTCACAGCTATATGTTAAAACTGGATGTATGTAGCAAGCAAGAATTCTTTTTAAAACCCTCCACGACAAGGATGCTTAAGATGTTCGTTTAATCAAATGCAGTCCTATTCTGTTTCTGATCTCAGTAATTCATCTTCCATCTGGTGATATCCATGTGTCCAGATACTTACATTTCTTCACTTATCCCAAAATAACACCACTGACTTATTAATCATTTGAGAATAATTCTTTTCTTTGATACCACCATTACTTCTGTCTTTCCATTATTGGTACATGGAATGTGAGTCTTTCCTGTGATTTTCTCCAACATCTGTACACATTTGATTAACAGGTTTCTTTAGCTATTTTGCATTTGTTCACTATTTCTTTTTGTATTCTTTATCATTCTTTTACTTCTTTCTTTCATCCATCAACTGTAGAATTTCGGTTGACATCCATTTCCTTTTTGCAACTCTATGGGTTGGTGGGATTGTCTCTTTAGATGTCTGCTGAATAGACTCATGCTACATATCCCCCTGTTCATCAATAGTCTGTATAATTTCCACTGCATTATACCGTTTTTGTACAATGTCATGGCACTGTCCCTTAATTCTTTATCCGTTCTAAGAATTCCTAAATTTAACTAGACATTCTGTGGTGTTTTCTTAATATTCTTTAGTTATATTCTAATCTTTCCTATAACTGGAACATGGTCACTAAAGCAGTCTGCTCCCGGTCTAGTTTTTGCTCCAACTAAGCTGCACCAGAATCTTCTTGAAAGGCGAGTACTACAGAAAAGTCTAAACCAGGTGACAAAATGTATGAACAAATAAGATTCAGAATTAGTACTGATAAAACTGTTAGCATGATTTTTAACTTTAGGGCACAACTTGTTGACCCCAGTGATACTAGAATCACAATCCATGGTTCAACAATACAAAGAAAAAACACCACAAGATTTCTAGGAATGCTACAGGATGAACAAATGAAATGGAACAAGAACATAAGAGAACTAGTAATAAGGTGCAACAAGTACAAAAATATATTGAGAATGATTAAAGAAAATGGATGGGTAGCACATCAAGACACTTTAATTCAATCTTTAATAAGCTTTCATCAAGGGTAAAATGGAGTAATAAAGTGTAGTCTATGATTCAGCACCAGAGTACATCAAAAGTAAGTTTGATAGCATTCAGTGTCGTGCAATGAAACCATTCTGAGTGTTGGTAAATGGACATCGAAGGAGGCGATGGAGATAGCACTAGGCATCACACCACTCAATCTCAGAAGGAAGCAACTGATATATAGCTATTGGATGAAAGCAGCTAATGATGCCAAGCACCCAGCATCAGATGCTTTCCAACCAAATATGAACCCACTAGAATTACAACTGATCACAGATGTAAATAAATCTGCAGGCTGGGATGCTGCTGTTGACATGAATGACTTAGTTAAAATTCTGGCGGCAAGCCAGAAGTTTGATTCACAACTTCCCTGCATGACAGGGGCCTCAGACATAATAGGCTAACACAAGAACAAGGACTATTTTTGACAAGACCAAAACATTAAAAAAAGACTATGTCGACCCATTAATAAAATGAGTTGGCAGATATTTTTCCACACGATAAGTGAGATACCCTTCAATAAGTAATATATATGGTCATAGGTGTGTGTGTATGTGGATTGGCAAGGAAGAAGATACAAGTATCTCTACAAAAATAGGAGGAGTGCATAGGAGGATGTGTTTAGGTATATGCAGGAGTGTGTGGTATATGTATGAATACATCTGGTTGTGTGCAACTGTATACTCTGGGGATCCGTACATATATAATCATCTTGATCCATATCATGTATCCAACATAATCAACACTTGTGTGACACAATAAGGACATGTCTGATGGCAAAAATAGGGTAGGCAAATGGGTCGATACTGACAAGACCAGAGCTCTTAACCACTTCCCCTCAATGATGTGATGGTGAGGGCTGGCGACATGATGCGTATCCTCACAGCTACTTCACTGACTAGCTAGCCATGTTAGGAATCCCCCCCCCCCTCCCCAGAAGAGGTCTTTTCTGTGACCACATGGGGTTTCACGGCACTTCAGGTGTACCTGCATGCACTCCCCTGCCCCACAAACCACAACATCTTTATCATCGAGCACTTGAGTTTTAGAGCATGAGCATTCCATCCATATCAACCATGAACAACATTCAACAAAAAGCACTTGAATTCAGTGTCCTGGGAATCTGTTACATACACCAAGCCCAGCCACCAACCCAGACTTCCACAACCAGGAGGCACTATGACAAATGACAGCTAGATTCATCGTGAGACTTCACCCTGACAGTCTAACCCTCTATTATTACAGGAAGACAACTGTAAGACCACGAAAACCAAGTCACACGCAACATTTTTTTACTATTTGAATCTATCCAAACCTGTAACAAACTCAAAATTTTAAAATTATTAACAGTGGTCCAAAAGGATTCAGTGCAGAAAGCTCTCTGTCTTATGAGATACATGTTGGAAGGAGCACGAACCACGAAGAAAACATTAAAAATATAAGGGCAGGAGAAACACACCCAGACACAGGAAAGGATCGAGTGGTTTAACTTTCATGAAAAAAAGAACTAAGCCAGAGAGCTTTGGCAAATACCAGAGCTTTAGCCCCGAAAGTAGCGCAATTAAAGCAGACCACAAATATAACTGGAGACTGTTGGCAGCTTCAGCTAGCTAGCATTGTGTGTGTGAAAAGGAAAGAAGGAAGGGGAAGGCGACATTAATAATCAACAAGTAGATGATATCTGAACATGCAAATAAAATTCCTCAATAAAACATTATGTTAATCTGTGCATGTGTTGAGAAGATCATGTCTGAAAACTAAGATGGCTAAGAAACACAGAAAATAAAAACTGGGTAGTTTCTGGAAAAGTAATGCAAACTTCCTTTTGAATTTTTTGTAGTAGGTATTCATGCGTGTGGCTTTAGCATACTGGAAAGTGACAAATGACAAATAAAGTTCTAAAAATACACTTAGGTGAAAAACTGACACAATTTTAATTAAGTGACCTTGAGCATAGCACCTACAAATTATCAGCTTGCCTGCAGTCGCTCTTATGTTTTCTATCTCCCGGCTCTATACATTCTGACTTAAAAACACCAGGTAAATAAATGGTCACCAGCTACAAGCAAGACAAAAATACTTACAAACGAAGATGCACCGTCACTGGAAGCTCCATTAGCATCAGGCAGGAACTGACCAAATTCTGCCAGCAGGTTCTCCTGATGTTTTAACAAGTTTGCCACTTGCTGGTAGACTTCACTTTCAGTCAGAGGCTTGCTAGGACAAGAGGGTGCTCCCTGCACACACAAGAGTCAATTGTGAAAGAACAAGTAAAGGACCCCCTTCCTCACTACATTGTGCATTGTATTAACTAGTCATGGAAGTACTCTCTAAGGACACAAATCTATTTCTACTGTATGCAGTGTATGTACTTTACGCAAGTACTTTGTAATGTATATGTGTAATGTACAGAAGCACTGTGTGAGGCCACAAACATATCTCTACAGTATGTAATGAATGAAAGTATTGTGCAAAAAGAACAAATACATTTCTATTTTGTAATGTATAAAATTACTATGTAAGGAGACAAACAACTTCTAGTTTACTGTGTGTAATGTAAGAAAGTCCTGTTTAATGGATGGATGTAATGTGTAAGGAGAGGAGCAAATCTATACAGTGTGTAATGTGTGGATGTACTGTATAAGGACACAAACACATCCCTACACTGTATAATGTATTAACTGAATATGAAGTACTGTATGGGCACATGCACTTACGTCTTTAGTCACTCCCTGTTCCTTGTGGTATGTATGAAGAATATCAAGGAACTGTTTGTATATGTCTGGTTGACCTTGAAACTGATTCTAAACAAAAATATATATACTACAGTACATTCCATTTCAAACAACAATAATATATACAACAGTACATTCCATTCTGAACAACAAGAATATATACTACAGTACATTCCATTCTGTTTCTGAATTTAAAGAAAACAAAAATGATGTCCACAGATAAAACTGGCTGTTAACTCCACGACGGATTGGAAACAAAAAAATTCTATAGCAGAAGGGCACATGGTACAACCAAAAATAACAATAAATGATGAAGAAATTGAAAATGTCACAAACTTTGAATATCTAGGCACTATAATAAACAACAATGGAGACTGTTCAACAGAAATTAAAAGGAGGATGGCGATAGCAATGCAAAGATTAAACAGCCTTAAAAGTCTATGGTTAAGCACCAGCAAGGAGATGAAAATTATAATTTTGAGAGCATGCATCTTCCCTAAGGCTACATATGTGAGTCGTAGACTATCTACCAGTCCTTAAGAAAAAGAATAGGGGCTTTTGAGCTGAGATGCTAAAGAAAGATTCTCAGAATATCTTGAACAATGAAGATGAGAAATATTGACATCTTAAAAGATCTGAACATCAAGGAAGATTGGCTAATAAACAGCATCCTTTCTCAAAAGCTGAAATATTTTGGTCATATCAAACGCCACGACGGATTGGAAAAAATTATAGCAGAAGGCATGGTACCAGGAAGCAGGGGCAGACTAACATGAAGATGGGCACAGGATATAAGTGACTCCTTGAGTATGAAAGTGCATGAGGCGGGAGAACTGTTGAGAGACCGAGTTTCTTTCAGGCAGACTGTGATGAGAGTGACGTTCTGCAAAGGACCTGCTACATGATGATGATGACATTCCATTGTGAACAACAAGAATATATACTACAGTACATTCCATTCTAAACAACAAGAATATATACAACAGTACATTACATCAGGTAGCAGCATGTAAGGAGCTTGCTTGGCATGTGTCTCAACACTAAAATCAACAATGCCATTTCAAGAGTGTGTATCAGTGTCTATATTATCTTCACTTTATCTGTTCTCTTTTGCTTCAATTACAACTCACTCCCCAGTGACACAATCAGAAAAATATTTATTCTTCTTCTACGATTGACCACACAAGGGCAGATGACAAGCTGTGAAGTGGTTTACAGCAAGGCTGCGATATTTGTAATGACCATTTAGAAATAAAGAAATAATGACTACATAACAACTGGTATGCACTAGTGTGCATGAAATATGATGCACAGATGGCACTTGATAATGATTCTGAGACAATTATGATGTAGATGAAGTCATATTACGCACAGCTGATCACATCTAAACATAACAATGACCCTGATGATATCATGCTACACTCCCCTCTGGCAATATACCCCACGATTAATAAGAATATTTTTCTTTTTGTCTGTCCAATTGACGTAATGGCATTGTGAATGTTTACACTAAAGCTGTGATATCTGTACCTTTCGGCCAATTTGATCAAATATTTGTTGACTTCCTGGAGAGTTTTGTGGGAAGAACTCACCCAGAGCAACCACCTGTAGACGCTTGTAGACCAAGAAGGTTTCATAAATGCAGAACTGACTCACAGCCCTCCAGTTTGAATTCACCCACAGAATCATTACATTCTGCACATGATTGCTTCACCTCAAGTCTGTATGTTGAGCTTCCCACTCATCACAAGGTCGCACTCTCTGGAGAATTGACAGCCTGCAGATTCGGGACTTCAGTGACCACAGAGTCAGGTAAATTCTTTTTCTGTATGTTACACCTTTAACGTTGTTTAATCTGGACACTTAGCACGACAGCAAGAGAAAGCATGTATCAGGCATGGCTTGGCCTAATTGGTTCTAACACTCAGGTGAGTAGGATTTTTGATGTTATGTCATAGGACACGTTTATGACAGGCACATGAGCTCAATGACAGAGGCAGATTGTCATGGTGTACCTCTAGATGGCGGCGACAAAGCTGACGGTCAACAGAGGGTGTACGAAGACACTGTCTAAACTGTGAGACAATCTCTTGGTCTAGGGCTGAATCCCAACAGTTCTTTCACTCAATAGACATTTTAATTTACTATTATATTAATCCAGCCGACCACTTTACCCTCCTTTCAGCACGATGGGGCGTGTTGCAGGAATCTTGTCTAAGAATCCATAAAACCAGCACAGAGCAAGTTGGCACTAAGGAGGAGGTATGGAGTAACTCTTTATAGTAATGAATGATACATTCTGGGCTAAGATGTGGTAAGTTAAGATGGCTGAATTTACATATATAGATACACATACATACACACATGTATATAAATATATATATATATATGTGTGTGTATATATGTATATATAGACTGGCTGTATCCGGCCACATGTTGCTGTGGCCTAATTTTGGCTAAAAATTGCATGTGTCTAGCATGGTTAATTTCGCAATCATTGTGCAGATATAGAGATAGTCTTTGACACCCCCCCCCCCCCACTACTCTCTAAAGGTTTTTTAAAAGAAAGAAAATTAAATTAAATGTCACTAAAATGGAAATATTAATTTCCTAAGAAATTTTGCCACCTATTTCAAACAATGACAGGTAGCATCCCGGTATCAAAACATATATATATATATAATTTCCAGATGTATGCATGAAAAATAACAGGTAACTGCAGATTTTAAGAAGAATCTACAAGTCAACGCTTTATCGTCGTCAATAAACAACAACAGGAAAGACAGTATTGGTAATACCTTGATCTTTTTCAGATAGTTGACAGCATAGTTACACCCCACAGATTGACCACTTTGCTGTTGTGGCAGTGAAATAAGTGGGCCAGTGGAAGGTGTTGTTTCCGCCTCAGGACAAGGAGACTGATGGTATGAACGGTGGTCTGCTGCTGGTAATGGCAGATGATGAACAGGTCTGACCTTTTGCTTAGCAAAAACAAATCAAGTTCTCCCATTCACAATAAATTAACAAACACACACAAGTATTACGAATTATTAATCAATCAATCAGCACAAAATAACAATCAAAATTAATATAAATTAATTTACATTCACTATATCAGGCAAAAGCCTGATCTTAGCTGTCTTAGAAATTGTAAGGAATCTTCTGTAGAACCACACCTCTGTGGCCTCAAGATATTGTTCGGATTGTTTATTAATTCCCCAGGCTTCACAGCCATATGTGAAAACTGGCCCTATACAGCATATGAGAATTCTTTTTCAATGGCATAGAATTGATGCACTAAATGTTCTTCATTCTGTAAAATGCAGTTTTGGCCTGTTCTATTCTAATCTTTATCTCTGTGATACATCTTCCATCGGATGTTATCTATGTGCCTAGAAACTGTCATTTCTCTACTTGTCCTAAAATAAGGCGTTTTAATTTTATTATACATTTAGGCACTATTATTTTCTTTGAAATAACCATTACTTCTGTCTTTCCATTATTCAAGCTAAGGCCCATTTTATTACTTTTTACAACCACCGTATCTAAAAATTTCTGTGGTTATTTCTTACTTGTCACAATCAAGACGGTTTCCCCAGCATAATGCAGGTTGTTTATGTGATGACTACCAACCACAGTTCCTGGCATATCCATGATAGATCTCATTATATATTCACCGTAAAATGAAAACAGATCAGGTGATAGTATGCATCCTTGTATAATACACATACATATACATACACATATAAATATATATATATATATATAAAGTTACTGAAATACAAATGACTATGAAATTAAAACTGTGTGTGTGTGTGCATACAGAAATCTGACTGTACAGCACTCCTCCCAGCAGGGCCCTCTAGGGGCATTGGCAAACAGGCCTGACTATTCCAAGAAGAAGAATTAGTAGTATTGTTATCAACAATTTCCATACAACACTACAGTTCTTCAATTACAATTTGCACAGAATATCTCAACTTTAAGTAAGGCCCTATGGTAGTGAGTGAAGAGTGCAGAGCAAAAATAGAATCGTCATGGTCTGAAGAGAATCATGCAGCAGGAAGTGACCAGGGTATCTGACAGTCACTCAACACCCAGCACAGTATCTGACAGTCACTCAACACCCAGCACAGTATCTGACAGTCACCCAACACCCAGCACCGTATCTGACAGTCACTCAACACCCAGCACAGTATCTGACAGTCACTCAACAACCAGCACAGTATCTGACAGTCACTCAACACCCAGCACAGTATCTGACAGTCACTCAACAACCAGCACAGTATCTGACAGTCACTCAACAACCAGCACAGTATCTGACAGTCACTCAACAACCAGCACAGTATCTGACAGTCACTCAACACCCAGCACAGTATCTGACAGTCACTCAACAACCAGCACAGTATCTGACAGTCACTCAACAACCTGCATGGTATCTGAATGTCACTCAACAACCAGCACAGTATCTGACAGTCACCCAACACCCAGCACAGTATCTGACAGTCACTCAACACCCAGCACAGTATCTGACAGTCACTCAACAACCAGCACAGTATCTGACAGTCACTCAACACCCAGCACAGTATCTGACAGTCACTCAACAACCAGCACAGTATCTGACAGTCACTCAACAACCAGCACAGTATCTGACAGTCACTCAACAACCAGCACAGTATCTGACAGTCACCCAGCACAGTATCTGACAGTCACTCAACAACCAGCACAGTATCTGACAGTCACTCAACAACCAGCACAGTATCTGACAGTCACCCAGCACAGTATCTGACAGTCACCCAGCACAGTATCTGACAGTCACCCAGCACAGTATCTGACAGTCACTCAACAACCAGCACAGTATCTGACAGTCACTCAACAACCAGCACAGTATCTGACAGTCACTCAACAACCTGCATGGTATCTGAATGTCACTCAACAACCAGCACAGTATCTGACAGTCACTCAACAACCAGCACAGTATCTGACAGTCACTCAACACAGTATCTGACAGTCACCCAGCACAGTATCTGACAGTCACCCAGCACAGTATCTGACAGTCACCCAGCACAGTATCTGACAGTCACCCAGCACAGTATCTGACAGTCACTCAACACCCAGCACAGTATCTGACAGTCACTCAACAACCAGCACAGTATCTGACAGTCACTCAACAACCAGCACAGTATCTGACAGTCACCCAGCACAGTATCTGACAGTCACTCAACAACCAGCACAGTATCTGACAGTCACTCAACAACCAGCACAGTATCTGACAGTCACCCAGCACAGTATCTGACAGTCACTCAACAACCAGCACAGTATCTGACAGTCACCCAGCACAGTATCTGACAGTCACCCAGCACAGTATCTGACAGTCACCCAGCACAGTATCTGACAGTCACTCAACAACCAGCACAGTATCTGACAGTCACTCAACAACCAGCACAGTATCTGACAGTCACTCAACACCCAGCACAGTATCTGACAGTCACTCAACAACCAGCACAGTATCTGACAGTCACTCAACAACCAGCACAGTATCTGACAGTCACCCAGCACAGTATCTGACAGTCACTCAACAACCAGCACAGTATCTGACAGTCACTCAACACCCAGCACAGTATCTGACAGTCACTCAACAACCAGCACAGTATCTGACAGTCACTCAACACCCAGCACAGTATCTGACAGTCACTCAACAACCAGCACAGTATCTGACAGTCACTCAACACCCAGCACAGTATCTGACAGTCACTCAACAACCAGCACAGTATCTGACAGTCACTCAACAACCAGCACAGTATCTGACAGTCACCCAGCACAGTATCTGACAGTCACCCAGCACAGTATCTGACAGTCACCCAGCACAGTATCTGACAGTCACTCAACAACCTGCATGGTATCTGAATGTCACTCAACAACCAGCACAGTATCTGACAGTCACTCAACAACCAGCACAGTATCTGACAGTCACTCAACACCCAGCACAGTATCTGACAGTCACTCAACAACCAGCACAGTATCTGACAGTCACCCAGCACAGTATCTGACAGTCACTCAACAACCTGCATGGTATCTGAATGTCACTCAACAACCAGCACAGTATCTGACAGTCACTCAACAACCAGCACAGTATCTGACAGTCACTCAACAACCAGCACAGTATCTGACAGTCACCCAGCACAGTATCTGACAGTCACCCAGCACAGTATCTGACAGTCACCCAGCACAGTATCTGACAGTCACTCAACAACCTGCATGGTATCTGAATGTCACTCAACACCCAGCACAGTATCTGACAGTCACTCAACAACCAGCACAGTATCTGACAGTCACTCAACAACCAGCACAGTATCTGACAGTCACTCAACACCCAGCACAGTATCTGACAGTCACTCAACAACCAGCACAGTATCTGACAGTCACTCAACAACCAGCACAGTATCTGACAGTCACCCAGCACAGTATCTGACAGTCACTCAACAACCAGCACAGTATCTGACAGTCACTCAACACCCAGCACAGTATCTGACAGTCACTCAACAACCAGCACAGTATCTGACAGTCACTCAACACCCAGCACAGTATCTGACAGTCACCCAGCACAGTATCTGACAGTCACTCAACACCCAGGTGAATGGCAAAAGGGACACACAGTGATGCCTCGGGTCATAAACTTTATTTGTTCTTTGACTCCGTTCATAAGCTGAAATGTTTATGAATCAAAATGGTTGTTCCCACTGAAATTAATGTAAGTCCAATTAAATCATTCATCTGTCCCAGAAATATGCTTGTTTTTACATTTTTTTTAATTATGTGTGAAAAATATGTAATATAAAATATAAAGTATAACTTTACATTTGTGGCACAAGTAGATGGTAGAGCATTAGGAGAAAGATTCCTTCAAAGGGGAATCCCATTCCATAATGACATCTGGCAACTATGTAGGTATTTATGATGTTTCTTTTATTTGTTTGTATCATTGTAAGTGGTTCGGTTGCTGGCTCAGTGTCTGATGTTTTCAAAGATAATGTTTATGAGACATCTGTCTTTTAAACTATCCACTGCTCTGCTGGTCAGTTTTGTTAGGGTGATGCTTCTCAATGAAAAGCTGCACTTCACTTGCAATTCAACAAGTTCTTCCACACTGAGTTTTTGCCTGTGGTCCTCCATGAGCTCTACAAAATCCTCTTCATTGACCTCCAATGCCAGTGTCTTGTTTAAGACTCTATCAGGCAAAACAACAGGGCTAAAAACTCCTCCAATTAGATTAAAACATGCAGTTAGTGATATCGTTCCCTGTCTTGTCAATGAGACAGCCTCCAGAGATGATGAAAATTGCAAGTTTCTCCACATAGGCACCTGCTGCTTTTTTTTTAATTGTTGTTGTCCAAACTAGCCTCATCATGCCTAAAAACACTATGAAACCCAGTTCGTTAAGGACATTTCTCAAATCACATCTACTTGCTTTAAATTCTTCAACACCAGTATCACTTCTATTTGGCACTTTGGCCACTTAATCGCTGTGCAAAAGTAAAGTTTTCTCACATTTTGAGGCCCCACTAACACCATCTCCAGCAAGCTGCTTTTAATAATTCCAAACTAAAAATAATTTGTCTACTACTTCTAACACTTGAGACCTTTGCTGTGTTAACATAGTCACTGTGCAAAGTGGACAAAGTGCTTTTGGAAAAATGTACTACGATGTAGGTTCTTAACTCAACGCAACCTCCATATGGCAGAGATTCAGATTAGGTTAAAAATAATGCTGCTCTATTCTATTCCAGTATTCATACACGCCACTTCTGATAATCTATAACAAGGGTTGAGGTGATGCCATAACTATCATCGCATAAAACAGCAAGAATCCTACACCTGATGTTAACTTTCTTTAATGGTTACATTGTGTTTTGTATTCAGTTAGGTCTGGTCATATGTAAGTTAACGTCTGTATGTTGACATGTTGCAACCTTAGTTCTGATCATCAGTGGGAAAAAATAGTTGGTGAAAATACAGTTTCTGAGCATACACTAAGAGCTAAAGCAGATGAGCTACACCTCAATGTACACATGACAACAAAATGAAAGCAATGAGAAAATCAGTCCATGTTGAATGTGGCCTAGTCACTTACCCTGTTCATAGTGGACACTGCCTGTGACTGAGCTAGAGCTGTGATGGACATGACCTGCTGACCAGGCTGATGGACATTGATGGACCCACAATGCACCTCCATCTTGTATCCAGGAGGAAGAAAAGTGTTAAAGCCCACAATGAGGTCAGGGTGACCTCTGAACAAAGCTGACACTCGCTTTTTAACAACAGGGGTGTCAATGCTGAAGGGGAAAAAAGGAAAACATTCAAAGCTGAGAAAAAAAACATTGCAGCATCCCCTCATCCCCATAAAAATGGTGTACTAACAGCATCATAAACACCATTTATAACTGCCAATCACTGCTGACTATGTAACTGAATGTAACTCTGAAGTAAAGAGAACTGTTTTGCCAGACCTTTTCAGTTCAGCTTGTTATAGGATTTCTAATCAAGCCAGAGGAAGGCAGGTCAATGTGGATTTTGTGGTTTTCCAAAATTAACCTAAACAGACTGCCAGTGTGGGTAGCACACTGTTGCAAATTAAATTTTTTTAAAGTTCTAAGTCTTATATAAGATATTGACTTTATTGCACGGTTTCATCTTATATGGCTTTGTCTCTCTCCAAAGCAGTTAGCCACCTGCTGAGACTCACACAAAGCACACACTGATTAGCACCAGCAATGATATATGTGGATCTCTCTAAAAACTGCACTTGTGAACTGTACAATGGCTAAACTGATCCCTGGCATTCAGAGAGTAAGGAAAACGGCTTAATCATTTTGATGGAGTGTCAAATGTCACCTTATGCTCAGCCTAGTTTACATTAATTTAACTGTCTAGCCTGGCATACAGTACCATGCTCGGTAAAGTTTACAAGAGAAATCTGAAGTCACATGATTCATCTCAGTGGCACGCACTGGCAATCTTCATGTTCGAGAATGCTAAGTTTGAATTTAGCAGTCAAAAGTTTCATGCCTGCAATCATTGCTGGCAGCAATTTTATTAGGAGGTGGGTTAACCCCAGAAGAATTGGTTAGAAAAGTAATTCTAGCTCTATTGGGTATAAACCTGTACCATTTTAATGGTAGTCAAACACACTAACCATTAAACGAATTCATTGAAAGTCTATGACTTAGAAGCTCAAGTAATCCTAGACACCCCTATATTTCTAACTGTGCTAATTATCAACAAAGGCTTCAGTCAGAGCACTCAATACTCTATGCATGTCTTTCAGATGTGTATGAGCTGTCTAGTTAAAGTCATGTTCAGTAAACTCATTTACTGCAGCTCAACTGCAGCCAGTCTATCTTCAACACTACGAACTATATATAACACAACAGCTCTCAGAGCAGTGAAAATATGTCAATAACACTAATTAATTACTCTACTAAACTGATACACAGAGATTTTATACTTGACCTAACGTATTCTATCACTCCCCCACATACATGAATCAGTATAAACAAAAAACTCACGTCTGAGATTTGAATTCCATCATAATGTCTAGAAAATCACTGTAGACCTGGGGCTGGTTACTAAACTGCAGCTTCACCTGATCCAGAAAGGAGAGAGCATCCTCTACCTTCAGACGCTGGAACTGTTGCTGTTGCTGCTGTCCACCAGACATAGAAGGTCTTGACATCTGTCACATGAAACATGTTTAAAAATTAGGCTGCCAGTGTAGTTTTAGACAAATAAGTAAAGTAAAGTAATGTCCATGTATTGGGCATAAGGTGCTGCCCTCATATTTATACACAACAACTGGCAGGTAATGTAGTCAGTATCATGTTAGGTGTTACTTCCTAAATATTTCTTGGTACGATTCAGACTCAATTAACTTGGAATTTCAGCCTTTCTACTCCTGGAATGCCTCGTGGCATCAGTGCAGGAAGAGATCTCAGGAACAGCCCCTTGTATCAGTGCTTCTGATATGTCTGCAGTCCATCATCTGTGTGGTCGACCTCTGGCTCTGTTACTGCTGCATCTGTATAACACTGCTCTTTGTGGTGACCTTCCTGATGCCAATCTTGTTACATGGCCAAACCATTTGATTTGTTGTCTACCTATAAAGTCCAGTTAGCTGTGCCGAATCTCCTTCTGCTATCATCATTCCTAAGTTGATCTTTCCTTGTTACACCTAGCATAGTACAGAAACATTTTATTTCTATTGTGACTCATTTCCTTCTGTCTCTTGAAAACAATGTCCATTCTTGACATTGATTTCAAAGCATTGGTAAGAATATTGTGCTGAACAGTGTTTCTTTCAGTGTTCATATTCACATGCTTGCATTTCAAAATTGGTGCCATGTGGCCTAAAACTTGATTGGCTTTATTGCCTCTTTGCTGGATTTCTTTATTAATTCGTCCATATTCTGAAAAAATGCTAAAACAATATGTAACATCCTTCCCCTGCTTTAACTTATACTCATCAATTTTGATATTGCTGGTTCTTCCGTTTCTGGAGAATGTCATTGCTCCTGATTTGTCTATGTTGATCCTCATATCATAGCTGTCGTATTCTGAGTAAGTCTATTAATATGCTCTTGTAGTTGTACTGCTGTTGGTGCTATGATTGCCTGGTCATCAGTGAAAAGCAATTTATTTAGTAATTCTATGATATTGCCCCCCTACAATGGTGTTAGCTGATTTGGTTGACGTATGCCATGAACAGTAGTGGTGATAGAATGCACCCTTATCTCACTCACTCCAGATCTAATGTAGAACTTTTCTGACATTCCTATAATTTGTTTTAACTGAGCATTAACTGTTCACATATAACTCTTTTCAATAAAGGGTTCATACACTCCACAATCCTGTAGCACCTTCCATAATTTATTCCTATAAACCCAATCAAAAGATTTCTCTTGGTTTATGAATGCGACGTAATTCTTTATCAAATTCTGCCATCCTTTCCGCTAACTGTTTGCATGAATATTGCATGAGAATAACTTCTGTTCTTCCGAAATCTTATTTGCCCTTCACTATGTTGGGGTTCGATGGTAGGGTGTAACCATTTTTCAAGGATCTAACAAAATATTTTCTCTGTGTGGCTCAATAATGAAACTCCTCTAAAATTCTCAGTTTCTCTTGCTGCCTTTCTTCTTCCAAGTAGGTACTATTATTGTGTTTCTCCAGCCCTCTTGTTGGCATCTATGGGTTAGGTGTTGCGAACACGCTTCATAATGCCAGGGTGCTGGGTTTGATCCCAGCTGCAGGCCGTACGCTAGTTTCAACAGTGGTATTGAGAAGCCGACAGCCCAGAAAGCAACGCCTAACCAATGAACGTAAAAGTGCCTAGAAAAACCACAACAGCCAAAATATGCTTGAGTTGGTTCTGCAATAGCCTGTAAGGGACATGCAACTAGCTTATCCAGTCCTCTTATGGTGTTGTCCAGACTAGGTTGAACAGTCACTTACCTCTTCTCAATTTTAGCTCCATTTTCTAATTCTGACTCAAGGGGGAATATCACAAATGACTTTACCTATTTGAATTCCGGGACCTCATTTTGAGGGAACAATAACAGACCCACTGCCTCCAACAAGCATGTTATAAAAGGCCACTTATCACCGAAGATGATTTCGAAGCATTATTACACATTAACATTAGTACATTATAAATCACTGTTGCATTAACAAACAAACAGATAAACTAGGTAAAGCTAAATAGACCAAGCAAAACTCTTCAGGCAGAAATGAAGAAAGAGACAAGAGAAAACAGCAGAATACTAACAAATGAAACTTGTGTATCACAATCATTTTCCAATTGAATACTTTTACCCACTGGAACTCCCAACTTTTTTTTTATAAAAGCAGAAACTCACAGACAACAACTGCTGAGTCCCCTACTAAATGAGACATGAAAAATAAATGAACCCCAAATTTACATGTGGTTCATCTATTCGCCTTAGCATTTTGATTTTATTTAGCTGAAACTAAAAGAAAACATATATTAATCACTAATCTTTCCAAGGCAGCTTAGGTGGCATGACTGAATTTGTTTTCCTTTCTTAGCTATGGGAACTATTTCTGTCTCCTTCCATTCTTTAGGAAGTAGAAGGATTGATTTATAAGGTCTAAGTAAGAGTCATTGTCCACCAGCTGGTCCAAAGTGTACATTTCATTCGTTTTTCAATCAGGTTCAGGAGTCTTCATTGTTTTAAGGTTTCTAAATGCAAATTCCAGTTCTTAGGGACTGAAGAGTTTATTCATTATATTTTAGTAATTTTCTTGCCTTTTGTCAGTTGACTCTTCGTCACTTCTTCTCTTGCTCTAGACATGAAGATTTTACTTTCTCTGCAAAACGATCGGCCAGCCGGTTTACTGCTTTTTTACCAATAAAAGTTTTCCTACAATCTTCAGTGACAGTTTGGGCGCGGCTGGTATTAGTATTATTCTCCTTATTTAGACTCTTTACTAGATGCCATAACTTTTTACCATCTTTTTCTATGTTGAGAGCTACAGAATTTTCCTGCCACCTTGTCCGGATTCATGTTTTTCTCCTTTATAAATAGCCTGATGTTATTTATTGTGTTCTGTTACGTAGAGGTAAGAGGTGTCTTGTTCCATTTTTTTCTTGCTTCATTGCTGTTGCTTCTTTGGTGCAGTTGTTGGGTACATAATTGTTCATAGTTTTTCCTTCGACCTAGGGAGATTGATTTGTGTGCTTCTTCGAGCATGGTATGATATTGGTAAGAGTTGTGCTGTTTTTTTAAACCCCATTAGTTGGAAATGGCTCCAGTAGCTTCTTTCAGGCAAGTATTTGTAGAGGTCCCAGTCTGCTTTTATGTAGTTCCAGAAGAAGAAGATTCCTCAACATCACACGCTGACCACCTTTGCTTCCCAGGACATATACCAGTATCAATGTCAGACTGGGCTTAGCCTGGGACTATCTCTGTATCTGCGCAGACAATAATTGCGACAGTAGACACGTGCGATTTCTTTTTCCATTTAGTCAAACTATGCCACAGCAACGCTTGGCCGGGTACAGTTAGTTAAAAATAAATATTCATGTATTAAAGCAGACCATTGCTTGGTGTTGCTATGGTAACGGTAGTAACGCATTTAGAAGAAAATAGCTTAAATATCATGCAATTTTAATTTTAATTTTACTCTTTCGCTTCAGATAGGCTGATTAAATTAATTACATTTCTATAGTTCTACACATCTTCACAATGAAAGGAATAATATAAAAATGTATACACTGACGTAAACAAGTGAGGAACAATTAAACAAATCACAGAACGAATTGCTCGGAGAGGCCTACAAAAAACAATATATAAACTGCCGATAATAATTACACTAAATAAAAGGTTACATTGTGGCTGACCACGTCTTCGCTCGAGATGGTTTTTTAAGTTTTTAATTAAGAGCTGGTCTTCAAGTTCCTACCGTAAATCATCTCATCAGTTTATAGCAATGAACGTTTGTAAAACTGGATACAGAATTTAATTAGCACAAGCATTAATACTCAAATATACATTGAAGACTACATATGAAAATGAATACGAATACTTACCGCTATATTCAAACACAACGAGCAATTGTAGAACTCAATTAGAAGGCAAGCACAGCGCACGTGGTTTAGGCTATTTATAGCTGGCCTACCTGCGGAAATTGTTTTGGATGGTTACCAGGTCACTTCCGCTACGGAAAGTTCCCGATCGACGGAAAGAATCGACGGGCTTGATTTTGTTGCTTCAAATCCGTTTTACAGAGCTGGCTTATTTGTACCCAGACTTGGAAAGAAACCTCTAATTAGTCGACTCTTACGACATGCTTGTTATAAATTATTTCTTAAAGTACTTTTAATTGCATATAATTACTAGGACCATCCTTTACACACACACACACACACACAAAATGAGTGAGCGGTGTAAAAGGGAAGGCGCCTTGTGTGACATGAGCTCTCATGTTCTTGTTGCTATAAGAACAAAATTCTCACATTTGTTTCCCCCACGGCCGACTTCTCGCACAGGACTCGGTTCCTCTTAGGTCAGCTCAGGCAGAGCTTCTCTCGTAAATCACTGTTGTTTTTAGACTGGCTTGCTAACTGTTGCTATGTTATGATAAAACGAATTCTGACAGGACAACATATCGGTCATTAATGAAAGCTCAAGTCAAGTGAAGTCGCTAGAGTAATAGTTAAACGCTTGCAATAATTATTGTGTGCCGGGGGGGGGGGGGGGGGGGAGGGGGGACATCAACCTCAAGGTTCTGGCACCCATGCGGGGGTGAGGAAAAGGGGGGGGGGGGGCTTTTTTCTTATATGAAATGAGTAAACGTAACGCAAATCTCCCATAACAGTGTTAGCCCCGCCTATATACACACTAGGTCACTTTTGGTTGTTAGTTCCCGAGCCTAGTCACCTTCGCACAAGGTTACAGGGGTGCTCCGCGATACCATTAATATCGCGTGTTGTATATTTCAGCATACCAACGCTTTTACCACTCCAAAAACATGGCACACCAGCCCAAACACAACCCCCCCTCCCCACCACCCCCTTAACTGGAGTGCTGCAATCTATGTCACAGGCATTCTCTTTCTCTAAATGAAAACGTAAATGGAAGACAACACAGAAAGCAAACAATAGAGCGGGACATCAAAGTCGACCAGCCTAACAAACTATGAATGAAAAGTCACCTAGTGCCTAAATGGGCAGGGCTAACTCTATTTGGGGACATTAGTGTAATATTCACCCATGAAATGAGGTCACGACTCCAAAAAAGGCTATTCCTCGTGTAACTTCATGACCTTATTGCAGGAAAAACAAGAATAGACCCATTGTCTATTCAAAAGCATGTCGTAAGAGTTGACTAATTGAGAGCTTCCTTCAAAGTCGGAGAGACAAAGAACCAACAGTCTGCATACAAATAAGTCAGGTCTGTAAAACGGAAGCACACGCAACAGACAGGTTATAGAACAGAACAGCAGTCAAGAAGTGGGCGAACCACCAGAAATTTCCCGCCAGAGTTTACAGTTGGTGAACACAGAGAAACAGTAGAAAAAAGGCTATGAACCAATGTCTTCTGCCATGGTCCATACAGAACACGCTGATAAAATATATTGTGCACATAAACTATCTTTTAAAACCTTTCTTTATAAATTTACAGTGTATTATTTATTTGCATTCAGCACATTATAATTTCTATACATGGTTACAGTTCTCTCTGTGTTCGTACACAATTAGAAGTCGGGTTTTTGCTTGGGAGGTAAAGGGGGGGGGGGGGGGCTGAAGGTGGGCTCCAGGTACCTGATACAAATTTCTATGCGAACAAGATACATTTCCCGCCTTTTCTACAGACAGCTTTCCTGACCATAAACCGGCTGTATTATGTTTAGCCAGGAAATACATGTTAACAAATACGCGCTCTAATATGAAACATTATTTCACTATCATTCTGTGGCGTGGTGATTTATGTCACAGGCGTGAGGGAAAGTTAAGTCCAACATGATGTGTATATGGAGATACTCCGTACGTCACTCGGGCGCCAGTCCTTCACTGTTCTGGTTTTACGGAACCTCACGCAAGACCCCTGTAGCACGTCTTCGGATTATGTCTCAAATGAGCATTAACAGAGCTGTCAGAGGATCTCGGAGTTTGGCAGCCCCCAGAGGTGATATGTCCTTGTGGCTCTCATCAGCCCACCCCCAAACGCATGGGTGAAAAAGGTTTTCAAAACTCATTAGAAACATGAGTAAAGTGCTTGCCAAACGTTCAACTAAAATTACAACCCTTGGTTAACAGATTGCGAAGTGAAGAGAACATTGTTCTGCTGAGACTCAACCCTTGACCTAGAATTTTACCCGCAGCACAGACTAGTAACATCTCCTAGGGGTGGTGTCAGAGGCCAGTTCGGCTATGGGACGGACAAATCTGATGATAGTGAATCATCACGTATGAACGAGTTGACCTTCAGTAAAACTCAGTATGAGAACGGGCAGCTTGACCACGCAAAAAACTGGGTCCAGTTAACGGGCCAAGCCCAGTTCACACAGGTGACACGGATTACTGCGTGTCCAGCCGTGAACTCAGGCCGGGGAACAAAAAGCTTTGTCCGAGCTGGTTGGAAGAGAGAGATGTACTGAGACGGGACGAGACAAGACGGAACATTTTAATTAGGTAACATTAGGTTTAGTGACGGTTAGTTGGAATAGGATCTTTGTGGTTAGTATTTATGATAGGCTGTGTTTATATTTAATGTTTCGACTAGATAGTAAAGAGTTATGTTCCTTGTGTAGTAGATATTCCATGCAGTATTTGTTGAGCAGTTAGCAAAGGTGTGACGCGCATTGTAATGTGTAGCAGAGTCATTGCTCATACCACCTTTTTAGTGTTGGGCTGTTTGCACGACAAGACCCCTTATAGCCTTCACCCTTGTTTTTGAAAACTTTCCATTAGTAAGCAACTATATCCCCCTAGGTCCCTACTCTTGTTTCCCACGTACTTTGAGTCGTCTGACTAGCATGTGACATTCCCCGTCCGCACCAAAACAATTAATTTGTAAATTCCACGGACCCGGCGAGCAAAGGTCGCTGCAGAAGACTGCAAAACAACGAGGGATAGGAGCCCCCTGGGAGCGGGCTAGTAACCCCTTTATAAACGATTGCCCGGAACCTTTAAGACACACAGGGACACACACGAGACAACCAGGACACACAGACACTTCGAGACGGACAGGCCAGAGGATAGTCGGGGACAGACAGAGGATAGACACAGATAGAGAAGACACAATACACAAACGGAGATAGCCTGAGGCAGAAGAAAGAGAACAAAAGAGGACAGCAGAGGACAGGCTAGAGATAGAGACAGAGACAGATAGTAGAGCGAAGTACCGGTCAGTTTTGTAGATTAAAAAAAAGATAGTTAAAGATATATATGTATATGTATTCGATTAGAGTTCCTGTCAGAACCCGTGGCCCATTACGCCTGGTTACGATCATTTTTAGGCAAGACAACGGATCAACTCTTGTATACCGCTTCATAGTAAGAGAGTTACACATTTTCCAACACCCATGGTTCCAGCCTGATTCTGGTGTGGATACAACTTCGGGGTCAGATATTGACTCAGAGACAGACGAAGAAGAGGCCAGAGCATAGATAAGTAGTTGGTCGGCATTAAATAACAAACCTTTTAGCCCAACCTGCACTAGTAGCCCGGTGGCAGTCAAAGACAATGGCATAGTTTACAAAGTAATGGGAAGTAAGGAACACAACGCGATTCTATGAGTACTTTGATGATTAAGCATTATTCAGAGTATCTTTTGATGTATTTTGTGACATTTATTGGAGTGTCATAATAAATTCAGTGTGATCCTGAACAGTTGTATTCAGACACTTTATTTTACAAGCATCACTCACAGCCACTATCGACACGACCATCTTTCTCCTCGTCTATCAACAATCACCCGCCACCCTTGACACAAAACCATATCGAACCTGGGTCATTTGATGAAGCATAGGCAGCGAAAGAGACGACTGTGTCACAAATGGCGATAACACTGCCCAATTACGCTTGGGCCATACACCTAACGTGTATCGCTGAGTCCCGTGTGGCAATAGACGGCGGCTTAATTAGCACTGAGAAACTGTCAGCTAGGAGTCGTGTTCCTTGTAGATCCATGGGGACCTGCTTGTGTTGACCAGTGATTGTAAAGCTGTTCATCGCCAGGGGTTTCGGATAGGAACTGCCTACTCAGTTGAAGTGTTTAAAGTCAGTTTGTTCATTGTACATTAAAGATTATGTTTGTACTCAGCAGGAGTGTGTCTTAAGTGTGTCTAGGCTAGTTTGAGTCTGTTAGCTGGCCTACCTAGCGAGCCATATTAAATGTACAGAGTGAAGTAGGTCCCTGACAGATAATGGGAAGCTTTCGTCCTTAGGAGTTGAATCTGGGATAGTAACAGATTATAGATAATGACAATTTATTTATATTATTAGCTGTTGCGTGACGTGTTGCGTCTATAGTCGTTTCTTCGCAAAGTTAGCGCTAGATTACATAGGTTATCGTTCTCTTAAAAATTAGATTTAACTATTGAATTGATTTCTTAATGTATGATGACGTCGTTGGGATAGCTCCCTTAATTAGTGACAACGTGATCGAAATCATTTCTTAATAGTAGATAGTTTGATCGAAAGTAAATTTATATAATTATAGAGGCTAGTTTGTGATCGTGTGTTACATTGTGTTGTTATTGTATCAACTGAATGTCCTTAGAATTAATAACTGAGTGTGTTAGGAACATGTGGCGTCTTGACGAGTAGGATAAAAGACAAAGATATTGTATGCAAGTATTTCTGTATAATTGTTGGTGTGCCACGTGCTGAGTGATTGAAGAAACTACAAGCTCCAACTGACGCCCTTCGTCCTCGGCATCATCATTGTGAATCCTGTTCATCATACTATTTCAAGGGGCATCATGGAGCCCAGGCTGGAGAACAGATAAGTTGTGTTTTGATTGTGGTGTTGTCTTGTTCTCTTGCCCGTGGTGTTCCACAGGGTCGTCTTTGGAACAGCGGTGCCGTACATTGTCTATCATTCTAGTCTATCCTCTTTCATCATTGATAATATTTGTATATACATATTTTTTTAAGTACATTCATCATCATGTCACTTGTAAACTTTTGTTAAGAAGTAGATTTCGGAATCCTTGTCCGACACTTACTGTCAGTACAATCCAAATTGTTTTTTTCAAAGTGCTAGTATACCACTTGGAAATGGTTGAACATTATGAAGTTCCACGTACAGAATGGTCACTTTAACTTTAACATAATATATTATACGGTTTTGAGGTTAAGCAGGCATGTGCAGGACGTGACGATTCCTTGGGTGAGCCCAGAACCAGAGCGCCATGTGCCGGCTCTGCATACATGGAAGCCTCCTTGGATGGCGGGAAATGCCCATGATCTGGCACTGCCTTCCATTGAGGGCTACCCGTACCACAAGGGGCTGCCCCAAAGGGGTACTCCGGAGGCAACACCTGCGGAGAAGGCTACAAAGAGGACACCACACAAATCAGGCAACGTCTCGACCCACACAAAACAATGGCCACAGTCATCCTAGAAATAGGCCTGACGTCTTCCCTCGAAGTCGGAGTACATCTGCCCGCGAGGCAGGGAACAGTAAAACGTTTGTACACGCAAAACTCAGGTCCAGGTAAAAGCCAAAAGTCCAAGCGGACGATTAACCGGGACCTTCCGCCGGAATTCACAGCCGGTGAACAAAGAAGAAGAAGAAGAAGAAGAAGAACTCTCATTCTTCGTTAAGGCAAATATATACAGACTCAGACAACATAGTCAAGACAGGCTGGTTTTCCTGTATATTTTATTTCAAGCCAGGTAAAATGGCTGCATGTGTATGTTTAACATTAGCCGCAGAGAACTAATTACTGAGAGGAAAGGGGACACGCCCCTCCTACATCAAATTTGTTGGACTGTGGGGATCCTCAAAGGACCCAGGTTCCAGGCTGAAGTGGGTCACTAGAAACTGTTGTTGTGCCCGCTACCCTATGTGGCGCAGCTTATTCTTCCATTCTTGGCGATTTTTTCTTTTATCTCTGGCTGAAGTGTCAGTTTTTTCCTTCAAGCAATTGAGTTACGTGTACAGATACCTCGGTGTAATCTAACAACCCCTCATGCCTTTGTCCAAATAATCCCGTATATACAAACATACTTTTATATATTGCTACCTGTGTACACAGATCTTTCCCTGACATTCCTGAAAACTGTCGAATCTGACACATTACCTTCTACTGTTATCATACCGCCATGGATATTTTTTGTTAACCTTCACAGACACATTCACATTTCAGTTTACACGCACACACCGCAATGATATGTAATAGCCTAAACAATAACGGATGACTCCGTCAAACAAAATAAAAATTTTATCGTACCTGGCTGTTGACATTTTCAGTATGTAATTCAGGATTGCTTGCAAGGTTGATTAACAGAACTACTGTAGATTTTTTTTCTAATTAGCTTGTAGATAAGTCTTTTATTTCTCTCAATTCTGATGTCGTCGTTGATCCTTCGCACGATGCTGCTCTGTGCACACTTGATTTCACCATGGCATCAATGTGGACCATGGCATCAGACTCGGTTCATAATCTTCTTAATGTCGTCAACCCCATTTCGTGTAGACAAAATACCCCCCCCCCAAACCCCCCCCCCCCCCCCCCCCCCCCCCCCACTTCCCAACAGGCGCCGCAATCTTGGATCTCAGATTTCCTGGGCACCCCCTTCCCCTTTTATTTTACAATATTTATAGTAAGAGTTCAAACATTACTCTAGAGACCATACTTGACTTGTTTATTCCTTAATTACCGGAAATGTGTAAAAGTTGTGGCGGAGCGTGGTTGCAGGTTTCCCAATGTTTTCTTACTTTTTTTTTCGGGGCTGGGAGACTGAGCGCCCACCAAATATTTGCCTAGGTGGTAATTATGTCTTTCGTTATGTTGCACTTCTACAACACTCACTTCTGTCTCCGTGGCTACTTTTACGCCTGCTCATCTTAATGTGCACTGTCTGGCTTTAAGAAAATCATGTTTCTGAAGCAGTCTTTCTTTTAGCATTCTCCTAGCCAAATCTTCTCTGATTTCACCAAAGAAGTGATCTTTCTGTGATCTTTCATTTAACGGTGTTTAACCATGCATTGTTTTTATTAGGACTATGTCTTTAAAAATGTTTAGAAAATTCGTGTAGACTTTCAGAGGGATCTGATGGGTAAATATTGATAAGAGCTAATGCACGCGTGTTTCCTTGCGTTGTGTTGAATTTAAAAATGCATACTGTAATGGTGTGAATTTCCGGGGAAATCCCAGAGAGTTCCTGATGGGGAGGACAAGGTCAGAGGACCAGTGATACAAGAGAAAAACGAGATAAGTTAGTCTCAAGTATCCCGTGGTGAGCGAATAAGGGATACAAGAAAAGCGTGAGACTGGAACGGAAGATGTGAACCGAGAGACGGTAGTAAGACAGTTGAAGTTCGGACCTGATTGCAAGAGGTCTTATGTAAGAGAACACCTGATTAGAATGGAGAACTTGTGAACACGTATAATTGATCGAGAGAAGACATGAATGTTTCCTGATTGTCAGTTTCAAAATATATATTAATACCAGGTACAAGGCTTTAGTATGATATGGATGCGTGATTAGAGAGATACGGATATAGCAAAGAAGTGTGCGAGAGAGTTGGCCAGGTCATCAGAAATCAACCATGCATAGTGACCACGAGGACAAAAAAATGCGCTGTCAGTGAGATTCAGCGAATAAAGGTCTATAACTGAACATTCGTTTCTGGTGTGTCATAGCAACTAAGTGTTCGTCAATACAGCAATGTGGCGTGTAGAAACAAACCCCTAGCATAGCACATTGCACCTACTGTGTTCTGAATGTAATAGAACTATACACCCACAAGTGCATATGGTGAAGTGGGTTTAAAAGGTTTTTAACTTTGCTGTGTTAGATTACAGCAATTTAAATTTAAATTCATGGGAGAAAGTCGTTTTGTGATGATTTATAAGTTAAGAATTTGATTATCTTCGCAACACTCTGGACACATCCATAGGTGCTCAGATCCCCTCCCTAAAAATATTCATCAGCGTCGTTAATAGTGCTAGTAATGTGCTAGCTGACAAGACTTTACGTGCGTCCGGTGTGCTTCTCATGCTTGGCTGTGCCGATCTTTACTCCCAATTCTCGTATTCTTAGCATTGATGTGAACATGTTACTTCCAAAATCCTTAGAACGTCCTATCTCTCTAAGGGCATTGACAATATCTGCGTGATCCATGGGCCGGTCATCTTCAATTTATGCAGCACCTGCTAGTTTATCAGTTCTTTCATTATTAACAACACCTGCATACCCTGGGACATATATGAGGGTCACTGCACACACAGGTGAGTTTTGCAGTGACTCAGTCCACTGTCTGTGTAACCAGCCTACCTCGACCCGCCAGATAATGTTCAAAAATCACTCAGCACACACACGCAGGAATAATGCTGTGGTTCTAGCCACACGAAAGCCTGTGTCACCGCCATCACCATGCTGCTAGTAGTCATGGAGAAGACACCTCTGGCTTCTTGAAATGTTCTGTCTGAAGAACGAACTGTAAAGGACCATGCGCTCTCATGTCCTCGTATAACGGACCCGTCTGTGAAGATCATCTCACGTCTCATCTGACTTGTCACTGATACGCGCACAAACCTCGGCGTTGACAGCATTGGGATTCTGCTCCCAACAACTTCTATCAAGCGCTACGACACAAGAAAATGTGAGATTGGGCGCTTTAGACGCTGGTATCCACCCCTCACCTGGATGGATGTCTGTAGGGCTGCAGACCTGCATGATATCATCATTTGCCCTACCTAGCTATGATTTTCCCCTGTTCAGTCTATGGCCTTTTTTTCTGGAAGAGCATGGGGTGCAAAGGGTGCTTCACTTCTGAGCTTATCTTGAGGTAATCACGAGCCCTCCAGATCTTGATCCTGTGGTTCGTGGTAGGGAAGTCAAGAAGGTATCTCATTGCTACACAAGAGATGCCTCTAGTGCACCCTAGAATAATGCGCATTTCTTCGTTTTGCACCTTTTCAAGTCTTTCAATCTGGGTATGGCTGACGGTGAGAATGGCTAGAGCATATTCGATGGGAGAAAGTACAAGTCCCTCGAAAGAAGCAGAAGCAGTCTCTGCTCAATATTAGAGGCGGCCAGGGCCCTCATTGCTGACAGGCCTTTGCGTGCTTTTGTTATAACATGGTCAACATGTTCTTTGAAGGACAGGCTGCGATCAAACCTCACTCCGAGGTATGTCATCAGATTTGTTCTAGTCAAAACTTCGTCGCTGCTTTTCATTGCTGGTAATTCTGCCTTCACTATATGCGGGTTCGGGAAGAACCATGTTACTGAGGCCTAAAAAGGGTTGACATGAGCATTAGAATCTGTACACCAGGAGGAGATGCGATCAAACACACTCTGCATTAAATTGGTAATCTCTTGACGATATCTTCCCTATCGGTATACCAAGACGTCCTCAGCAAATGATAAGATCCTGCCCCTCCCGTGTAGTTACTGCTCAGTTATCAGCACTGTGAACACTCTAAATAGAACTGAAGACAGCAAAGAACCTTCGGGCAATCCTGGACTGATGGTTACTGATTTTGATATCCAACAACCCCACCCGTCTCTGAAACAGTGCTGCGGCTACCCAACGGGTGATGAATGGAAATACTTGGAGTTGAAGAAGTATGTGCATCAAATATCTAAATAGTACTCTGTTGTACGCGTCCTCTAAGTCTAGTGCGGCTGCAAATGTCTTTTCTCTCATCTGACAACCGCCATAGACTTACCAGGCGAAAAACTGCTGCATGGAGCCGTGTCACTCTGCTACGTCTGTATCCTCCAAGTCATCAGCGAGTCTACATGCTACAATTTCCCCCAGAAGATTGTCCGTAGTGTTCTTCATGGTAATGATGTTGAAGCCACTGATCTTGGAATGGTCTTAATTTAGTTTTGGTAACGGAGTAGGGAGCTGTGTTGTCACTCCTCTCTGATCTGATCACTTCTGATGATGACGTTGAACTCTCCTGCCAGTTCTGACATTTCCTCCTCTGACATCTAAAAAAAAACTTTATTAAAACTTAAAAATGTGATAATAGTAAAACTGTTTAGATGAACGTATGTTGGACATTAAGGCCACCTGGACTAAGAACACCTAGGCTGTGGATGAGGCGATTTCTCAAAGCGAGGTGCGTGGTATGATCGCCAGATCAAGATTGTGCTGTGACAGATCTATCATCTTTACCTATGTGGCCAGAGCTGATAAATTGGAGAGGGATCGATTTAAGGGTCTTCTTGTCAATATCAGCTAGATTTCTGCCAGTTTTTCAAATGTATGCTTTGTTGCATCTTTGGCAGATTATTGCATAAATTACGTTGCGGGGTTCACAAGTAAAAGGTTCCCTAATTTGGAAAGAACCATTAGGGAAACTGACCGATTAGGTCTGGACAACGAAATGACATGTCTAGAGGGAGCATTCAGTAGTCCCAAAAGGATGTGCTGTGTGGAATTACATTTGGTGGGGAAAGCATCTCTTCTGGTGATGCTTAAAACTCCGTTCAGAGCCTTTTTTAGAAGGTGTTTCGGATAGAAACGGGCACGGAAGAAATCTAGAAGTTTAACTAATTTATCAAAGAAGTCAGAATCATCAGAGCACAACCTGCGCAGTCGAAGGAGCTGTGAGTACGGAATATAATTTTCACACGGTAGTGGGTGAGACGACGTATAGAGGAGATAACTGTGAGAATCCGTGGGTATGTAGTAAGCTGTGGTCTTCAAACAGGGAAAATCGATGCTGACCGTGATGTCAAGAAAGTTTACTGAAGTGGTCGAGATCAGTGAGGTGAATTTGATGCCGGATGGAAATTGTTGATATAATTGATGAATTGGTCGAGCTCAACCTTGGACATTTCGGTGATACCAAAGCCATTATCTTTGTACCTCCGGAAACTTGTCCGTGTATACTAAACTGCCTCATATTCCAAGTGGTAAATAAAGAGACACGCGTAATTGGGACCCGTGTTGGACCCCAACGCGACCCCACTGATCTGGTCGAAATACACGCCATTGAACTCAAAATAGTTAAGGGTCAGTACTAGTTCGGCAAGGCGTTAAAGAACCGCAGTAGGGATGATTGGGTTGGACTTTTTGTCCCAAAAAAGAACTGGACCGTCGGGGTGAGGGATGGACGTATAGAGGGAGCACACATCTATCAGGAAAAGATTATAGGTTTTACCGAGGAGCAACCTGGTGGATCCAAACATGTTGAGGGCATGGTTAGTGTCTTAAGCAAATAAAGGGAGACTGGTTACAATGGGTTGGAAAATATTATCTAAAAATTCCGAAATATAAACAGTGGAACAGGAGCACGCAGACAATGGTACGTCCAGGGTTGTTATGCTTATGCATCTTAGGTAGCAAGTACAACCATGCTTTGCCGAGTTGGCTGTCAAAAACACGTACATTGTTGGCCTGCTTGGGAAGGGTTACTTGTTACATAAATGATTGTAACGCGTCCTTGACTTTCTTGTTGGACACTGTGTGGTTGTCGCTTCTGGCTGAATAGAAAGCGGGGTTTCCGAGTCTGGTGCTGGCCCCCTCAATATAAAGATCCTTCCTCCAAACCGGTACAGCGCCCCGTTTGTCAGCCAATTCTATAACAATATCATATCTCTTTCTGAGGGATGAGAGTGCCCACCGTTCACGTGTAGCGAGGTTGGATGAAAGCAAAGGCATCTGTTCCGACTGTTGGATAGCATGGAGCGTTTAGCTGATATAAAGATCAAGCGCCTTAGATTTACCTGCAGGAGGAGTCAACTGTGATCGGGGTTTGTTGACCGTTGAAAGGAATGTGTAGTTGCGTCAAGAGGTACAGTGGGGGCGGGTTGTTGACACATGTGATGATGTTACAGGCGTAGACGGCGAAGAATGTTGATTTTGAATGTTGAATTAAGAATCGACATCAAAGCACTCGGGACACTCCCATAAGTGCTCAGTCCCCATCGATAGCAGCAAGCGAAGAGTTTCAATTCCGATGGTACCAGTAACAATCTGATTGTATATCCTTCCCCTGAGTGTTGAGCGTCGGCCAGATCCCCTGGTAACTCCTTGCAGCGCCATTCTCCTCAGACAGTGATGATCTATCTGTGACTCCGAACTCTTCACCTGTTTCCAAAAGGCCCACACAATATCTAACTTGTCATACATCATGCCTGCTTAATTCCCTACACACCGGAATCCCTGAACAATGCAAAGGATGTTAACTAACCGGATCTCTAAAATTATGGTTGCCTCTTTTAACGAGCAATGAAAGAGAGTGTACATCCAGGCGGAGAGTGTGGTCGTCAAAGTCTTATAGGTGAGACGTCGTAATTACAAGAATAACAAACTTCCACCAAACATTCCTGATCATTTCTATAATTTGGGTACAAAGTACCTTTAAAAAAAAGCAAATTTTTATAGACCATGCGACGTTAGACGTCGCGCACTCAAAATAATTGACGTCCAGGAAACTCCTGGATATTTTTTACTATTACAACGAAAGAGTTTTGCTCATTAAATTATCAGTTAACTATTTGAGTTTTAATACTTAGGTTTGCAAACACTGAAACAGATTTTCAAAGAACTTATGACACATACTAAACTTAATGTAAATGTAGATCTAATTATTTATATATTAAAGGCTTTAGCAATATCTTTAGTGTTCATTGTATGCATTATTAATGTTAGGTTATCTCCCTTGGTTCAGTCGGGTGAAATTAGTTTTTATTTGTATTTGTGTGGTGTGCGTATGTGGTTATGTGTCTTCGCTGTATTTTACTTGTATTATCATAAAATTAATTAAAACCAGTATTTGTTATTTATTCAACATGCATTCGTTTCCGATATATTTAACGGTCAAGAGTTAGAGTTCAGTCGTAACAAATTACATTGATGAATTATTCGAATGGCAAGTTACGTCACTGGTGTCGTGTGCCAACCGTCTAGTATAATAAAGCAATTTTTAGCGACAATATTGTGTTTTCAAGAGGCACGATTTACGAGTGTCATTTAATACACTCTAATGTATGCATCATACTGCTTCACTGAATAATTACAAATTTATTTAAAGGGATATAACTCATGCAGGGGATACAATCCAAAATGTAAACATTTGTGACATCTACTAAAGACATCCTATTCACACTAGCAGATTTCACAACCCGCCCAAACTGAGCAACTGGTTACTTCATAAAGACAGTTTAAAATGAAAATTTTCCCTATAAACTTGCATCCCGTAGGATTACAATTCAAGGATGAGAATCAAACCTTCAAATTCCGGAAACCCCATTACTCATTTTCCTTGTCACCATCGCGCAAATATACTTCAATAGTTACCGCACACAAAATAATAATCGCCTTTGTGCGATGCAATTTTTTGTTATATTGAAGCCCCACCCTAGCTGTTGCCAGGCCCCGAAATATAACTTAACGGTTAAACGTGGTTTCCGGACCTCTCCATGGGTGATCCTTATCCGCAGGGTGATCATTATTGTACTTTGTGTCACCGAGTGTTTATCACTCTGTGTGATGTCCTGGTGGGGTAAAATTTGCTTACTTACTTCAAGAAATCCGATCAATTATTTGCTGGGTTTTCCCCTCGTATTTTTTAAGTCGATGGTACCTTCGTTGTCGTTTGTTTTGTGTAATTGTGGTGTAAAAAAAAAAATCACTATACACAAATTTAAATCAATCAACCTCTCTCCCTCCTCCTTTATCTTTCTCTCTACTCTGTTGACTGCTGCCTGCAGCTCCTGGGTTATTTATTCCCTCTCACTCCCCTGTCTTTATTCAAGTATATCATCTGCAAAGGTCAGTATTCTCCCAACTCCTGGTGCTTCCAAATTTGCAATCTTGTTCGTATACACATTAAAGAGCACAGGTGAGATGGCGGAACCCTGTGGCAGTCCTGGGGCTATAATACGTGGTTCTGAGATCCATGAACTTAGACGGAGAGCAGCCTGACAAGTATACAGGACAGCAACAATCCAAATCACCAACCATAGACTGACGTCCTTCTTCCACATTGCGGTCGTCAAAATGTCATATTTTACCCTATTGAATGCATGCTCGAGATTTAGCGCTGTCGCCAGAGTTTCCTGTCTGTTCTGGAACCCTTCGTAGATGTCAAAGGCAAAAGTGGCTGCATTTGACCAGGTATCTTTACCAGGCCTGTAGCTCCCCAGACCTCTTGGAAGAAGCCTCTCCCTTTCCCCAAAAATTATTGCAACTTAACTGTGACTATCTTCTCTTGGACTTTCCGAAAAGTAAGTTGTAAGGTGATGATACTAAAGCCACTCAGCTTTGTGTGATCCTTAAATGATTTTGGGATAGCTGTGCACCCAGTCCTGCGGTACGTTTTGCTGTGGTTTATAGCTAGGCTGCAATATCTACGACTTTTTCCGCTCGATTTTGGGGTTTACAGCTAGCCTGCGTTAGCGGCGACGTGATGCCTAATGTTCATGTCACGGGTAATATTCGTTCGCCCTTGAGAGGGCGGTTGGCACGTTCTGTTGTGGTTTACAGCTAGGCTGCGATGTCTGACCTAAACTACTAGTTGCTAACAAAAACTGTTAACTAAGACGGCTTACGGCTCAGATTGGTTTGGATCGACACGGATGCCAAGGTTAATTAAAAATCGTCTCTTCGGAGAGGGAGAGATGAGGAGTGTGGGTTTTTATTTCCGCTGATTGTGAGTATGGTGTACTTTTTTCTTCAATCACGGAATATTACTGTGGGTTCCACCACTGGTTAGATGATGACGTTTTATGTCGAGAGCACACTTAAACTAAACAGTCCGTGGCGACAGCATGCGGCGCCAACACCTCTGGCTACAACGACCTGCACAGTCAGTAGTGACCTTTTTGTGTTGTTGTTACGGTGGTGTTGGTAGTAGTAGTATTGGTACTCGATGGGTTATGTGGTAGCTGTTACACTAGCGATATTTATTTCTCAGTACAGATTAATGCTACCCATTTTAGTCTGGGTGGACATGGATGCCAAGCTCAATTTAACAACAATATTTCGTCAGCCAATGACGTCCCCATACTTCGTAGAGGATATGATTGTCACGGAAAAGGGGGGGGGGGGGAAGGAAGAGACGAGTCTTGTTTTGATCATAGGTCAATGTCAGTTATTTTTGGGTGAACGTTAATAAATGATATTGCAAGTAAATAGTGTTTACATGATGTTAGAATGAGGATTTTTTGGGTCAGTGTCAGGTAACATTATCTGTATCTGCCCACTGCCATTACTACCTGTACTTCTGATGTAGGCAGGGGGACACTGGGACTCACTTCAGGGGAGGTTGTGAACGTGAACAAGCAAGAAATCATGTTCACTACAAAATGGAAGAAAAAAGAGAACCATCATCGTCATCAACAATGTATTTATGTTTCATACATTTTAAATCCCTTTGCGAGATACCTTCACACAAAAAGACAGCAATATTCTGTAAAGACCAACAAGAATTGACATAAAATAGATCTGTAAATACACACTGGTTTTCTGCATCTAAAGAAAAAGACAATTTAAGGTGGGGAGACCCACTTCCTCTTAACAAGCATGTCACAAAAGTCAACCAGTTGGGTGTTTCTTTGAAATTAGAATTCATCTACCTGAGAGGCAATAAATCAACAGTTCGCATAAAAATAAGCCAGATCTTGAAAATGGAAGTGCAGAAACAAGACCAAAGTCCAGAAATGGATCAACAACCAGATCTCTCTGCCAAAGTGGACGAACAACTCTCTGTCTGAGTTTTACAGCTTTCTAATGCGGAGAAGAAGAGGAAAAAAAGACAGAATTTAAAAAAATTATAAAGATGATTAAGAAGAAGAACAAGAATAATAATAATAAGAAGAAGAAGAGCTTTGGCAGTGAGGGACATGAACAGTTAAGCAGGCTGATGAACACAGATTGTCTCACATGGTTCCTTAATCCTTTCTTCAGGGGAAGCAAAACTGTTAAAGTGCACAATGAGATCTGGGTGACCTTCGAGCAACTTCGACACTTGGTTAGTGACATATGACATGTCAATGCTGAAAATAAAAGGGAAAAACAATTTACATTCAGCAATGTAGCGAAAATGATAGCACTCAAATTACATAATAATTCATATTAAACCATTTGCTATTAACCGTTTTTCCAAATGGAAATATTTACAGCATTTATTATGTAGTGCCATCTCCGCAATGGAGGCCAGCTGAAGTAGATCATTGCGGTCTTTTAGGAATATTTCTTGGCCAGGTCCTAATCTCTTTCATGATGGATCTATTGAATCACTGTCCAAAAGCCACGAGAATGCTCTCTCCCTCTCTAAATATATATATATAGTTTAAACAATGGATCAAAACCAACAAAAATCACCGGAGCCTGAAACCAGAGCCTCCAGACCACTCATGTGTGTGTGTATATATATATATATAGCCTAATTAGTAGCATTTATAACTGCCAATCACTGCTGACCAAGCAATGTAATGTAACTCTGAGGTAAAGAGAACTGTTTTGCTAGACTTGTCATTTCAATCTGATATAGAAAAGAATTGCTAATCAAGCCAGAGGAAGGCATGTGGCAGGTACTAAGCTATCCTCCATCGCCCATGTGGGAAATTTGTGGATGGAATAAGAATTAAATTTTTTTTCTTTTTGTCTGTCCAAGTGAAGTAACTGCATTGTGAATCTTTATAGCAAAGCTGTGATATTTGTGCTTTTTGGCAGACACATCCGACTTCATCAAGCATTTTATGACGTTTAACTGCCTAGATAGTTTTGTAGGAGATGACGTAGCCTTATATGTGTGGACTTTTCTTTGTTCCCTTATCCACCGGTATTGTTCCTTAAGATATCACCAAGAGCAACCACCTGTTGACTTGTTGGCCCTCAAAGGAAAATGAGGCCAAATCACTGGCCTTCCATGCCACCCAAGGGGCGTCCATAAATGCAGAGCCGATGTATGATGCTCTGGTCCTGGACTCATGTCCATATGCTGAGCTTCCCATTTATCATGGGCTGCACTCGCTGGAGAATCAGCAGCGCACATATCCAAAACTTGGATGAACATAAAACAGGTACATTCTTCATCCAGTTTCATCTGGACATTTAGCATGACATTGTGGGAAAACATGCCGACATCCGAGCCTTTCCATTTAAGACTTTGATGTTATGCCATAGACATGTTTCTGACAGACACGGTAGATTGTCACGGTGTACCTCAATGTGGTGGCGACAAAGTCGAGGGTCAACAAAGGATGTACAAAGAGGGGACTATAGTCTTAATAGTTTTTTTTACTGAACAGACGGTTTAACTGAGGGTTGTAATTAACTGTTATATTCGGCCAGCAGCCCTTATCATCATTATTTCTCGTTATGCCTAGTGGTACATGAGGCTTCAGAGAGGACTTTCCATGCTTTCCTGTCCTGTGCAATCTTCAGTGCAGTTTTCCATGTAAAAGATGCTGCACTCAGGTCACTTTCCATCATCCCCCTGTTTTCTCTTTTCCTCTGGTGTCCATGTGAGAGCTGTTTTGGCAGGTATACAAGGATTCATTCTCATAACGTGGTCAAGCCATTTCCATCTTCTCTTGGTTATCATACTGTCTAGAGTTTCTTGGTTTGTGACTTTAAGTAGTTTAGTGTTTGAGATTGTATCTGGCCAAAAAAATTTGATAATTTTACGTAGACATGTGTGGTGGAAGGTGGACAGCTTGTGTGTTCCCTTTTTGGTCATTCTCCAGCATTCTGCTCCATAAAGAAATGGCAAAATGATGCTCTTGTAGAGTCGGAGTTTCGTTCCTCTGCAGTAACTGTTGAATTTCTAGATTTGCCTCATCCTTCCAAAAGCAGCTCTAGCTTTGTTCAGACGCGACTGTATGTCGCTGCCAAGATATGTGAAATGTTCTACATTTTCAAGATTTTTGTTATTTAAGGTCACTGGTTGTTGGTTTGGACTGCTTGTCAGGATCTTAGTTTTCTTCATATTTATTCTCAGTCCCACCATTTCTGCTGTGCTATGTAGTCTGGTTTTTGTGTGTGTATATATGTTCAAATCCATTTTCGTACATTTTTCTCATCTACACTGAACTTACTTTAAGCATTTAGTTTCCATTTTCTTGAGCATAACTCACTACTTGCAACTTAAATTTATAAATGTAACATGCTCTTATGGAGCCCATCCTCCACTGCTTACAGATACAACTGTTTCAGTTCTGGTCTCTCCACAAAATTTTCGGAAAATTATTTTTCCCTAAATTATAGTCGCAGAAACTGGCTGTCACCTAATCTATACACACATAAACACAGCACTTACTCAGTATTACCATTTCTTTAATTATCTATAATTATCACATGAAGCATCATGTAAAGGTCACACTTATTTATCATTTGTTGGTGTGTAACGCTGGATCTTATTCATATGTAATTTACCTGTGTGTGTATGTTTACACATATGTGTGTGATCAAACCCTACATTGGGTCAACTTACCATATTTGAATTCTGTGATGCCACAGCCACATCCCAGATGGAGATCCTTTGCGTCTGCTGTCATTTAAAAAAAAAAGAAACAACACAGAAGACAAAATTTAAATTAGGTTTGAAAACAGAATATTTAATGCAAAAAGCTATATATATATATATATATATATATATATATATATATATATTGTCCAGGCTTCCCAGCTGTATGTTAAAACTGGCTCTTTATAGCACATGAAAATTCTTTTTTCAATGGCATGGATTTGATGCACTAAATGTTCATTCTGTAAAATGCAGTTTTGGCCTGTCCTATTCTAATCTTTATCTCTGTGACTCATCTTCCATCGGATGTTATCTATGTGCCTAGAATCTGTCATTTCTCTACTTGTCCTAAAATAACGCATTTTACTTTTATTATACATTTAGGCACTATTCTTTTCTTGGAAATAACCATTACTTCTGTCTTTCCATTATTTAAGCTACGGCCCATTTTATTACTTTTTACAACCACTTTATTTATAAATGTCTGTAGTTATTTCTGACTTGTCACAATCAAGACGGTTTCCCCAGCATAATGCAGGTTGTTTATGTGATGACTACCAACCACAGTTCCTGGCATTTCCATGATAGATCTCATATATTCACCGCAAAGTAAAAAAATCAAGGTGATAGTATGCATGCTAGTAAAATACACACATACATGCATATACATATACACACATATATATAAAATTACTGAAATTCAAATGACCATAAAGTTAAAACTCTGCGTGTGTGTGCACACAGCAATCTGACTTTGTGTACAGCAGCCCTCCCTGGGGCATTTGCCAACAGGCCTGACTATTCCAAGAAGAAGAATTAGTAGCATTGTTATCAACAATTTCCATACAACACTACAGTTCTTCAGTTACAATTTACACAGACTCTCAACTTTTATGGTAGTGAGTGAAGAGTGCAGAGGCACAAATAGAATCGTCACAGTCTGAAGAGAATCATGCAGCAGGAAGTGACCAGGGTATCTGACAGTCACTCAACACCCAGCACAGTATCTGACAGTCACTCAACACCCAGCACAGTATCTGACAGTCACTCAACACCCAGCACAGTATCTGACAGTCACTCAACACCCAGGGAAATGGCAAAGGGGACACACAGTGATGCCTCGGGTCATAAACTTTATTTGTTCTTTGACTCCGTTCATAAGCTGAAATTTTTATGAATCAAAATGATTGTTTAAACTGAAATTAATGTGAATCCAATTAAATCATTCATCTGTCCCAGAAACATGCTTGTTTTTAAAATTTTTTTAAATTATGTGTGAAAAATATGAAATATAAAATATAAAGTATAACTTTACATTTGTGGCACAAGTAGATGGTAGAGGAGCATTAGGAGAAAGATTCCTTCAAAGGGGAATCCCATTCCATAGTGACATCTGGCAACTATGTAGATATTTGTGATGTTTCTTTTATTTGTTTGTATCATTGTAAGTGGTTTGGTTGCTGGCTCAGTGGCTGATGTTTTCAAAGATAATGTTTATGAGACATCTGTCTTTTAAACTGTCCAATGCTCTGCTGGTCAGTTTTGTTAGGGTGATGCTTCTCAATGAAAATCTGCACTTCACTTGCAATTCAACAAGTTCTTCCACACTGAGTTTTTGCCTGTGGTCCTCCATGAGCTCTTACAAAATCCTCTTCATTGACCTCCAATGCCAGTGTCTTGTTTACTAAAGTTACATATGTCCTCTTAAGACTCTATCAGGCAAAACAACCGGGCTAAAAACTCCTCCAGTTAGATTAAAACATGCAGTTAGTGACATTGTTCCCTGTCCTGTCAATGAGACTACTTCTAACACTTGAGACCTTTGCTGTGTTAATATGGTCACTTCTTTGTGCAAAGTAGACAAAGTGCTTATGGGAAAATCCATGTACTACGACGTAGGTTGTTCTCAACGCAACCTTCACATAGCAGAAATTCTCACTTCAGAGATAATCTAAAAAAAATGCTGCTCTATTCTATTCCAGTTGCATACAGGCCCCTTCTGATCATCTATAACAAGGGTTGAGGTGATGCCATAACTTCTTCTTCTTCTGCCTTTCTATTCCCCAATGGGGCATAGGCCCTCAACCAACTCATGCCAAGTCGTTTTATTATTCGCCATTACATGAAGCTCTCCCCATGTCCTTCCCATCTTTCTAACTTCATTCTCCAGCTCTCTTCACCGTGTTTTTTGGCCTTCCTTTGAGCGTATGCCCCTGTGGGTTCCAATGCAAAGACATTCTAGTTATGCTGTTCTCCTGTTTTCTTAGTGTGTCCTATCCGCCAGCGTCTTTTCCTCACCTCTTGGTCCACTGGAGCTGTTTAGTTCTTACCTAAAGTTCTGCATTAGTTATTTTATCATACCATTTAATTCCCTCTATTTTGCGCAGTGACCAGTTAATGAATGTCTGTAATTTATTAGTATTTGCCTTAGTTGTTCTCCGTGTTTCCACCCCATACAAAAGTACTGATTTGACATTAGAATTACACATTTTTAGTTTAGTATTTCTTTTAATTTCTTTTGAGCTCCACAAATTCCCATTTTGCTTTAAAAGCTCCTCTTGCCTTTTGTATTCTTATTACAATATCTCTATCAGTTCCTCCATTTTTGTCTACATTACTGAAAAATAGGTGTACAACTCCACGTCTTGGAGTGGGGTGCCATTAAGAGAAAAACACATTACTATTTGCCTGATTTATTTTCATTCTTTGTCCTTCCTTTATGGATTTTCAGACCAAGCTGCGGTGATCTCGCATCAACTATATTTAATTTATCTTGCATTTGATTCTGTATATGGGACAAGAGAAATATCAACAGTGAAGTCCAGATCATCAAGCTGTTTTGCAGATGTCCACTGAATTCTATTCTTGGTGTTAGCAATTACTGTTTTCCTAATTCAATCAATAGCCAGTTTAAAAAAAAGAGAGGCAACAAAAGACATCCCTGTCGCACACCTGTTTTTATTTCAAATGTAACTTAACTTTCCCTCATGAAGAAATTGACATTTCATGTCTATATATGTTGCCTTTTCTAACTATCATCGCATAAAACAACAAGAATCCTACACCTGATGTTAACTTTCTTTAATGGTTACATTGTGTTTTGTATTCAGTTAGGTCTGGTCATATGTAAGTTAACGTCTGTATGTTGACATGTTGCAACCTTAGTTCTGATCATCAGTAAAAATACAGTTTTTGAGCATTCACTAAGAGAAAAATGAGAAAATCAATCCATGTTGAATGTGGCCAAGTCACTTACCCTGTTCACAGTGGACACTGCCTGTGACTGAGCTAGAGCTGTGATGGACATGACCTGCTGACCAGGCTGATGGACATTGATGGACCCACAATGCACCTCCATCTTGTATCCAGGAGGAAGAAAAGTGTTAAAGCCCACAATGAGGTCAGGGTGACCTCTGAACAAAGCTGACACTCGCTTTATAACACCAGGGGCGTCAATGCTGAAGAAGAAGAAAAGGAAAACATTCAAAGCTGAAAAAAAAAAAAACATCCCCATAAAAATGGTATACTAACAACATCATAAGCACCATTTATAACCGCCAATCACTGCTGACTATGTAACTGAATGTAACTCTGAAGTAAAGAGAACTGTTTTGCCAGACCTTTTCAGTTCAGCCTGTTAAAGGATTTCTAATCAAGGCAGAGGAAGGCAGGTCAATGTGGATTTTGTGGTTTTCTAAAATTAACCTAAACAGACTGCCAATGTGGGTAGCACACTGTTGCAGATTTAATTTTTAAATGATCTATGTGGATCTCTCTAAAAACTGCACTTGTGAACTGTACAATGGTGAAACTGTTCCCTGGCCTTTTAGAGAGTAAGGGAAACGGCTTAATCATCGTCAAGTAATCAAGTAACACATCATGTCGTCCTTTTTAGGACGAAATTTTTTGTCATTTGAAGCCCTACTCTGGCTTTTGCCAGGGGCCGCAATATAGGCAGGCCATACATATGGCCAAATGTCTGAACGCGGTTTCTGGGACCTCTCCACGGCGATCCTCATCCGCATGGTGGCACTTTGTGTCATCGGGTGTTTATCGCTTGTGTGATGTCCTGGTGGGGTAGAAAGTCAGTCAGTCGGCTTAATCATTTATGCTCAGCCTAGTTTATATGAACTGTCTAGCCTGGCGTACAGTACCATGCCCGGGAAAATTTACAAGAGAAATCTGAAGTCACATGATTCATCTCACTGGTGCACACTGGCAATCTTCATGTTCAAGAATGCTGAGTTTGAATTTAGCAGTCAAAAGTTCATGCCTGCGATCATTGCTGATATCTTATGCAGTGAATAAATAAAGATAGTTCCTTAGCAATTACTACCATTGCAGTGTTCAGTGAAAGGCTTTCACGTGTTCTAGGCCAAACAATAGAAGTAAGATGCTCAGTTCATTATTGCTTTTTCTTTCCAAGTAACCACAGAAAACTCTGGCAGCAATTTTATTAGGAGGTGGGTCAACCCCAGAGGCACTGATTAGAAAAGTAATTCTAGCTCTATGTTGAGTATAAACCTGTACCAAATTAATGGGAGTCAAACACACTAACCATTAAACGAATTCATTGACAGGTTGATGAAATAATCTTGTAGGATGATTAACAGTTTGTGATTCCCTCTGTCGATTGCACATAGTGCATTCGCTAGATTAAGCGAATTTACACGCCACAGACAGTCTATGACTTAGAAGAAATAATCCTAGACACCCCTATATTTCTAACCGTGATAATCGTCAACAAAGGCTCTGGTCAGAGCACTCAATAGTTTCTATGCATGTCTCCTCCATCTTGATGAGCTGCCTAGTTATAGTCTATGTTCAGTAAACTCATTTACTACAGCTCAACTGCAGCCAGTCTTTCAACATTATAAACTATATATAACACAACAGCTCTCAGCACAGTGAAAATATGTCAATAACACTATCTAATTGCTCTACTAAACTGATACACAAAGATTTTATACTTGTATTCTATCACTTCCACACATACACGAATCAATATATGCAAAACACTCACATCTGATATTTGAACTCCTTCATAATGTCTAGAAAATCATTGTAGACCTGGGGCTGGTTACCAAACTGCAGCTTCACCTGATCCAGATAGGAGAGAGCATCCTCTACCTTCAGACGCTGGAACTGTTGCTGCTGTCCACCAGACATAGAAGGTCTTGACATCTGTCACATGAAACATGTTTAAAAATTAGGCTGCCAGTGTAGTTTTAGACAAATAAGTAAAGTAAAGTAATGTCCATGTATTGGGCATAAGGTGCTGCCCTCATATTTATACACAACAACTGGCAAATAATGTAGTCAGTATCATGTTAGCCGTTACTTCCTAAATATTTCTTGGTACTATTCAGACTCAATTAACTTGGAATTTCAGTCTTTCTACTCCTGGAATGCCTCATGGCATCAGTGCAGGAAGAGATCTCAGGGACAGCTTCTTCTGTTTGCTTCGTATAAAGTACTTTTCAGTGTTTCTGATATGTCTGCAGTCCATCATCTGTGTGGTCAACCTCTGGCTGTTACTGCTGCATCTGTATAACACTGCTCTCTCTGGTGCCCTTCCTGATGCCAATCTTGTTACATGGCCAAACCATTTGACTTCTCTACCTATAAAGTTCAGTTTTGGTTCTGTGCCGAATCTCCTTCTGCTATCATCATTCCTAAGTTGATCTTTCCTTGTTACACCTAGCATAGTACATAAACATTTCATTTCTGTTGTGACTATTTTTCTTCTCTCCTTTGAAGACGATGCCCATTTTTGACATTGATATCAAAGCATTGGTAAGAATATTGTGCTGAACAGTGTTCATATTCACATGCTTGCATATTCAAGAGTCACTTATATCCTGTGTTCATCTTTGTGCTGGTTGGCCCCTGTCCCTCTCTGCCTGGCACTATGCCTTCTGCTATTATTATTTTGTTTCAATCTGCCATAATGATTGCTATGACCAAAATATTTCAGCTTCCGATAAAAGATGCTGTTTATTCGCCAATAGGACTCACGAGCAGCAGCTACCACATCTCCTGCAGCTTTCCTTATTTGCTCGTGAGTCCCAGCCATCTAGTTTAGCCCCGCTTCACGTCGCGTGTAGCGGCGTGGGAGATACTCTCGGCAGTGGCGGTAGTCGCTGGAAGTCCGCAATTTACATGTGACTGAGACCATTTCAGCGTGTGTTTTTGGCCACCATAATATGTGCCTGTTATTCAGAGGATAGCCAATAATGTATTTATAAGACTGCTGAAGGTCACTTATAAAATAAAATTTAAAAAAAAAGAAGCTAACTATAAATATCTTTTTTTTCTGAAAGAATTGTTCAAAATAATTTTATAGTATAGTGTCTAAATCTGTATATATAAAAATCAATGTTTGTGTGTTTATTACCTATAGACTCAAAACTACAAAACCGATTTAGCTGAAATTTGCAGGATATGTTTTGAATACTTGAATTCTACCTGTCATGGTTTGAAATAGGTGGCGACATCTGCTGGAGAAATTTTTGATACTAATATTTTCATTTTAGTGACCTTTAATTAAAGCCACGTTCGTTAATGCGCATGCACAGTCAGTATTCAAAACACATGAATTTCACCATTCGCCGGCGTGGAACAGCAAACCAGATTTTCTCTATATCTGCTTATCTAACGATTGCGACAATAACCGTGTTAGACATGTACGATTTCTATTATTGTGCTGTTTCAATAATACTTAAAGTTTATATCTGGGATATTTGTCTATGAGAAAAAAATTGCCTGCGGTTTTGAGTTGTGTTAGATTTGGGACTCAGTGTGCCACACACATCTCAAAAAGTTTTGTTCTCTTTTTGTTGCCTAGAAGGAGTGTTGGTTGGCCGAAGGGCTAGAACACTGGGTCCCTGTGCCGGAGACCAGCGTTTGAATACCCAGTACAGCAGTTTGTTTTTTTGCACAGTTACACTGAATTTTCATAGATTTCCATTTATTTTCATTTTGATTAAATAATTTCTTCTGACATTGCATTGGAATTAGGCTGTGTTGTTTATCAGTATTTATTTCGTAATTTTGGTGTATTTTTCCTGTTTTTAATGCAATCCACTTGGTTTTTTTTTATCCCAACTACTTCGATGAAGGAAAGAGTAGTCAGTGAATTGTGGGGGTGGGGGGTGGCGGAGGGTAACATAAACTGTTAACTGAGAGAGCATTAGGTCACAGTAACTGCCTTGCCCACTTAAAGTAGCAGTAGTAGTAGTTGTGGTTGGGCGGTTATACCGTAGTGCTGTCATGCCGGAGACAGCCGGTAAGGTAATGGTAATGGCATTTTTTCTGTCAGGGAGTGAAATTATACATCCTAGCCTGACCAGTCTGTGGCGACACCATTAGCCTTGCGGCGCCAAATCCTTTACCTCATAACTCCCTGTCTACTTCGATGGTAAAACCGATAGCAGGGACATTATTTTAGTTATTGTGGTGGTTTGTAGAAGTTGTACTGGTACTTGAAGGATAGTGTGGTAAATATTACACTAGCCGCATTTACAACTCATTACAATTTCTGCTCCATATTTTAGTCCGGGTGGACTAAGGCCAGTTACAAAAAATATCGTCAGGTGATGAATGTCAAATTCTTTGAAGAAGGAGAGAGCAGTATTTGGTGGACGGGGTGGGGAGAGGGGGAGGGGGTGATGACAAAAATTGTTAACTTAAAGAGCTTAACGCATGATTTTAAGGTTTTCATTTCTCAATTTGTTTATGTTTTACTAATGCTACCTCCGCTATTCTTATTTTTTTAATGACTTACTTGGTTATTTACAAGTACAGTAGTAACTAGTAAGCTTTACTTCCATCTCCCAACAAAAATACAAACAGCTTTAGCATGTGATAACCAAAAAATCCATTTTTTTTACTGTGGTAATAACATCATTTGCAAAAAAAACCACTAATATAAAGACATAATTATGTTTTTTGTTTCATATTCTACAGTTGGCAAACCAGAGTATCTCTATATCTGTGCAGAGAATTATTGCGACTTTAACTATATTAGACACGTGCGCTTTCTATTGTCTTTTTTTTCTAAAAGCCTTTGAGCGAGTAATACTAGTAGGTAGATCAGGTGGTGGTGGGGAAGGGGGGGGCAGCGAAGACTATCTCTGTATCTGCGCAAACAATGATTGCGACAGTAGACACGTGCGATTTCTTTTCCCATTTAGTCAAACTATGCCACAGCAACGCGTGGCCGGGTACAGTTAGTTAAAAATAAATATTCATGTATTAAAGCAGACCATTGCTTGGTGTTGCTATGGTAACGGTAGTAACGCATTTAGAAGAAAATAGCTTAAATATCATGCGATTTTACTCTTTCGCTTCAGATAGGCTGATTAAATTAATTACATTTCTATAGTTCTAGTTCTACACATCTTCAAAATGAAAGAAAAATGTATATACGGACGTAAACAAGTGAGGAACAATTAAACAAATCACAGTACGAATTACTCGGAGAGGCCTACAAAAAGCAATATATAAAATGCCGATAATAATTACACTAAATAAAAGGTTACAATGTGGCTGACGACGTCTTCGCTCGAGATAGTTTTAAGGTTTTTAATTAAGAGCTGGTCTTCAAGTTCCTACCGTATATCATCTCATCAGTTTATAGCAATGAACGTTTGTAAAACTGGATACAGAATTTAATTAGCACAAGCACTAATACTCAAATATACATTAAAGACTACATATGAAAATGAATACGAATACTTACCGCTATATTCAAACACAACGAGCAATTGTAGAACTCAATTAGAAGGCAAGCACAGCGCACGTGGTTTAGGCTATTTATAGCTGGCCTACCTGCGGAAATTGTTTTGGATGGTTACCAGGTCACTTCCGCTACGGAAAGTTCCCGATCGACGGAAAGAATCGACGGGCTTGATTTTGTTGCTTCAAATCCGTTTTACAGAGCTGGCTTATTTGTACCCAGACAGCTGGTTCTTTGCCTATTGCAGCCCGACTTGGAAAGAAACCTCTAATTAGTCGATTCTTACGACATGCTTGTTATAAATTATTTCTTAAAGTACTTTAAATTGCATATAATTACTAGGACCATCCTTTACACATACACACAAAATGAGTGAGCGGGGTAAAAGGGAAGGCGCCTTGTGTGACATGAGCTCTCACGTTCTTGTTGCTATGCGAACAAATTCTCACATTTGTTTCTTCAACGGCCGACTTCTCACACAGGACTCGGTTCCTCTTAGGTCAGCTCAGGCAGAGCTTCTCTCGTAAATCACTGCTGTTTTTAGACTGGCTTGCTAACTGTTGTTATGTTATGATAAAACGAATTCTGACAGGACAACATACCGGTCATTAATGAAAGCCCAAGTCAAGTGTAGTCGCTAGAGACTCTAGTAGAGTAGTAGTTGAACGCTTGCAATAATTATTGTGTGCCGGGAAGGGGGGGAAGCATGGACCTCGAGGTTCTGGCGCCCATGCGGGGGTGAGGAGGGGGGGGGGGCAATGAACCTCAAGGTTCTGGCGCCCATGCGGGGGGGGGGGGGCGGGACCTTTTTTTCTTACTTGAAATGGGTAAACGTAACGCAAATCTCCCATAACAGAGTTAGCCCTGCCTATATACACACCAGGTCACTTTTGATTGTTAATTCCTGAGCCTAGTCACCTTCGCACAAGGTTACAAGGGTGTTCCACAATACCGTTGATATCGCGTGTTGTATATTTCAGCACACCAACGCTTTTAACACTCCAAAAACATGGCGCACTGGCCCAAACACAACCGCCCCCCCCCCCCTCTGCCAGAGTTTACAGTTGGTGAACGCAGAGAAGCAGTGGAAAAAGGCTATGAATCAATGTCTTCTGCCACACAGAAACACGCTGATAAAATATATTGTGCACAGAAACTATCTTTAAAAACGTTTCTTTATAAATTTACAGTGTATTATTTATTTGCATTCAGCACATTATAATTTCTATACATGGTTACAAGTCTCTCAGTGTTCGTACACAATTAGAAATGGGTTTTTTTTTTTTTTTTTTTTGAGGGGGATGGGTGAAGAGGGGTACCTGATCCAAATTTCTATGCGAACAACATACATTTCCCGCATTTTCTACAGACAGCTTTCCTGACCCTAAACCGGCTGTATTATATTTAGCCCGGAAATACCTGATAACAAATACGCGCTCTAACATGAACCATTGTTTCACTATCATTCTTCGTTAAGGCAAATATGCAGACTCAGACAACATCGTCAAGACAGGCTGGTTTTCCTGTATATTTTATTTCAAGCCAGGTAAAATGGCTGCATGTGTATGTTTAACATAAGCCGCAGAGAACTAATTACTGAGAGGAAAGGGGACACGCCCCTCCTACATCAAATTTGTTGGACTGTGGGGGGCCTCAAAGGACCCAGGTTCCAGGCTGAAGTGGGTGACTAGAATTACTTCTGATGTTAACCTTGAACTCTCCTGCCAGTTCTGACATATCCTCCTGTGACGTCTAAAATAAAATATTTAAAAAATTATTAAAACTGGAAATTTGATAATAGTAAAACTGTTTAGACGAAGGTATGTTGGACATTGAGGCCACCTGGACTAAGAACACCTAGGCTGTGGGTGAGGCGATTTCCCAAAGCGAGGCGCGTGGTATGATCGCCAGAGCAAGATTTTGCTGTATATCATCTTTACCTATGTGGTCAGAGCTGTTAAAGTGGAGAGGGATCGATTTAAAGGTCTTCTTGTCAATATTGGAGAGGTGTTCCCGAAAACGACCAGCTAGCTTCCTGCCAGTTTTCCCAATGTATGCCTTGTTGCATCTTTTGCAGATTATGGCATAAATTAAGCTGCGGTGAATCTGATGCCGGAATGAAATTGTTGATGTAATGGATGAATTATTCAAGATCAACCATGGACATTTCGGTAATCATCTATACATCTCCGGAAACTTGTCCGTGTGTCATAGAATGCCTCATATTTCAAGTGGCAAATAAAGAGGCACCCGTAACTGGGACCCATCTTCGGGCCCATCGCGACCCCACTGATCTGGTCGAAATACACACCATTGAACTCAAAGAGGTAAAGGGTCAGTACTAGTTCGGCAAGGCGTTAAAGAACCGCAGTAGGGATGATGGGGTTGAACCTTCTGTCCAAAAAGAACTGGACCGTCGGAGTGAGGGATGGACGTATAGAGGGAGCACACGCCTATCAGGAAAAGATTACCGGGGAGCAGCCTGGTGGATCCAAACATGTTGAGGGCATGGTTAGTGTGTTTAACAAATGAAGGGAGACTGGTGACAATGGGTTGGAAAATATTATCTAAAAATTCCGAAAGATAAACAGTGGGACAGGAGCACGCAGACAATGGTACGTCCAGGGTTGTAATGCTTATGGATCTTAGGTAGCAAGTACAACTACGGTTTGCCGAGCTGGCTGTCAAAGTATATTGTTGGCCTGCTTGGGAAGGGTCACTTGTTACATAAATAATTGTAACGTGTCCTTGACTTTCTTGTTTTTGGACACTATGGGGTCGTCGCTTCTGGCTGAAAAGAAAGCGGAGTTTCCGAGTCGGTGCTGGCTGCCTCAATATTAAGATCCTTCCTCCAAACCGCTACAGCGCCCGTTTGTCAGCCGATTTTATAACAATTTCATCTCTCTCTCTCTCTCTCTCTCTCTCTCTCTCTCTCTCTCTCTCTCTCTCTCTCTCTCTCTCTTTCTGAGGGACGAGAGTGCCCACCGTTCACATGTAGTGAGGTTGGATGAAGGCAAAGGCCTCTGTTCCGACTGTTGGATAGCATGGAGCGTTTAGCTGATATAAAGATCAAGCGCCTTAGATTTACCAGCAGGAGGAGTCCACTGTGATCGGGGTTTGTGGACCGTTGAAAGGAATGTGTAGTTCCAATTCCTAAGGTACCAGTTACCATCTGAATGTATATCCGTCTCATCCTTCTCCTGAGAGTTGAGCGTCGGCCAAATCCCCTGCTAGCTCCTCGCAGAGCCATTCTCCTCAAACCGTAATGATCTATCTGCGCCTCCGCACTGTTCACCCGTTTCCAAAGGGCCCACACAATATCTAACTTCTTCTTCTTCTTCTGCCTTTTTATCCCCCAATGGAGCATAGGCCCTCAACCAACTCACGCCAAGTCGTTCTATCCTTCGCCATTACATGGAGCTCTCCCCATGTCCTCCCAATCTTTCTAACCTCATTCTCCAGCTCTCTTCTCCATGTGTTTTTTGGCCTTCCTTTATTCCTATGCCCCTGTGGGTTCCAATGCAAAGACATTCTAGTTATGCTGTTCTCCTGTTTTCTCAGTGTGTGCCCTATCCAACGCCAGCGTCTTCTCCTCACCTCTTGATCCACTGGAGCCTGTTTAGTTCTCTCCCAAAGTTCTACATTAGTTATTCTATCATACCATTTTATTCCCTCTATTCTGCGCAGGCACCAGTTAATGAATGTCTGTAATTTATTAGTAATTGCCTTCGTTGTTCTCCATGTTTCCGCCCCATACAATAGTACTGATTTGACATTAGAATTAAAAATTTTTAGTTTAGTATTTCTTTTAATTTCTTTTGACCTCCACAAATTCCCTAGTGCTATGAAAGCCCCTCTTGCCTTTTGTATTCTTATTTTAATATCTCTATCAGTTCCTCCATCTTTATCTACATTACTGCCCAAATAGGTGTACGACTCCACGTCTTGGAGTGGGGTGCCATTAAGAGAAACCACATTACTATTTGCCTGATTTATTCTCATTATCTTTGTCTTTCCTTTATGGATTTTCAGACCAAGCTGCTGTGATCTCGCATTAAGTATATTTAATTTATCTTGTATCTGATTCCGTGAATGGGACAGAAGGGCAATATCATCAGCGAAGTCCAGATCATCAAGCTGTTTTGTAGGGGTCCACTGAATTCCATTCTTGGTGTTAGCAGTTACTGTTTTCATAGTCCAGTATATAGCCAGTAAAAATAGGAGAGGCGACAAAAGACATCCCTGTCGCACACCTGTTTTTATTTCAAATGCATCTGTTAGCTTTCCCTCATGAAGAACTCGACATTTCATGTCTTTATATGTTGCCTTTACTAAGTTGATAATTTTCTGTGGGATTCCATAGTGCCCCATCAATTTCCAGAGAGATTCCCTATCAATGCTGTCAAATGCTTTTTTCATAGTCTATAAATCCAATGTAAAGTGGTGAGTTCAGTTCAATGCTTTGCTCTATTATAATACGTAATGTGGCTATCTGATCAGTACAGGATCTGTTGGACCGAAAACCCGCCTGCTCATCTCTTAGCATTTTATCAATAGCATCTTTTAATCTTTCTAAAATAATTCTACTTAATATTTTTCCAGGAACTGACAGCAACATAATTCCTCTATAGTTTTCACACTCCTGTAGATCACCTTTTTTGGGCAGTTTCACAAGATATCCTTCTCTCCAGTCTGCTGGTATTTCTTCGGTCTCCCAGACTTTACTGAATAATCTATGTAGCAATTCTGTTGATGTGTTTATGTTGGTCCTGATGGCTTCAGCTGGGATACCATCTGGGCCTGACGCCTTTCCTTCCTTAAGAAGATTTATAGCTTTTCTAATTTCCTCTTTGGATGGTATCTCACAGTTGATATTCAGTTCCATTTCTAAAGGCTGGATATCTGGGGGAACCTCTGGGCCTGGTCTATTTAGAAGCATTTCAAAATATTCAACCCATCTGTCCATTTGCTCTTTAGTGTTAGTAAGTACCTTTCCTTGACTATTTTGATTGATCCAGTTGGCTGACTATATTTACCTACTAATTTTCTTGTGTTGCTGTAAAGTTCTCTGAGGTTTCCTTTTGCTGCTGCTGTCTCTGCTTCTTGTGCTAGATCATTTAGATATTTCACTTTATCTGCCCTTATATGCCTCCTAACTTCCTTGTTGGCTTCTGTGTAATTCTCCTGAGCTCTAGCTTTAGCAGCTCTAGTTTTGCTATTGTTTAATTCTGCCTTTTTACTTTTCCTGTCTTCAATCAATTTAATGGTTTCTGGTGTTATCCATGCTTTATGTTTCCTTTCTTTCTTGCCAAGAACTTCTACGCAAGATTCATTCCAGATTCCTTTGATCTGATCCCAGCAGACTTCTGTGTTGACATCTTCAGCTAACTGCTGCAACACCTGGTACTTATTAGAGACCGTAACTGAGAACTGTTTCTTAATTTCTTTATCTCTGAGAAAGCCTACATTATATTGGTTTCTATGATTATAAGATGTTATATATCTTTTTAGTTTCAACTTGATTTTACTTATCACCAGGAAATGGTCAGTAAATACATCGGCACCTCTGAAAGCCCTAACATCGTAAAGGGATGATCTAAACTTTTTGTTAATACATATGTGGTCAATTTGATTAGTTGTCTTATGGTCTGGTGATTCCCATGTTGCCTTGTGTATACTTTTATGGGGAAAAATACTTCCACCAATAACATACTGGTTACCTGCACAAAAATTTGTGAACAATTCTCCATTTTCATTCATTTCTCCTAGACCATGTCTCCCCATAATTTCTTCATAACCTGTGTTGTCTGATCCTATCTTAGCATTCAAGTCACCCATCAAAATTTTTAAGTTGCCCTTTCTTTCATTATTTATAATATTCTGAAGCTGCATGTAAAATTCTTCCTTAACGGATGCATCTTTATCATTTGTTGGTGCATAACACTGTATTACCGACATGTTCACCTTCTGTTTTACTGTTCTAAAAGATGCTCTTATTATTCTGGGACTCACAGCTTCCCATTCTATTAGTGCTCTGCCTGCTTCGTTTGAAAGCATCAGGGCCACTCCTTCACTGTGCGGCGAATTTTCCTCTGTGTGTCCTGAGAACAAAATAGTTTCTCCTGAATTGAGAATACTTTTCCCTGTCCCAGTCCATCTAGTTTCACATAACCCCAAAATACTAATTCTATAATGTTTCATTTCCTTTGCTACTTCCATTGTTCTCCCTATATCATAGAGAGTTCTAACATTCCAGGTGCCAATTCTGGAGGTTTTCCTAGCTGAGAGGAGGTAAGTCAACGATCCGGACTCCTTACGGCTTTCTCCACACCGTGTCATACTTCTTCTATTTGAAGAGCCTCCCCTCATCTTGGTTGGCTGGAGTTTATTTGCTTCTCTTTTTGACTTATCCATGGTTGGTTGGTTTTTGTGGCTATGGTTTTTACAGGATGAGGTAGCCAACCTCACGCCCAACCCTACCCTTAGTCGCCTTTTACGACATGCCTGGTAGGGTGCAGTGTCACTATTCTTTGCTTCCCGTGAGGGCCCCGGTGACACACGGGCGAATATCTAACTTGTCATACATCAATTCACCACCAAGTGGTGCAGAGCCAACCAGTCTTTCTCCTGCTTATTTCTTAACACACCGGAATACCCTAGAAGAAATGAAAAGGATGCTAACTACCCTGGACCTCTGAAATTGTGGTTGCCACTCTGCACGAACAATGGAAAATGTGTGCTTTTTGGGGCACTCAGTCTAAGGTGAGAGGACAAAAAAAAAAAAAAAAAAAAGGATAACAAACTTCCATCAAAGATTCCTTACTAATAATGGCAATTTAAAAAACGTGGGTACAGAGTACCTTTGAAAAAAAGATTTTTTTTTTTTTAAAGTTTTCAAAAGTGTGATTTGTGTGTAAAATAATCCGTGTACAAGCTGTGTGTAAACTGTATTGTGCGTTTTATACATACAAGCTGCGTGTAAACTGTATTGTGCGTTTTATATATACAAGCTGTGTGTAAACTGTAATGTGCGTTTTATATATTACAAGCGTCTGCGGTGTGCGTATTTTGCTCAGTGTACTTTACATGTGTTGCCGTTTGTTAGTAATCAGTGTTGCAAGCGTATGTGACATTGCAAACATAAAAAAAAATAGAAGGGAACGAAAACAGCAGGCGGACGAGGGTGGCAATGGGGGAAGAGGGGGGGGGGAGAGGCAGAGCAGAGAGAGAAAAATCATGCCACCCGAAATGCTCAAGACATATGGAAACCACGACATCCTTGTATCATCCAGACGACAAAACAAGAAAAGTAACAATCTTTCACAAAGTTTACTAATCATGACAATTTAAATATCGTGGGTACAAAGTACCTTTCAAAAAATCAAATTTTTATAGACCATGCGACGTTAGACGTCGCGCACTCGAAAAGTTTGACGTCTAAGAAACTCCTGGATATTTTTCACTGTTACAACGAAAGAGTTTTACTCATAAAATTATTGATTGATTTCATAAGTTTTAATAACTACCTTTGAAAATATTAAAATACATTTTTTAAGATCTTATTACACATACTGAAGGTTATGTAAATTCAAATTTATTTTTCGATATAGATCTTAGTCCTTAGCAACATCTTCAGGTTCACTGTACGCATTATTAATTTAAGGTTATCTCCCTTAGTTCAGTCATGCAAAATTAGTTTTTAGTATCTGTGTGGTGTGCGTATGTGGTTTGTGTTTTCGCTGTATTTCCTTGTATTATTATTAAATAATTAAAACCAGTATTCGTTATTTAAACAACATGCATTCGTTCCGATGTATTTAACGGTCAAGAGTTAAAGTTCAATCGTAACAAATAACATAAAGGAATTATTTGAAAGCTATGTTCCGTCACTAGTGTCGTGTGCCAACTGTCTAGTATAATAAAGTAATTTATATATTAGCTTAACTACGTTAACGAAAAAGCTTAAGCTTCTAAGTAATTTATTTCAAGAGGTACGATTTACGAATGTCATTTAATACACTCTAATGTATGCATCATACTGCTTCACTGAATAATTACAAATTTTGTTAAAGGGATATAACTCATGCAGGGGATACAATCCAAAATATAATGTTGAAACACTTGTGACATCTACTAAAGCCATCTTATTCACACTAGTACATTTTACAACCCACCCACACTGAACAAAAGGTGACTTTACAAAGACTGTTCAAAATCAAGTTTCCCCCTATAAACTTGCATCCCGTAGGATTAATATCTCAAGGATGAGAATCAAACCTTCAAATTCTCCCGTTCCTCATTTTTCCCGTCACCATCGCTCAAATATGCTTCAGTTAACTAATTGCTAATAATTGTCATCCTTCTTGTGCGATTCATTGTTTCGTTATGTTGAAGACTCAGCCTGGCTGTTGCCAGGGCCCGAAATAAAATCAAATGGTTAAACGCGGTTTCCGGGTCCTTTTCTCAGGTGATTCTTATCAGCACGGTGGTACTTTGTGTTCCCGGGTGTTTATCGCTCTGTGTGATGTCCTGGTGGAGTCAAATTTGCTTACTTACTTACTTCAAAAAATCTGATCAAGTTTTTGTTTTTTTTCCTTTCGTATTTTTGTAAGTCTGTGGTACATTCGTTGCCGTTTGTATGTGCAATTGTTGTGTTGTGTGTGAGTGCGTTCAAAGTTTATTAAAAAACGAAAAAAAGGTTGGGGCGGGGGGGGGGGGGGGAGATAAAGAGAAGAAGGTTTTTTTTAAAAAAGGAGGGAGGGGGGGAAGTCGGTTCATTTTATTTAAGGATTCGCTCACTCTTTAGTCCCTCGAGAAATATTCCGCTCTACGGAACAAAGGTATCGTCGCTGGTGCTGTACGGGGCGTCTCCTCCTCTTTGGGCACTTGTTGGCCCAGTGGTCAGTCTGTTCGCAATGTGGGCAGTTCGTCCGCCTGTTTGGCACCGTGATCCAGCTCATGTATCACTTTTGTTTTAATCACAATTTTCCTCATTATCTCTATTCTTCTATTCTGTTATTCCTCATTCTTTCTTCCCGCTAGCACAGACAGACAGACAGACAGACAGACAGACAGACAGACAGACAGACAGACAGACAGACAGACAGACAGACAGACAGACAGACAGACAGACAGACAGACAGACAGACAGACAGACAGACAGACAGACAGACAGACAGACAGACAGACAGACAGACAGACAGACAGACAGACAGACAGACAGACAGACAGACAGACAGACAGACAGACAGACAGACAGACAGACAGATAGAGAGAGAGAGAGAGAGATAGAGATAGATAGATAGATAGATAGATAGATAGATAGATAGATAGATAGATAGATAGATAGATAGATAGATAGATAGATAGATAGATAGATAGATAGATAGATAGATAGATAGATAGATAGATAGATAGATAGATAGATAGATAGATAGATAGATAGATAGATAGATAGATAGATAGATAGATAGATAGATAGATAGATAGATAGATAGATAGATAGATAGATAGATAGATAGATAGATAGATAGATAGATAGATAGATAGATAGATAGATAGATAGATAGATAGATAGATAGATAGATAGATAGATAGATAGATAGATAGATAGATAGATAGATAGATAGATAGATAGATAGATAGATAGATAGATAGATAGATAGATAGATAGATAGATAGATAGATAGATAGATAGATAGATAGATAGATAGATAGATAGATAGATAGATAGATAGATAGATAGATAGATAGATAGATAGATAGATAGATAGATAGATAGATAGATAGATAGATAGATAGATAGATAGATAGATAGATAGATAGATAGATAGATAGATAGATAGATCAGGAGCGTGTTTACTACACAGTGGGGGGAAAGCGTTATCATTATTATTATTTATATATGTTTTGTATGTTTAGAATCTTTGTATATGACACCTTCCCACAAACAAATGGCAACAGTCTGTAAAGGCTAACGAGTGAGGAAACACAATTTACATGTAAATACACACTGGTTTCCTTCAATTAAAAATATAGGAAATTTTCAATCAATCAACCTCTCTCCCTCCTCTTCTCTTTCTTCTTGCTCTCTCTCTCTCTCTCTCTCTCTCTCTCTCTCTCTCTCTCTCTCTCTCTCTCTCTCTCTCTCTCTCTCTTTCTCTCTCTCGCTCTCTCTCCCTTCCCCTCACTCTCTCAGTCTCTTCCAGACACTCTTAAAAATCCATTTGTCTCCCTCGGTATCCATCTGTATGTAACAGAGCTGCCAAAGAATAAATAGAAACTTAAAAACTGTTATCCCCATGTGGGGTCCGTGGCTACACCTGGGGGATAAATAACAGACACATTGCCCCCTAACAAGCATGCCATCAGAGATCATTCATTAGGTGTGCTCTATGGTCGGATTGCATCTGCTTGAGAGGCAAGAAATCAACATTCTGCATACAAATAATTCAGATCTGGAAAACTGATGTGCACGGAAAACTCTGGAACAAGATGTGGACGAACAACTAGAATTTCCTGCCGTAGTTTACTGGTGGTAAATAGAAGAAGAAGAAAAAGAAGAAGAAGAAGAAGAAGAAGAAGAAGAAGAAGAAGAAGAAGAAGAAGAAGAAGAAGAAGAAGAAGAAGAAGAAGAAGAAGAAGAAGAAGAAGAAGAAGAAGAAGAAGAAGAAGAAGAAGAAGAAGAAGGCGTTGAAGAAGAAGAAGCAGTAGTAGTAGCAGTAGTACTTTTTCACAGGTCAAAGGATTGTGCAATTCTCTATTTTTTGAGATGTGACGTGCCACCCACTCATTCCCCATTATTATACATAAACATCTCATTTGCTAACCTCTGTTCTTGTAATGTACTGTTTCATCTTTCTATCTAGCTCTCTAGGACCATCTATTCCCAGCATGTTTTCAACTGTCATTAGCTTAGTGCTGTGTATCATGTATCAGTGGGGGAAAGGGGTTGGGGGTCTTTAGAGTTTTCTTGCTGGACAGTAAATAATGTTCAATTTTTTTTCCCTGACATATAGAACATGCTTCTTTCGTTCCAATCCAATAAGCTACTCCAAGCTGCAGTCTTAGTATTTTATTAATGTAGGGAAATTTTAGTTAACTTGTTATTTGACATTTTCTTCAAATTTGAAGGCATCCTTCCCCTTGGAGCTTCAGTTCCACATTCCTCATCATTATGTTTTTATTTGCATTTTCAACTACTTATTTAAAAGCATCATTTTTTCAATAGCCCACTTATTTATCTTCGGAATAATAATTCATTCAAAAAAAAAAAAAAAAAAACCTTTTACAAATTAATAAAACTGTAGTTTAATTTGTATATAAATCTACTCGATAACAATTGTGAACACAGCGGCCTCTCGAAATTTCACAGAAACGGGAATTCCCGTTGAGCTGTTTTGACTATTAATAGCTCGAGTCGGACGTGGGTGAAACACGCAATGCAACACATGGCACTACTGGCTCGATCTACATCTGATCGACGGCATCTGTGCTATAATGTCACGCGATGAGCTAGTCGGTCTTTATAACAGCTGGAGCCGGTTGTGGTGAAACCTACTCGCCCGGAGAGACCTAAGACTTCTGTCACGTAGGTTAACCTTTGAGGAAGTGAGGAAGTGCGGACGAAGATCAAGTTTCCACCCGCAAGCGATAAGGTATCATGGTGATAGAAGGTAACTTATGTAGGATTATTACCGGAAAACTTAAGACAAAGTCTGTAGGTGAAAAACGAACACGGTATGGTGATATAATGGGATGTACAAGAGATACTTTAAAGATATGTATGCAATGTATGCAAGAAAAAAAAAAGGGGGGGGGGGGGGGGTTGTTAGTGGGATTTGTCAGGTGTTGACAGCACCTCTGGTTTTGAAGGCGTCGCATGTATTTATCAGGATAGCTCACCTGCCTTTGGTACAAGCCAGGCAGCCAGATCTCATCTGTGGCTCCCAGTAGCAGCCAGCATGCGACAGCGGTCACCCCCGGTCAACGGCTTTGACAGGCCAGCTAAACCAGGTGAAGGTAGGCCACTGGTTATTAGCCTTTGGTGAGTCAGTGTCTGTATATCCAAGCACGCAAAGACTGGATGGACTCTGTTGAATGTACGGAAGAAATCAATACTTGGTTCAACGGACCCGATGGCGAGTATTAAAAACGCGCTGTGGAGTGTCAAGAGCACGGCGAAGTACGTAAAACACCATGGTCATCCACAGCACCTAACTTCATTTCCAGTCGTCTCGATTTGTCCTGCTATTGGATCCATATTGACACGGGACGAAAATCAACAGGTCTTAGCGACAATATTTTGTAAATAGTATTTTATTTCATTGTTGACGTGCCCTTTCAGGGAGAACGTAGTAGTACTTGCTTTCTAGGAGTTCTATGACGTCAACTGTCAATTTTATTACTATATTTGCGCAGAATAAGATGATGAAATCTGATGCAGTCGAGATATTAGAAAAACCCACGTGAAAACGCACATAGTAAACATGATGAGACGTACTATCAATTTATAGAAAAAAAAAAAAAAAAAATACCTAGCATCCCAGCATCCAAATATAAATAATGAATAACAAAGCACTTTAGGATTCCTTCGGTCTACAAGACCTGGAAGAGGAGGGACTAGTAACATCGACCCTCAAAGAGAACTCTCTGCTGTAGAGATGTAGCTTAACACTAGAAGAGAGGAGCCAGTCACATTGAGCCTCGAAGACACACTAGAGAAGAGACATGAGACAAGACAACGAACTACAGAGACGACACACAAGATACATGGATCATGGTTAACAGAGACACATTAGGTAGAATGAGATGTCAACAATCGAGCCGTTAGTACCAGACAGCATTAGAAGCCAGTTGGCAGTTACAGACACAAGAAACAAAGTAACTAGAGATGAAGAACACAACGCGACCTTAAGAGTATGTAGCCATAGGGAGAACACAGCGCCATTCATAATATCATTGATGTTGTTTATGACATTGCTGAGGTATCACAATAAAGGCAGTATAGACAAGAACAGTTGTTTCAAGACTTTTATTTTACAAGCATCAGAGTCACGTGAGAAGCATGCAGCTAGCAAGACATCATCATCACCACTATCGACACGACTGCATCTTTCTCCTCGTCTTTTCTCTTCTAATCGACTTCTCCTGTAGCAAAACTACAGAAGAACCTGGGTGTGACATCAACTTAGGCAAAGGACAGAGCTGTGCAACACTGACTCACAAAGCATGTTGAGAAAGGGTGTTGCTCCGTGCACAGTGGCAAGCACTTGGGGCCGCGTTAGCGCAGTCCATAAGAGGCCCGCTTTCAAATCCGGCTGCGACTCGCTGCAGCCACGGTCGGTGTTCGATACCGAGCGGCTCCCGGGATTCACCCTGCCTCTATGAAATGGGTACCAGAGTTGACACTCTGGGGTAAATGGAGGAACGTAGCTGTAGCTACATAGTTACGTGCGAACGGCGACACAGGCGGACAATTCTTATCAGTTGTCCGTACTGGTGGCAGAGCACTTATGGTTTATAATCGTACAGTCAGGAGGGATCAGGGAATCTGGCCGACAATCAACACTTAGCGGAGAGGGGGGGGGGGGAGACAGACAGACAATCCTACTGTTACTTTTGGAGTTTGAACACTGCGCTAGCTGTTTAAGATGAGGATGGAGCGCTTATGGGAATGCTCTGAGTGCTATGATGTCAATTTGAACTTTCATCATCAACATAAGTTGTTCAAGGAATTAGAATGATTCCCAACATGTTCTAGTTCATTTTGATTGGTCATTATAACAAGTTTTTGCAGTCGACCACATTAGATGCGTTATAAATGTGGACTGCAACTAAATAAACTAGTAGCATATACCTTGACAACTAGAGCAATACACATTTTGTAATGTCACTTTTATTTTCAGCACAAAAAATAATTAGTTAAGGACAACTATTGTTATTTCTGGTAATTTTTTGTTGCTGACTAGTGTTATCTGTGAAGAAAGGAGATGGTCACAAATTATCCTCTTTTTCATTTCTCTGAAAGATGTTGGCTTAAAAAAAAAATAATAATTAGCGATGTCTGCCCACATATGTACAGTCTATCAATGAGGTGCCATCTACACAGTGAAGGTTGGTTGCAATGAATCTCCATCATGCTCTGACTCTTGTCTTGGTTGTACATTCTCTGAGGAGGCTATTTCTGTGACTGTCCTCCACTTGTAACATTGTCTACCTTTTGTTCAGTTCTTCTCCCCCCACCCCTAGTATGGTTTTTAAAACACACGAGTGAAGCTGACAACAATGAAAACACATTTCAACAGATTGCAGAAATGAAAAAAAACTTTATTCGACTTAAATTTAAACCAGTCAACAAATGATAAGTGTTATAAAAATATGTCAAACAGGACAAAACCACAAACAATACAAATTATTTCTGTCTGTAGTCAGGTATACAAAAATACCATAGCCGGATTCAGTGCTATAGCAACAGGATTCATTCATTCACTGTTCTGTTGTATAATTATATAACACATAGCAGGCACACACTAGGAACAGGATTCATTCATTCATTGTTCTGTTGTATAATTATATGACACATAGCAGGCACACACTAGCAACATGATTCATTCATTCATTGTTCTGTTGTACCATTATATAACACATAGCAGGCACACACTAGCAACATGATTCATTCATTCATTGTTCTGTTGTACCATTATATAACACATAGCAGGCACACACTAGCAACAGGATTCATTCATTCATTGTTCTGTTGTACCATTATATAACACATAGCAGGCACACACTAGCAACATGATTCATTCATTCATTGTTCTGTTGTACCATTATATAACACATAGCAGGCACACACTAGCAACATGATTCATTCATTCATTGTTCTGTTGTACCATTATATAACACATAGCAGGCACACACTAGCAACATGATTCATTCATTCATTATTCTGTTGTACCATTTTATAATACATAGCAGGCACACACTAGCAACATGATTCATTCATTCATTGTTCTGTTGTACCATTATATAACACATAGCAGGCACACACTAGCAACATGATTCATTCATTCATTGTTCTGTTGTACCATTATATAACACATAGCAGGCACACACTAGCAACATGATTCATTCATTCATTGTTCTCATGTACCATTATATGACACACAGCAGGCACACACTAGCAACATGATTCATTCATTCATTGTTCTGTTGTACCATTATATAACACATAGCAGGCACACACTAGCAACATGATTCATTCATTCATTGTTCTGTTGTACCATTATATAACACATAGCAGGCACACACTAGCAACATGATTCATTCATTCATTGTTCTGTTGTACCATTATATAACACATAGCAGGCACACACTAGCAACATGATTCATTCATTCATTGTTCTGTTGTACCATTATATAACACATAGCAGGCACACACTAGCAACATGATTCATTCATTCATTGTTCTGTTGTACCATTATATAACACATAGCAGGCACACACTAGCAACATGATTCATTCATTCATTGTTCTGTTGTACCATTATATAACACATAGCAGGCACACACTAGCAACATGATTCATTCATTCATTATTCTGTTGTACCATTATATAACACATAGCAGGCACACATAGCAACATGATTCATAGCAGGCACACACTAGCAACATTCATTGTTCTGTTGTACCATTATATAACACATAGCAGGCACACACTAGCAACAGGATTCATTCATTCATTGTTCTGTTGTACCATTTTATGATACATAGCAGGCACTCACTAGCCACATGATCCATTCATTCATTGTTCTGTTGTACCATTTTATAACACATAGCAGGCTCACACTAGCAACAGGTATCATTCATTCTTTGTTCTGTTGTACCATTATATAATACATAGCAGGCACACACTAGCACCAGGATTCTTTCATTCACTGTTCTGTTGTACCATTATATAATACATAGCAGGCACACACTAGCAACATGATTCATTCATTCATTGTTCTGTTGTACCATTATATGACACATAGCAGGCACTCACTAGCCACAGGATTCATTCATTCATTGTTCTGTTGTACTATTATATAACACATAGCAGGCACACACTAGCAATAGGATTCATTCACTGTTCTGTTGTACCATTATATGACACATAGCAGGCACTCACTAGCCACAGGATTCATTCATTCATTGTTCTGTTGTACTATTATATAACACATAGCAGGCAGACACTAGCAACAGGATTCATTCATTCATTGTTCTGTTGTACCATTATATGACACATAGCAGGCACACACTAGCAACATGATTCATTCATTCATTGTTCTGTTGTACCATTATATAACACATAGCAGGCACACACTAGCAACAGATTCATTCATTTATTGTTTTGTTGTACCATTATTTAACACATAGCAGGCACACACTAGCAACATAATTCATTCATTCATTGTTCTGTTGTACCATTATATAACACATAGCAGGCACACACAGGCAACAGGATTCATTCATTCATTGTTCTGTTGTACCATTATATAACACATAGCAGGCACTCACTAGCAACATGATTCATTCATTCATTGTTCTGTTGTACCATTATATAACACATAGCAGGCACACACAGGCAACAGGATTCATTCATTCATTGTTCTGTTGTACCATTATATAACACATAGCAGGCACACACTAGCAACATGATTCATTCATTCATTGTTCTGTTGTACCATTATATAACACATAGCAGGCACACACAGGCAACAGGATTCATTCATTCACTGTTCTGTTGTACCATTATATGACACATAGCAGGCACTCACTAGCCACAGGATTCATTCATTCATTGTTCTGTTGTACTATTATATAACACATAGCAGGCAGACACTAGCAACATGATTCATTCATTCATTGTTCTGTTGTACCATTATATGACACATAGCAGGCACACACTAGCAACATGATTCATTCATTCATTGTTCTGTTGTACCATTATATAACACATAGCAGGCACACACTAGCAACATGATTCATTCATTCATTGTTCTGTTGTACCATTATATGACACATAGCAGGCACACACTAGCAACATGATTATTCATTCATTGTTCTGTTGTACCATTATATGACACATAGCAGGCACACACAAGCAACATGATTCATTCATTCATTGTTCTGTTGTACCATTATATGACACATAGCAGGCACACACTAGCAACATGATTCATTCATTCATTGTTCTGTTGTACCATTATATAACACATAGCAGGCACACACTAGCAACAGATTCATTCATTTATTGTTTTGTTGTACCATTATATAACACATAGCAGGCACACACTAGCAACATGATTCATTCATTCATTGTTCTGTTGTACCATTATATAACACATAGCAGGCACACACAGGCAACAGGATTCATTCATTCATTGTTCTGTTGTACCATTATATAACACATAGCAGGCACACACTAGCAACAGATTCATTCATTTATTGTTTTGTTGTACCATTATATAACACATAGCAGGCACACACAGGCAACAGGATTCATTCATTCATTGTTCTGTTGTACCATTTTATGAAAAATAGCAGGCACACACAAGCAACAGGATTCATTCATTCATTGTTCTGCTGTACCATTTTATGAAAAATAGCAGGCACACACTAGCAACAGGATTCATTCATACATTCACTGTTTTGTTGCACCATTTTATAAGACACAGGGCTGACAGTCTATTCCTCCATCCCGCTCTATTCTGTGCAATCAGTTTCAAATCTTGGATGGAACCCAGGTCAGCACCCTTGACACTCTCAAACTAGAGGATTACTGTTGGATATTTGATATCTATGTACTTGATATTTATATATACATATCATGGACAGATAAACAGAGTCATGATGGTATCTTGAAAGATATTAGCACATCAGAGAACTCATGCCCACATCAGAAGGAGATGATCACATTAAAAAAAAAATCATGTCATGAGAAGGAGAAAACTAGAGTACAACACAATGATGGGAAAGTTGGAGAGGAAAAGAGGCAGAGAGAGAAGAAGTTGATTTGATGGCATGGAAGAGCATGTCTGTCAGAAGTGACTGAAAGTACACAAGATAGAAGTTTGGGGATAAACTCGTCTACTAGCACCATATGGCATGGACTATAAGAAGACATACAACGGACATATCCACATACAGTAACCAATCTGTTAATTAATATGTTTATAATTTTACAAAAGTGTTCATGTTTAGAGTACCTCCAGTTTACCTAAATGTAACTATAGTACTGATATATTTTCTGTGTGTAACCTTATATGATATCCATTTTGTAAACATGTAACTGTGCTGTTCACATGTGCTTACAGACACACATATCATATGTTATAGTCAGGCCTAGGGTGATCATGTCATCACAGACTACAAGCCTCCATGCATTCATTTTATGGGAGTAGACATGGACAGTCCCTGTGACAATGACAGGACAACAAGATTACCGAACTCTACTGTCAGTAAGCACATTTAGACATCCGGGTCAGACACTGTGTTTCAGGAGTAATCTTTGCCTCAACCATTTATGGGGATCACAATGAGCTACCATCTTATCTTAAATGATTATTACATGATTATTTCCGGATCACTCAGCAGTTATAGTCATAATGGAGATGCTAGCCTTCTGATTAATCAATCAATACATGTTTGTCCTCTCTGGGCTGATACAGTATCACCCTAGGGTTGAAAAATCTCAGACTGAACAGCAGACCAATAAGGTAGATCTCAAATACCCTGTTCAAGCTCCAAAGAAGTTATAATCAGGGCATTCATAATGGTTATAGCAGCCCTGTGTAAACTGCAGTCAAATATGGTTAAGGATGTGGGTATCTCATGGCACTCTTTACTGGCCGTGTACTCCCAGTCAGCACTTCTATTCCATGTGTTGTATGGACAACTACCTAATTAATTTCTCTCAATCGTTAGTTGACTTGATGGACTTGCAAACACCCTATAACTATACTCAGAACACATTAAACAACTTTACACAATATACATCTTTTCTAATTGCAACATTATTCAATTTTCATAATTTCTATTGTAAATTTACCCCATTTTTATCCTTTTTAACTTCAACATTCACATTCATTAAATGTGCATCATTTCTACATGCAACTTTCAACTACATCCATCTTTTCAAATTGTATCCTCATGCTGTCTTATTTTTCAGTCGTACATTACTTGTATCTGTTCTAAATATAACTTAACTATATGTTACCCCAATCTGTTGTCAGTGAGTGTAAAAGATTGTCATGATCCTGAAGATGAAATAGCAAAAACAAGCCGGCAATTACAACTTGTTTTGATTGACACTGGTAGCAGAGAATAAGAGATATACTAAAAAAAATACAAGTAAATCTCAAACTGTACACACACCAGACACATGCAGTAGCAGTGAGTGTTTTTATACAATCGGCAAACATTTTTACTATGAATGTTAGGGGGATTAGCATTGAATGTGCCTTTCTAGAGTTGACCCTGTCATCATCATTTTGTGTAATGTCAGGTTTTAATGTCATATACCAGTAGACTTCAGCAAACAGTGACAGACTATAACAAACAGCAGCAGACTTCAACAAACAGCAGAAGACTTCAACAAACAGCAGCAGACGTCAGCATACAGTTACACTTCCGTCAGCATACAGTTACGGACGTCAGCATACAATTACAGACTACAACAAACAGTGGCAGACTTAAAAAAAACAGCAGCAGACTTCAACAAACAGCAGCAGATGTCAGCATACAGTTACAGATGTCAGCATACAGTTACAGACTTAACAAACAGCAGCAGACAGTTACAGACTATAGCAAACAGTTACAGACTATAGTAAACAGTGGCAGACTTAAAAGAAACAGCAGCAGACTTCAACAAACAGCAGAAGACGTCAGCATACAGTTACTGACATCGACAAAAAACAACACATCAGAATGTCAATTAGCAAAATAATAAATCGACTGACAAATGGCCAGTGAAAGTAAGAGAAGCATATCCTTGTGATCCCACACAAACATCAGCCTGCCTACATGGCTCCTAGGGCTCAGACTGTACAGACTCGACTTCAGAGAGGGAGACCCACACTCGACCTCCTAGGTCCGGCTGTCTGTTATTCTAGTACCTCTGCTTCCCTCTTGACCACAACTGATTTCATGGCTTCAGCAATCTTGAAGACAATGATCTGCAGTTGAAGTAACCAGAAGTTCAATGTCATTTAATTGATTTCATGACTGGGAATCAGATAAAGGACGTTTGCTGAAGAGATTTTTTGTTTTATTTTATTTCATCTAGTGACTGGGGATTTGAGAACCCAGCCTCTGTGGTGCATGGAACCAGCTCTCTCTCTTTGACAATTCTTTGCATATATAATTGAAGCTCACAACCGATGTATGGATGCTACATGTGACCATAAATGCTACATTTGATACACACACACAAAATGGTAAATGTACACAACAAATGCTACACGTGATGACACACACAACAAATGATATATGTGATACACACACACACACAACAAGTGCTACAAATGACATGTACATAACAAATGCTACATGTGATATGCACACACTTAACAAATACTACATGTGGTACACACATACACAACAAAAGATACACACATACACAAACAATGCTACACATGATATACATGTACACAACAAATGCCACATGTGACACACATCTACATTACAAATACTACATGTGATACACATATAGACATCAAATGTTACATGTGATACACATACAGAGAGCAAATGTTACATGTGATACAGATATGCAAATGCTGCATGTGATACACATTAGGGTTGGTTGCGTATCCTTTACAGGACGTTGCAGAACCAACCCCAACAGCCCCTGGCTGTTGTGTAGTTTTTCTAGGCAAATTTACGTCCAGTAGTTTGCCACTGCTTTCTGGACGGTCGGCTTTCTTGATACCACTGTTGAAACCAATGCAAGGTGCATGGCCTGCAGCTGGGATTGAACCCGGCATCCTGGCATTGTTACATGTGACACACATACAGACAGCAAATGTTACATGTGACACACATACAGACAGCAAATGTTACATGTGATACACATAGAGACAGCAAATGTTACATGTGACACACATACAGACAACAAATGTTACATGTGACACACATCATCATCATCATCAGGTGCCTTGCCGACTGGCGTGGGCGATCATGACTCTCCATAATCTGCGATCTCCTGCAGCATGTATCAGTTCATGTGCCGACACACCTCCATGCCATGCAACAAGACTGTCAAGCATCTTCTCTCGTTGTCTTCGTCTATCTCTCCTACCACAGATCTATCCAGTGATCACAACATGTTCTATTTTCCCTCTTCTCATAACATGGCCGAAAAATGATGACTGTCTCCTTCTGTCTGTGATAAGTTGTCTTCGGGCTCCCGCCTCTTTCAAAACCTCTTGGTTGCTCTTTTTGGCTGTCCAAGGTATTCTAAGCATTCTTCTGTAAAACCTCATCTCTGAGGCCTCTAGAAATTGTTTGGCCTGCCTACCGATTGTCCAGGATTCACATCCATATGTTAAAACTGGATGTATGTAGCAAGCAAGAATTCTTTTTCTAACTCTCAATGACAAGGATATATTGCACAAAATGTTTTTCATTTTATAAAATGCAGTTTTTGCCTGTCCTATTCTGTTTCTTTTCTCAGTTATGCATCTTCCATCTGATGTTATCCATGTGCCCAGATACTTAAATTTCTGTACTTGTCCTAAAATAACATCATTTACTTTTATTACACACTTAGGAATAATTCATTTCTTTGATACCACCAGTACTTCTGTCTTCCCATTATTCAAACTGAGGCCTATTCTTCCACTTTCTAACACCACAATGTCTATCATTTCCTGTAGTTATTTCTGACTTGTTTCTATCAAGACTGTGTCATCAGCATAACGTAAATTGTTTATATTGTGCCCACCAACCACAATTCCGGGCATACCAATTAAAGATCTCATTATATATTCACTTTATATTGAAAACAAATCAGGTGACAGTACACATCCTTGTCGTATGCCCCTCTTTATGCTTCGAAATGTACCTAAACAGTTGTTAATTCTTATAGCTGCTGTTTGCTGCCAATACAGATTCTTTATTATTCGCACATCTTTCCCAACAATGTTTAATTTTTCTAACAGTTTGATTACTTCTTCCTGCTTCACACAGTCAAATGCTTTCGTATAGTCTATGAAGCATATGTGTGACATACATACAGACAGCAAATGTTACATGTGATACACATATAGACAGCAAATGCTGCATGTGACACACATATAGACAGCAAATACTCATGCGATTCACACACACACACAACAAATGCTACATGTGATACATACACACCCATCAAATGCTATGTGCGACACACACACAAGAAATGCTATATGTGATACACATATAGACAGCAAATGCTATGTGCGACACACACACAGAAGAAATGCTACATGTCATACATATACAGACAACAAATGCTAAATATGATACAAATACACAACAAATGATATGTGTGATACTCATACACAACAAATACTACATGTGATACGCAAACACACACAACAAATGCTACATGTGATACACACATACACATACACAAGATATGCTACATGTGAGAGAGAGAGAGAGAGAGAGGGATAGCGAGAGACAAAAAGAGAGACACACATGCACGCACACACACACACAAACCAAATGCTACATGTGAAACACACATAAAAACAAATGCTGCATGTGACACAGACATACACACACACAATATATGCTTCATGTGATACACAGACATACAGTGAATGCTACATGGGACACACACACACATATACACAACAAATGCTACATGTGATACACATACACAAGAAATTATATATGTGACACACATGTACATAACAAATGCTACATGTGATACACATATACACAACAAATGCTACACGTGATACACACAGACACAACAAATGCTACATGTGATACACATAAACAACAAATGCTACCTGTGACACACACAGACACAACAAATGCCTCATGTGATACACACAGACACAACAAATGCTACATGTGACACACACAGACACAACAAATGCTACATGTGACACACACAGACACAACAAATGCTACCTGTGATACACACAGACACAACAAATGCTACCTGTGACACACACAGACACAACAAATGCTACATGTGACACACACAGACACAACTAATGCTACCTGTGACACACACAGACACAACAAATGCTACCTGTGACACACACAGACACAACAAATGCTACTTGTGACACACATAGACACAACAAATGCTACCCGTGACACACACAGACACAACAAATACTACATGTGATACACCCATACAAAACTAATGCTACATGTGATACAGACACACACAAAATACTACATGTGATACATACAAATGTAACTAATTCCCACACAACTGATATTTATGAGAGATAGAAAGAACAAAAGAGAGAGAGATACAGACACTTACACACGCAAACACACAATGAAACATATACTACCTGGGCTATTTCTGGGTCAGGGAGGAAAAGTTCTTTCCTAGAGGTATCAGTCATGAGCCTTGTTCTTTTCTCCTTGTCCTGTGGACTCAACAAGAACATAATCTAGCACTGCATCTGTAACAGTCTAGCAACCTCTTCTCTGACTTTGTTTTCTGGGCTCAGTCTCCCAAGCCCAGCTGTCTAGCAAAGCTAAGCTGAGTCATTCACTTCACTCTTTCAGTTCCAGGCAGGCATCAGTTCAACTCATTCTGTTCCTTAAAACTGCTACTTCAAGTAATCAATACCCGGGCCTGCTGATTTAGAATCTCAACACTATGGAACACAAGGAGCAAAAATAAGAACTAAAACAAAATGGGTTAGTGTAAGAACTGTGTGGGTTGCATGGAGTTCAGACAGTTAGACTGAAAACAACAAACAGTTGGTAGCTGCTTGGTGCAGAGTGATTTAAGTTTTCACTGCTTTGAGGTTGACAGGTTTCTGTCTTCTGTGGTTTACCGTGTTCTATCCCTGCACATTCTCACACCATAGATGACATTAAAGGAGGGTTTGAAGTTAAGGATCTACTTACGTTTATGTGTGACATGTTCATGTGTGGTATGTATGAGTGTATGCGTATGCATGTTTGTGCATGTATGAGTGTATGTATCTTTAATTGTATAAGTTGTTGCATGAGTGTGTGTATGTATACCCATATGTCCACGTGTGCGTGTGACTATGTGTGTGTCTGTGGGATTGTGTGTGAGTATGTCTCTATGTGGGTGTGTCTGTGTGCCTGCATGTGTGAATGGTGTGCTTGTTTGTGTGTACGTGTGCCTATGTGTGTGTCTGTGGGGTTGTGTGTGAATATGTCTCTATGTGGGTGTGTCCGTGTGCCTGCATGTGCTTGTTTGTGTGTGCGGGTGCCCCTGTGACCCACAGGTTGAGAACTGCTGCCTTAGACTGAGGAAGTGTGTGTGTGAACTAGGAATGTGTGGGTTAGTTTCACACATGGCAGCAACAGATGACCTTGCAAGTGCCTAGTGATTTTTAAACATTTTATTACTGGGGATCAAAAGGAGTTTGTCTTCTGGGTGTTGTTTGACTGTTCTGTTGAGGAAATGAGTCCTAGGTATATGACAAAATGAGGATGCAGGAATGAAGGTTGAGCTAACTAGGCCATCTTTAGAATCAAACATGGTGTGATACTATTTGGATAAGTGTGAACAATGAAATATGTTTATCTCTTTCTGTGCACATGTGTGTGTGCGTGTGTGTCATGTATGTGTGTGTACATGCATGCATGTGTACGTTTGCATGTGTATATGCATATGGGTATCTGCATGTTCATGAGTAGGCATATATATGCATGTGTATGTGCATGTTGATGTATATGTGCACATTTTTGTGTGTGTGTGTGTTTAACAAAGAAGAAGAAGAAGATGATATCAATGTCCTCAGAACATAGATTATTTTGAGTCTATATCAACAGCCTCAAAAGTAGAGAAGTTTTACTTTCTACAAAAGATGGGTAGGAGCCTGTCCTACTAATAGGGGCACCCACCAGATGGCGGATGGTGGAAAGGCCTCTAGATATAGAGGTAAGCCAAGTTGCTAAGAATAAGTTGCCCTAGACCAAAACAAGTGCTCGTCATTGAGAGGAGGCGAGTTAGTTGGTGGGACAGCTAACTCTATCAAATACCTCAAAACCATTCGACATGTCCATCGCCAGGTAAGAGGCGCAATAACCTCTTCCCCTCCCGCTGCTTTGCAGGGTAAGTCTCTTTAGACAAAGGTTATTGGAGTCAAACCATATACAAACTGACGGAAGGCAAGGGGAAACTAGCGCTGTATTCTCCCAAGAAAGTCATGCCTTGAAACATAACGAATTCAGATAATGATGTGAATGGGGATTCCAGTGGAATCACCTCGTCTGGTATGGAACATCATGTTCTACGATTGATACCCGACCGTCATCCGGCTACTGTAGAAAAAGTAATTCGTAGAAACATCCTGAACATTGGTACATGGAATGTCAGAACACTCGTACTAAATGGAAAGTTGGATAACATCAAGACAGGAATGAAGAGAATGAACATCAACATATTAGGAATTAGTGAAATGCGATGGCCAGGAGCAGGGAAAAAGTATTTAGATCAGCACATAATTATTTACTCAGGTGGGAAGGAATATAGTAAGGGAGTTGGTATTAATTTTGATCCAAAGAACTCAAAAACTGAAAGTCTTTTGGACAATATCAGATAGAGTACTATTAGCAGAACTTCACAGCAGACCGTTTGACATTTTCTTACTACAGATTTATGCCCCAAAAGCAGATAGTTCAGAAGAAGATATTGACGCATTTTATGACGAGTTAGACATGGCTGTTGATCAATGCAAAAATTGTGAATTTATAATGGTACTTGAAGATTTCAATGCAAAAATAGGAAGTGAAAAAGTGTACAGAATAACTGGTGGCCATGGCCTAGGAGAAAAGAATGTGAGAGGTGACAGATTAATATCATGGGCTGAGTTGCACAGCACGATAATAGGTAACACCTGGTTTAAACACCATCCTCGAAGACTGTGGACTTGGCAAAGTCCTGGCGATAATGTCCGCAATCAGACTGATTATATTTTGATTTTAAGAAGATTCAGGAGCAGCTTGGAGCAAAAACTAGACCAGGGGCAGACTGCTTTAGTGACTATGTTCCACTTATATGAAAGATTAGAATAAAACTAAAGAATATTAGAAAAAAACCACAGAACATCAAGTTAAATTTAGGAATACTTAGAAGGGATAAAGAAATAAAGGAACAGTACAAGTCACTGTACAAAACCCATATAATGCAATGGAAATTATACAGACAATTGATGAACAGTGGGATATGTTGCGTGAGTCAATTCAGCAGACATCAAAAGAGACAATAACACCAACCCATAAAGTAGCAAAAAAGAAATGGATGTCAACCACAATTCTGCAGTTGATGGATGAAAGAAGGAAGAAAAACAATGATAAAGAAGAATACTCTAAAATACAAAAAGAAATAGTGAAAAATTATACCAGAAATCAGCGATGAACAATGTTGATTTGTAGAAGGAAAAGGTACAAACAATGCCATATACATCCTAAGGATATTGTCAGAAAGAGCTATAGAAGTAAAGATTGATTTGAACTTATGCTTCATAGACTATACAAAAGCATTTGACTGTGTGAAACATAAAGAAGTAATCAAAATGTGAAAAAAAATTAAATACTGATGGAAAAGATCTGCGAATAATAAAGAATATGTATTGGCAGCCTTAGAGATGTGTTTGTACAAAAGAATGCTTAAAATTCCTTGGACAGCTAAAAAGAGCAACCAAGAGGTTTTTGAAGAGGTGGGAGCTTAAAGACAACTAATCACATACATCAAAAAAAGAATATCATCATTTTTCGGCTATGTTATGAGAAGAGGGAAAATAGAACATAGAGGTGTGTCAACACACAAACTGCTGCAGGAGATCACAGATTGTGGAGACACACAATCGCCCACGCCTGTCGGTAAGGTACTTGTTGATGATAATGGTAATGATAAGTTGATAGTAAAGCATGGCTATCCTCTGAATAATGGTCCAAAATTACTGAGGCCGAAAAAAATACCCTAACAGGGCCTCAATCACATGTAAATTGCGGATGTCTTTCCAGCGAATATACCACGGCAAAAGTAGGATTAATTGCCGCCGCCGATGATTTAGTAAAACGCAACAACATGCACGATAGTATCGTGTGGGCCAGGAATACGACTACGGGCTCAGACACAGCTTAGCGATAGTGTGTTCTTACGATAAAAGAACTGGCAGGTGAAGATGCCAGGCCTGTCGACTTGTATGCATTAATGAAGGATAAATTGCAGTGGTTGCAATGGCTAGCCGAGCCCAGGCTGATACGGAACACGCAGCTATGTTCTTCCTGCCAACATCCTATGTCGTTAATTGCGCAGCAGCAGGAATGTTCTGACGGATACTCATTGCGCTGTCCTACTCGCTGTAGTGTGCGGAAAGGCTGTTTGTTCTTTGCCAGCTTCGAAATGCCAACTGAGAAAATAGTGATGATGATGATGTTCTACTCGCTCTTCGATGACAAATTGATGTGTGTCCTGTTTTTCGAGAGACTAACGAGCTGGGACACCATTGTCAACTACAACAACAACAACTATTTTCGCTATGAATGTTACAATTGGTTGTTGATGACGGCTAAATTGAAAGGATTTGATGCCAGCGGGAAATCTGTCGTTGAAGTGGACAAGAGCTACATCTTCTTCAATGGGTGGTCGGTCTAGTAGAGCGCCACACTGGTCGTTGCTGGTTTGATGTGGTCCAGAGGCGAGATAAAAAGGACATTAGAACACATCATCACTGATCATGGGTGCCCCCGAACGAGAATTGTGTGACTGACGCTTGGCGAGGCAACAGCAACGTTGGCAAATTAAAACATGGGCATTTACGATCACATAGTGGTCATGCACGAAACTAATTTTGTCGACATCACAGACAGACAGTAACGAAATTCACAGGCAGACCACTGAAGGGCTGTGGATGCTGCTTAAATGAAGACTGCGTTACTCATCCGGCACTAGCCTCGCCCTGTTCAGATCCTATTTGGTAGAGTTCCAATGGCGTTACAGCCACAAAGAGCAGATTTTCGGGCACTATTTGCAACTTCTGTGCCACAATTTTCACATGTAAAGGACATCAATTATCGGTAAGTAGTCGACTTCATCGTTTGCCTGATATTTTTTTGTTCCTTATATTTTCAGTGTGAACTTTTGAATTTTTAAAGCAGATGATGTAATGAGGCCCTGTCAGGGTATTTTTTTCGGCCCCAATATTTTGGGACCATTATTTGGTGGATAGCCTAAAGCACACAGCTGGGTGGTGTAGTCTAGTCTTAGCAGATGGGTAATGGAAGCCAACAGTGAGTAGATCATTGTAGCTGTCACTGATATGACTATGTGAAGACAATAGGTGATAATAATAATTATAGCAGTAGGTTGTCACTAACATCCCATTGTGAAGACAATTCAGTTGGACAGCAGGTGATTACAGCAGTATCCTGTTATGGACATCACAATTTAAAGGCAACTCAAAAGGAAAATAGTTATTTGTAGCAGCAGGTTGTCACTAAGAAGATAGAAATCTGACACACAGCTGGGCAGGAGACTGAATTGTGAGAGGTGACAGATAGCTACAGGAGTAGTTCAAGCAAGAATTTTTCATACCCGGAGAACAAATTCAATGCCTTTGCTGGTTGCCTCAGGAACCCCTTCCAGTTCATCATAGGTAAACATCCACTCTGTGATCCACACACCAAAGATGTTGCTGCGTCTGGCAAACATCATTCGCCTGAGAAAAACAAATATAAACACTTTCATCTACATTGTCTACAAAAGAGAAATACAAACATATAAAATTTTAATCTACACCGCCTAAAACAAAATATAAAATACTTTTATCTACACTATATACATCACAGAAACACATATTTACAATACTTTCATCAACACCATCTACCAGGGAAACACACATGCACAATACTTTCATCTACATTGTGGAGAATGGACAGTCGAAAAGACACAGCTGGGCGTCACGCACGAAAAAAGCAGGAGGCAGAGGGATGTGGAGAAGCGCTGAGCAGACAAGAACACACTCAGAAAATGGTTAAAAGCTTTTACAAAAGTTCTTGCAAAGTTACCATATCATCTTGTCCCTTTCTGATAGTCCAATTAAGTGCAGCAGGGGAAGATCGAGACCTGGAGTCATGAGATTGTATAGAAAGTAATGGGCCGAAACAATCGCCGACGAAGGATCTTTCTACTGATGATCGGTGGACCTCTGCCCTGCATGCCCCCTTGTGGAGTTCTTATTACACAAGGTTATGAACCCAAATGTGAAGACAGGACTTTGGGCTTTAGTGTCAAAGGACTGCCCACATGATAGCAGGGATAAACCCAACACTGTAATTCTTCATGGTTAATCAACAGAGAAACTGAAATCAAAAACCGAATCAAGTGGAAAACAGAATATGCAATTTGCTTTCAAATTGTATTTATTAAAAATAAAGATTACTTTTGAGAAGATTAAAATGACCGAATCAACTGTTGTTTAGCCTTTTGTGTGTGAGTGTTTGTGTATAAGATTCCTGCTTGAATTTTAAAGTAATATTGTTACACTGAGTCCACAGATGATTTGTGTCCACAGCTACAATGATACAAGTTAGAACTGACTGTCATATAGAAATACAGACCACAGCTATAATGATACAGGTTAGAACTGGGTGTCACATTAAAATACAGACCACAGCTACAATGATACTAGTTAGAACTGGGTGTCAAAGATAGAAATACAGACCACAGCTACAATGATACAAGTTAGACTGGGTGACAGATAGAAACACAGACCACAGCTACAATGATACAAGTTAGACTGGGTGACAGATAGAAACACAGACCACAGCTACAATGATACAAGTTAGAACTGGGTGTCAAAGATAGAAATACAGACCACAGCTACAATGATACAAGTTAGAACTGGGTGTCAAAGATAGAAATACAGACCACAGCTACAATGATACTGATTAGAACTGAGTGACACATTGAAATACAGACCACAGCTACAATGATACAAGTTAGATCAGGGTGTCAAAGATAGAAATACAGACCACAGCTACAATGATACTGATTAGAACTGAGTGACACATTGAAATACAGACCACAGCTACAATGATACTGATTAGAACTGAGTGACACATTGAAATACAGACCACAGCTACAATGATACAAGTTAGATCAGGGTGTCAAAGATAGAAATACAGACCACAGCTACAATGATACAAGTTAGATCAGGGTGTCAAAGATAGAAATACAGACCACAGCTACAATGATACTGATTAGAACTGAGTGATAAAGATTGAAATACAGACCACAGCTACAATGATACTAGTTAGAATTGGGTGTCAAAGATAGAAATACAGACCACAGCTACAATGATACTGATTAGAACTGAGTGTCACATTGAAATACAGACCACAGCTACAATGATACAAGTTAGATCAGGGTGTCAAAGATAGAAATACAGACCACAGCTACAATGATACTAGTTAGAACTGGGTGTCAAAGATAGAAATACAGACCACAGCTACAATGATACTAGTTAGAACTGAGTGACAAAGATTGAAATACAGACCACAGCTACAATGATACTAGTTAAAACTGGGTGTCAGATAGAAACACAGACCACAGCTACAATGATACAAGTTAGAACTGGGTGTCACATTGAAATACAGACCACAGCTACAATGATACAAGTTAGATCAGGGTGTCAAAGATAGAAATACAGACCACAGCTACAATGATACTGATTAGAACTGAGTGACAAAGATTGAAATACAGACCACAGCTACAATGATACTGATTAGAACTGAGTGACAAAGATTGAAATACAGACCACAGCTACAATGATACTAGCTAGAACTGGGTGTCAAAGATAGAAATACAGACCACAGCTACAATGATACTAGTTAGAACTGGGTGACAAAGATAGAAATACAGACCACAGCTACAATGATACTAGTTAGAACTGGGTGACAAAGATAGAAATACAGACCACAGCTACAATGATACTAGTTAGAACTGGGTGACAAAGATAGAAATACAGACTACAGCTACAATGATACTAGTTAGAACGGGGTGTCAAAGATAGAAATACAGACCACACAATGGGGATGTAGCTTACTTGTCTGTGGCAATGAAGACCACTCTGATACTCCTGTTGTCCTCCTTGAGCTTCACATGAGCCATGTAGACATCTGTGTCCACATACTTGCCCTTATCTATCTCCATGATGAGACTGACACCTTCAGCCTCCTCATAGTTGTAGGGAGTCATGACGCCATCATGGGTAAATGTGCGGGCTGGACGCAGATGTTGAATCTCCTCCCTGGTATCTGTCAACCTGGATTACAGATCACCAATAATGATAAAAAGACAACATTTTATCAAATGACTTTGGTGTTCAAGTCAATGCAGCCTAAATGGACACCAGGTAGTGTCCTTGGAAGTAAAGACAGTCAGTATGATACCAATCATATCCATCACAGGTTGACTGGTCTACACAAATATGGGCCTGATCCTGCTACATCTTGCCTGGTGCATTTTTGCACAGTTGACATCAACATATAATGAATGAAGCACAGTACTTGAATTATTTCCAATGATTTACATAGATCATAATGTCTCTGGAAGTTATGCTGCACATACTACCAATTCAATTTACCAGACAATAACAAGTGAAATATATTGTCTCCTGATTTTTTTATACATATTTTGAAAAATGGACTTTGAATACTAATATAGGTTTGACCTGAGCTAGAGAATGTTCAGATCTGAGGCATATATCCAACGGATGAGATGGTTATACCTCAGGTATATTTCAGGTATATTTGTATGGGGTTATTCAGAAAACTGATTTGTACATTGTTTAGGGTGCCAAGAGGTGCCAAACCTAGCCACATCTCTTGGTGTTGTCAAGGTAACATTGATTTCACAGGCTTTGTGAAATACCTCACACTGCCTATCCCAACTCTCAATAATAATGTTCTCTTAAAATGGGAACACCCACAATTTACCTCCGTTTGGACCTGCAAGCTAGAACCAGGCACCTTGGGGAAAATCAATAACTAAAGGCAATTTGTATGTTTCTGCCGGAATTAACAAAGACTGGGTGCGTCTTTTATCATCATGTCTATACTCAAAGTGACATGGCAGTAGGAATATATATTGCTGACTCATTCAGTCAAGTGCCACAGAGCAAATATGTCACATATATAGACTCCATAAATGCACCATCAGGGAATACCACACCATAGTGCATTTTATGTGGTCACAGGGAGTCAAACAGGCAGAGGGGTTGGGGGGGGGGGGGGGGGGGCCCCTTTTTTTTTTTTTGTTTTTTTTTTTCCCAAAGAAACCACCATTGGCTTTAGAGTAGAAAAGAGCGGGCACCATGTTTCAACAAAAGATCTATGTCTGTAAAAAACACCCCCCCCCCCCCCCCCCCCCACCCCCCAGGAGGACATAACTGAAGGTGTGACCTACACTGCATTCCAAAATTCACATGCTGGATGGGTGACCTCATGTAACAAATCCCAGATACCCAGTAACCTCCTAAAACATATATAACCCCAAAAAAAAAAAAAAAAAAAAAAAAAAAGATGTGAATTGATCAGGAATCACAGACAGGAGTAAAATGATAGAAAGATAAACTAAACAAACTGAAATTTGAAAGTTGTTTCACAGAAAGAAGTAGAAAAATCCTTAAAAGGATCCTTAAAAGTTATACTGCACCTGAAATGGCTATAGTGTTACTCTACTGTACCCTGCTGTCTTAGGTGGGTAGTGATGAAGTTACAGCCTGACACATGATAATAATACACAAATGACAACAATGTTATAATAAGGCTGTTTACCTGTAAATACCTTCCAGAGACCGGCTGGCAAAACCCATGACACCTGACACCGGCTTGATGAGTATACCTACTAGACCCAAGCCCACACCTGTGACACAAACGCAACAGTCAGACTCAACACAGTGTGCTGATGGCAACAGTAGATACATGATGTGCTGATGGCAGCTGTAGATGCATGATGGGCTGATGGTAACAGTAGATACATGATGTGCTGATGGCAACTGTAGATAATGATGTGCTGATGACAACTGTAGATGCATGATGTGCTGATGGCAAATTTAGATACATGATTTACTGATGGCAACTGTAGATGCATGATCTGCTGATGGCAAATGTAGATTAATGATGTGCTGATGGCAACTGTAGATGCATGATGTGCTGATGGCAACTGTAGATGCATGATGTGCTGATGGCAACTGTAGATACATGATGTGCTGATGGCAACTGTAGATACATGACATGCTGATGGCAACTGTAGATGCATGATGTGCTGATGGCAACTGTAGATACATGACATGCTGATGGCAACTGTAGATACATGACATGCTGATGGCAACTGTAGATACATGAAATGCTGATGGCAACTGTAGATGCATGATGTGCTGATGGCAACTGTAGATTTATGATGTGCTGATGGCAACTGTAGATGCATGATGTGCTGATGGCAACTGTAGATGCATGATGTGCTGATGGCAACTGTAGATGCATGATGTGCTGATGGTAACTGTAGATGCATGATGTGCTGATGGCAACTGTAGATGCATGATGTGCTTATGGTAATTGTAGATAATGATGTGCTGATGGCAACTGTAGATATATGATGTGCTGATGGCAAATGTAGATAATGATGTTCTGATGGCAACTGTAGATACATGATGTGCTGATGGCAACTGTAGATAATGATGTGCTGATGGCAACTGTAGATACATGATGTGCTGATGGTGACTGTAGATACATGACGTGCTGATGGCAACTGTAGATAATGATGTGCTGATGGCAACTGTAGATACATGATGTGCTGATGGTGACTGTAGATACATGATGTGCTGATGGTGACTGTAGATACATGATGTGCTGATGGTGACTGTAGATAATGATATGCTGATGGCAACTGCAGATGCATGATGTGCTGATGGTGACTGTAGATAATGATGTGCTGATGGCAACTGCAGATGCATGATGTGCTGATGGCAAATGTAGATACATGATTTACTGATGGCAACTGTAGATGCATGATGTGCTGATGGCAAATGTAAATACATGATTTACTGATGGCAACTGTAGATACATGATGTGCTGATGGCAAATGTAGATAATGATGTGCTGATGGCAACTGTAATTGCATGATGTGCTGATGGCAACTGTAGATGCATGATGTGCTGATGGCAACTGTAGATGCATGATGTGCTGATGGCAACTGTAGATGCATGATGTGGTGATGGCAACTGTAGATGCATGATGTGCTGATGGCAACTGTAGATGCATGATGTGCTGATGGCAACTGTAGATGCATGATGTGCTTATGGTAATTAATTGTAGATACATGATGTGCTGTTAGCAAATGTAGATAATGATGTGCTGATGTTAACTGTAGATACATGATGATACCTAGCTTGTGGTAAACCCATAGGAGTTGAGAATTATAATTAACTGAAAGAAGGCATAAGGAAAGAGGTGAGGGAACAAAGGGAGAGGAAAAAGAGGGGAAGAGAGAAGAATGAGGTGTTGAAAGGGAAAATGAGAGAGGGATGACAATTAAAAGGTAGAAAGAGGGAAGAGATGGAGAGGGGAGGGAAAAGCGTAGTCCTTTGTTTGCCTATTAATTTCCGTAGACATGTGAATTTGTGTCTTGCTTGCTCTTTACCTATAATAATGTTTCTTTTGTAGTCAAGCTAAAAAATATCATCCACAATCCATATTCTACAAAATACGGTTTTCTATGTCATGTATCAGTTATGTGACAAGCCCGCGAAGGCAGGTAGATTTTTGGCCTGTTTATTATTTTGGTTTAGCAGCCCCTAGCTGCCTGCACTGGTAGGGTGGTTTGGTGGAACTCTTCTGTAGTGCCCAGCAAGTCACGTGAGCCGTGGAAGGTAATAAAAGGTCTGGTTCAAGGGAATGCTTCCTATTCCAGCTGTAGCTGCTCTAGAGGCAAGAAAAAAAAAAACTATGCCATGGGACTACCCAAGGCTATATTCTCATCATTTAACTTTTTGAGACCCGAGCAATGCCGTGAGTGCTGATTAAGAAGTTCCAATTTGCCCGAACCACACTGTCAGCGTCGATCCTGTGTCCCGTTCATATTGATTAATATTACAGCTCCATATGCGTTTTTGATATTCGGAAGTACCATTAAAGTATTCAGGGAAGGTTACTCTAATGTTTTTCTTTGTACAGAAGTCTTTATTCGCCCATATGTGGTCGCAAACTGATCTTATTCATTGCTAGGTTAATTTCCAGACAGTGCCTTTTTGTAATTTTGTGTTTGACGCCATGGATACCAAGGTTGTAACCACAAGTACAGGTCGCAAAATGCTTCTATCTGCAGCTGAAGCTCTGAAATTGTTTCAGTCAGATGTTTTAAATTCTGCCAATGATAATACAGATTTAGACTTTTTTTGGAAAGTGATTCAGACGGTTAATTTACACCAGCGGCAGCTGAGTGGTCAGCTGTTAGGGAATCTATCAATTCTGATAAGTCTGACATAGAGAATGTTCCATTGCTAGCGTATTCAGGCTGTAAGAGAAGGAAAATGCTCCAAACGAATAAACAAATACTGTGGCTAAGCTACATTGTAATGATTGCAGCTACAGTCTGTATTTAACTGCACAAAGTAAATCTCTGTGTGTAAAGGTCTATTTTCTGCAATTTTTTCTTTGAAATTTGTTCAACACTCTATGAGAACATAGAGCTTCTGAGTGCTAAACTAACCCCGAAACTTATCATAGATTTAGAATTTGTTAGGAAAGTGAACAAATGTTAAAGTGTTCTTCTCAAACTGGGATATTCACTGCTCCTGTGGCTGCAAAACCATGATACATGAAGTTTTTGGTAAAATTTTGTTGTGAAATTATCACCCGCTGAATGATTCTTTCCTACTAACTATAACAGTATTAAATATACATTTGACATCAGATTCAAAATGTACAATAATTTCTCTTAAAGAAAATATATACTTTTGTGAGATTAGAAGTATACTATATTCTATATTGCCTTTTTTGTACACCCACCCCTCTGCCATTTTTGTAAAGGAAAATTAATGTGGGCTAAGTCTGTCAAAATTCATGGGCCTGAAAGAGGTAAGAAAAAAATGTCCACTAGAACAAGAGATTACCTTTGAAGAAACCTGGGATACCATTCTCCCTGGCACCTGCCACTGGCATGGTGATGATTCCGGTGACTCCATCATACACACCCTACAGCAGAAACATCATCACTTGGGATGAAACATACTTGAGTTCTTCAACTCATATGACAAATGCAAACTGAAACATAATGCCTGCAGGCACAGCAGAAGTTCAGAAATGTGTTGTATATAAACAATGTCACTCACAAAAACCATAAACAAAAGTTAGTAACCATGAAAACAATATGTCTGAGAAGGGCTGCTGGAGACACCAGAAGAGATCAAATCTGCAACGAGGTCATTAGAGAAAAAGTTGGCACAGAACCAAACATTACAAATTATGGAAAAAGACAGCAAAGCAAATGGTTCGCCCATTTAGAGAAAATACCTTGTGACTCCATACCACAAAAAGCATACATTAAAAGAGGAAAAGGGCGTACAGCATGAAGTAGATTTGGAACAATAAGGAAAGATAACATCAGAGAAACTCTACAACAGCACAATTTGTCTATGGTCAAGGCAGCCAGATCAAGAAGCAGAGCCTTATACCTCCCTTGACACCCAAAGTGGTAACAGAAGTATTGAAAAATACGAAGTGTAATTATACATTACATTTTAGAGTTAGAACCAAGATAATTCATCAAGAGATAAGGTTTGTAACAACAGTTAGAGGCAATAATAACACTTGTAAATGTCTAAAATTGAATATTATATTCAGAATGTTCATTATGACATTCCCATTTATGCTCCATCCCCAACTGCAACATCAAGTACATAGTTCCAATTCTGATAGTACCAATAACAGTCTGATTGTATATCTGTGTTGCCTTTCCTCTAAGTGCTAAGTCTCAGCCAGTTTCCCTGGTCACTCCTCGCAGTATCTTTCTCCTCAGACTGCGACCATCTATTTTCACTTTTGTAAATGAAGTACTAGGCACTCATTTTGCAACATCTATTTCTTCACTCTACCTTATATTTGCTTCATAGTTATTTACATGGCTTTCCTTGTCAGAGCCAGTGTCTAGGATTTCTCATCTTCATGTTGTGTTTCACATCAATAAGTAAAGAGAATATGTTGTTTTTCTGCCTTTGTTCTTATTGAGGTACTGTCCTGTTTTTCTGTTCAGTGAATTTCCCATGCCTCATAGACAGCCTCAGTCTCAGTGAATTCACCTATTCCCATGCCTCAGTGACAGCCCCAGTCTCAGTGAATTCACCTATTTCCATGGCTCATAGACAGCCTCAGTCTCAGTGATTTCACCTATCCCCATGCCTCAGTGACAGCCTCAGTCTCAGTGAATTCACCTATTCCCATGCCTCATAGACAGCCTCAGTCTCAGTGAATTCACCCATTCCCATGCCTCAGTGACAGCCTCAGTCTCAGTGAATTCACCTATTTCCATGCCTCATAGACAGCGTCAGTATAAGTGAATTCACCTATTCCCATGCCTCATAGACAGCCTCAGCCTCAGTGATTTCACCTATTCCCATGCCTCAGTGACAGCCTCAGTCTCAGAGAATTCACACATTCCCAGGCTTAAGGGACAGCCTCAATATCAGTAAATTCACCCATTCCTGCGCCTCAGTGACAGCCTCAGTCTCAGAGAATTCATCCATTCCTAGGCTTCAGTGACAGCCTCAACCCAAATTATCATGCCAGATGCTGGTATTTGACATGCTTCATTTCAGTGACCTTGAAGTCTAGCAAAGAATCATTCTGATTTTTGTTTCAGGCTATTTTCATTCCAAGGTTATGTGCAATGCTTCAATGTCATCGACCCATCTTTGAGGTGTCCTCTTGCTCTTCTACCAGCTCTTGTTTTTGGTTCCCAACGTATTTAACACAAGGTGATGTTAACACAATCCATCTGTTACTATTTTTCTGACTTAAATTTGAATGGTAAAATAAGCGGCTTTCCTAAGGCATCCATCTTCCAAGTTTAGATATTGCATATGTGAGATGTTAAAGTGTCAAAGTTTGCACAATAACAATTAGATTAACAAGCTAAGACAATTGCTGGAGGCCTCTGATATGTGGTTTTACAGAAAAATATTTAGAATTCCATTGGAAAGCAAAAAGGAGCAACCCTGTTTTAAAAGAGGTGAGGACTATGAAAACTTAGCAAAACTGTCAGAAAGAGCCAGTGGTCATTTCTTTTGGCCCTGTTATGAGAAGAAGGAAACTGGTGATATGTTGTGGCCACTGCAAAGATCTTTGGAAAAATAGACAGAGGAAGGCAGCATGAGATGATTTTTGACAGCTCTCTCTCTCTCTCTCTCTCTCTCTCTCTCTCTCTCTCTCTCTCTCTATATATATATATATATATATATATATATATATATATATATATATATATATATATATATAATTTATATCTGTGTGTGTGTTTGGGGGGTGGGTTTGGAGGGGTGTCAAATGAACTGATGCATACTGTTGAAGATCACAGATTGTAGAGATGACAATTCCCCAGTCAGCAAGGCACTTGATGATGATGAGCACAGTGTTGACTTGAATATATATGTTGTTTATAATCTGATGCTTTACAAACACATTTCTGTCTAGATGTTTTACTAACAGAGCCAGTTGGTAAATAAGCGCACTAGCCTTTTGCAATCATATTTTAATTTCTTATATTTACTACAGCATCAAAATTCTAAAATGACATATTATTTTCTAAATGACAGCTTTAGCTGTAAAGTACTTTCTGTCCTGCAAATATGCAGCAAACTGAATTATGTGAGTAAATAATATTGGAAGATTATGACACTTCATTTTACAACATTAAGATGTCTGTAAGCAAACCATATTTGCTACACATAGCTGGCTGTAACTTGTCTTGTCAGCCTCACCAGCACTAGTTCTTTTCCTCCCATTGCAAAAGCTTCCCTGGAATTGGTTGGAATTCTCCTGTATTGTTCTCTTCTCATCTGCTGGTATTTTTTATCAAAGGCCAAAGCTGCCAGACCTTTGCTCAGTGATCCAGTTATTTTAGATACTGCACCAGCAGTCCCACCTGCAGGTACCACACACAAGTGCATGTTAGATATGTGCTTATATGAGATACAAACACAAGTGCATGTTAGATATGTGCTTAAATGAGATACAAACACAAGTGCATGTTCGATATGTGCTTATATGAGATACAAACACAAGTACATATTAGATATGTGCGTATATGAGATATAAACACAAGTGCATGTTAGATATGTGCTTGTATGAGATACAAACACAAGTACATGTTAGATATGTGCTTATATAAGATTCAAACACAAGTACATGTTAGATTTGTGATCCTGTCAGATACAAACACAAGTACATGTTAGATATGTGATCCTGTCAGATACAAACACAAGTACATGTTAGATATGTGCTTATATGAGATACAAACACAAGTGCAAGCACATGTCGATATGTGATCCTGTCAGATACAAACACAAGTACATGTTAGATATGTGATCCTGTCAGATATAAACACAAGAACATGTTAGATATGTGCTTATATGAGATACAAACATAAATGCATGTTAGATATGTGATCCCATCAGATACAAACACTAGTGCATGTTAGATATGTGATCCTGTCAGATATAAACACAAGTACATGTTAGATAAGTGATCATGTCAGATACAAACACAAGTACATGTTAGATATGTCTTCTTCTTCTTCTTCGCGTTCACCAGCTGTACACTCTGGCGGAAAGTTCTGGTTGCTCGTCCACTACTGAACTGCAGTCCTGCTCCAGAACCTGAGTGTTGCATGTGCATCAGTTTTACAAATCTCATTCTCTTGAATACAGACTGTTGGTTCCTTGCCTCTCCGGCAGATGCACTCCGACTTCAAAGGAAGCTTCCCAATTAGTCGACTCTTACGACATGCTTTTGGGGAGGCAGTGGGTCTATTCTTGTTTTCCCAAAAATGAGGCCCCAGAACCCACACGGGGGATGTTAGATATGTGATCATGTCAGTTGCAAACACAAGTACATGTTAGATAAGTGATCCTGTCAGATACAAACACAAGTACATGTTAGATATGTGATCATGTCAGATACAAACACAAGTACATGTTAGATATGTGATCATGTCAGATACAAACACAAGTACATGTTAGATATGTGATCCTGTCAGTTGCAAACACAAGTACATGTTAGATAAGTGATCCTGTCACATAAACACAAGTACATGTTAGATATGTGATCATGTCAGATACAAACACAAGTACATGTTAGATATGTGATCCTGTCAGTTGCAAACACAAGTACATGTTAGATAAGTGATCCTGTCACATAAACACAAGTACATGTTAGATATGTGATCATGTCAGATACAAACACAAGTACATGTTAGATATGTGATCATGTCAGATACAAAAACAAGTACATGTTTGATATGTGATCCTGTCAGAAACAAACACAAGTAGTTGTTAGATAAGTGATCCTGTCAGTTACAAACACAAGTACATGTTAGATATGTGATCATGTTAGATACAAAAACAAGTACATGTTAGATATGTGATCCTGTCAGATACAAACACAAGTAGTTGTTAAATAAGTGATCCTGTCAGTTACAAACACAAGTACATGTTAGATATGGGATCATGTCAGATACAAACACAAGTACATGTTAGATAAGTGATCCTGTCAGATACAAACACAAGTACATGTTAGATATGTGATCCTGTCAGATACAAACACAAGTACATGTTAGATATGTGATCCTGTCAGATACAAACACAAGTAAATGTTAAATATGTGATCCTGTCAGATACAAACACAAGTACATCAGATATGTGATCCAGTCAGATACAAACACAAGTACATGTTAGATAAGTGATCCTGTCAGATACTAACACAAGTACGTCAGATATGTGATCGTGTCAGATACAAACACAAGTACATGTTAGATATGTGATCCTGTCAGATACAAACACAAGTTCATGTTAGATAAGTGATCCTGTCAGATACAAACACAAGTACATGTAGATAGTGATTCTGTCAGATACAAACACAAGTACATGTTAGATAAGTGATTCTGTCAGATACAAACACAAGTACATGTTAGATAAGTGATTCTGTCAGATACAAACACAAGTACATGTTAGATAAGTGATTCTGTCAGATCCACACATGTCAAGTCTGAGTACACACACACATTAACCACAAAGATATTTGAACATTTATATCAAAAGGTTAGTTATGTATCCTTTACAGGGTGTTGCAGAACCAGCTCCAGTTATGTGTGCATATGTGCATGTGTGTGTGTGTGTGTGTGTGTGTGTGTGTGTGTGTGTGTGTGTGTGTGTGTGTGTGTGGGCTCTTTGTGATTTAACTAGGAAATTTTACTTACAAATGTTCAATACAAACATGTTTAAAATGCAAATTCAACATCAAAAACATAAACATACATAAGCCAAAAATAGACATGTGCACATGCCATACATAAACATGTCTCAAAACACTTCATACACAAGCCTATAATAAAATAAATTATACTGATAAGAATCAGTCTTGAAAAAAAAAAAGAAATGGATGACATCAACATTCACAAGTGCACATGTTGACACTTCAATGTTCATAAGTAAAACATAAGTATTTGCTGTCAGCTAAATTGTATATAATGCCTCAAAAGTCAGGCGTCACAGATCTCTTGAGGAAGGAAAGGCAGTGAGGAAGGGAAATAATGACCACACCTCATACAGATTTTAGAATAAGAGGTGGCCTACCTTTTCTCACCACTTTGTACCTGCCTTGGAATAACCTCTGAGCTTGTCATGTTCACTATGTGGACTAACTGTGTGTATGTGAAAGCTTTTGGCTGTAACCTCTCATGATATCCCTCACAACTGGACAAGCCATGTACAGACTTACCCACAGTGTGGCCAAACAAACTGCGGATTCCTAAATTAAGACCTTCCAGAAACTCGTCAGGCCCTTGGATAGCTCCCTGTTGACCACGTGTATGTCCAGAAAAGATCAGTTATTCTTACTGTAACTGGCTCAAACATTGGATGTAGCATAGAAGAACAGAACAAGAAGATTCAGTTCACTAGAAAGTATAGAGGCAGATCTTAGATATGTTGAAAGGTGTCAACGGAATACAGAGGATAATGTTATGCTTTACATAGAATAGTACACAGGGGACAATGAAGTAGGGTTTATATAGAATAGTGCACGGATAAAAATGTAGCAGGGTTTACATATAATAGTACACAGAGGACAATGCAGAAGGGTTTACATGTAATAGTGCACAGCAAACAATGAAGTAGGTAAAAGGTTAAAGGTAAAGTTGGGAGATGTGAACCAGCATCATTGCACACGGTTATAAACCATAAGTGCTCTGATACCAGTACGGGCAGTTGATAAGAATTTTCCGCATGTGTTGCTATTCGTACGTAATTCTGTAGCTACAGCAACGTTCCTCCAATTACCCCAGAGTGTCAACTCTGGTACCCATTTCCTAGAGGCTGGGTGAACCCGGGGAATAATAGTACACAGAGGACAATGTAGTAAGGTTTACATAGAATAGTACACAGAGGACAATGTAGTAGGGTTTACATAGAATAGTACACAGAGGACAATGTAGTAGGGTTTACATAGAATAGTACACAGAGGACAATGTAGTAGGGTGTACATAGAATAGTACACAGAGGACAATGTAGTAGGGTTTACATAGAATAGTACACAGAGGACAATGTAGTAGGGTTTACATAGAATGGTATACATAGGACAATGTAGTAGGGTTTACATAGAATAGTACACAGAGGACAACGTAGTAGGGTTTACATAGAATAGTACACAGAGGACAATGTAGTAGGGTTTACATAGAATAGTACACAGAGGACAATGTAGTAGGGTTTACATAGAATAGTACACAGAGGACAATGTAGTAGGGTCTACATAGAATAGTACACAGAGGACAATGTAGTAGGGTTTACATAGAATAGTACACAGAGGACAATGTAGTAGGGTTTACATAGAATAGTATACAGAGGACAATGTAGTAGGGTTTACATAGAATAGTACACAGAGGACAATGTAGTAGGGTTTACATAGAATAGTATACAGAGGACAACGTAACCACATCAGCCCAGTCGGACACAGCTCTCTCTCGCTCGCTCGATTTACCGCCCGATCAGCCACGTGTCTCTCGTTAGCTTGCTAACTATCCATTCGCAGCCAGATTATCAATAGCTAGATACTGGTCAGAACTCGCTTGATATTCGGCTGAGTTTTGGCTCGACTACGCTATTGTTATTCGTCTGCGGGTGGGTTATTAGCGGCCCGGGAGCACATCATTGTTGAGGAGCCAGTCACACCAGCCAGTTTTTTTTAACGATTGTCTCGAGAACTGCGGAGAAAAGCACGCTTGGGTGTCCTTCTCAGGATACTCTAACAAGCCTTGCCAGACTCTGCAGGGACCGAGCAATCAATTGCCGCCCGACTTACCATCCTCAGCCACACGAAACCATGGCCCGTGGTAAGAAGAATCCGGTCCAGCGCCGGGACACCAGGGCGACCTCAGCCAACAAAGAGGAAGCACCTGTCGCCGCACCAGACCTGATGATGCCAGAACCGGTCGACGACCCGGAGGAGACACCAGCCCAGACACCGCCAGCCCTGGATGTAGGCCCTATCGAGGCACCAGCCTACTTAGAAGCCGCCCCAGTCGTGGCGCAGGGAGCCACCAACACCCGCCCACACAGGCAGCAACAGCGACCGGGTACCCACTGTACTGAGATTCTGCAGTGCTCACGCTGCAACAAGGCGTGGCATACCGCCGCGACTTGCCGCAGCAACCCAGCATGCAGATACTGCTCACAGGCACATGACTTCAAGGAATGCCCTCTGGCGAAGGAGGACCCGGACTTCAAGAGACCAAACCCAAGAAGACGGTGCTCAAACTGTACAGGGGCCCACAGCGCGAGGTATATGGGCTGCCCGTACCTCAAAGAGATCAAGTTGGCGCTAGCAACTGACCGATTGAACCACCAGCAGAGGTACGTGGCACCCAGACCAAGCAGCACAAAATGCCGACCCGCCCGCCCAGCCAAAAGCAGGCTGCCAGAGAAAGATGCTACCACCAGAGACCCTGAACTTGCAAACATAATCACGGAACTAAAGGCAGAGCTCCAGAAACAGAAAACCATCGCTGCTGCTGAAAAGGCAGAAACGCACGAAATTATCTCCCTGCTGCTAGGAGAAATTAAAAACCTGAAAGACGACAGGATAGCGTTTACTGCACAGCTAAGCGCAAACCAGAAAGAAGCCACAGCCACCAAAGAAAGCGTCAGCAATTTAATAGCAAGTTTGGCAGCGGCCCAGACAGCAGACGAAAGATGTAGACAGGAGGAGAGAGAGGAGAGAAGCAGAGAGATGGCAGCGCTGAAAGAGGCGAGAGAAGAAGCATACAGAGAGGTCACCCGACTTGTACAGGCTAAAACAGAGGCAGTCGCGGCTGAGATAGCTACCAAATCAGAGCGCGACCGGTTACAGAAAGAAAGAACGGCGGTCAGCATAACAACAAAGAACCTAAGTGTCAGCAGGGCTGACAAAAGCACCCACACAGACAAATCGACGCAGAAGGCGGATAAAGGCACAATCACCGAAGCAAAAGCAGGCAAAAGTACTTGCACTGACCAACTGACAACAGACCAAAACCAGGCACAGATGACTGAAACACCAGAAAGCAGAGGCCAAAGCACAGTAACCAATAGCCCGAATCCAGACTCTGAAGCTAGAAAAAAAGCCGACCAGAAAAACGCGATAACCAACAAGGAGATAAGCGAGGCCGACGTCCTAGAGAGGCTACAAAGTATCAACAAACAAATACACCCGCACGAGATCATGCTAGAGCACGGCCGTTACGTTATCTCTTTTGATGACGAAGAGAAAGAGAAAGTCAGCCTGCTACCCGACACAGAAAGCAAAGCCTTCTACATGAAAATGAATGTGTTCTGGGAAGAAATGTGCGCAGCCCATGAACAACTGATCAAGGCAAGAAGGAGACGGCCGAACCAGGGAACGCCAAACAGACGATACCGCTAATAAGTATGATCCACTCACTCCCACCCGAAACGACCTGATCAAGCCACCATCTTGCGGGAAACCCAGGAAATCAACAGCTACCCGCCGAGCAGACACATCAGCAGCCTTGCCCGCCCACCAGACCGGAGAAACCTCACAGCCCACAACCAGACGACACGATGTCCGTGCCCAAGCCACGCCCACTTACCTCACCCTGACAAAAGCAACAAACCTCAAGCAGAAATGTAAATCGCCACAACAGAAACGTCAATAACTGGAGAACAAAACTCCAGACAACAAAACGCCGCTTCGATATAACCAACGCTCAGTATAGGAGCCGGTTGAAAGAGGCAAGAAGTTTTTCGGTTTTTTTACCCACACCAGTACCAGTACCAGGACAACGTAGTAGGGTTTACATAGAATAGTACACAGAGAACAATGTAGTAGGGTCTACATAGAATAGTACACTGAGGACAATGTAGTAGGGTTTACATAGAATAGTACACAGAGGACAATGTAGTAGGGTTTACATAGAATAGTACACAGAGGACAATGTAGTAGGGTTTACATAGAATAGTACACTGAGGACAATGTAGTAGGGTCTACATAGAATAGTACACAGAGGACAATGTAGTAGGGTTTACATAGAATAGTACACAGAGGACAATGTAGTAGGGTTTACATAGAATAGTACACAGAGGACAACGTAGTAGGGTCTACATAGAATAGTACACAGAGGACAACGTAGTAGGGTTTACATAGAATAGTACACAGAGGACAACGTAGTAGGGTCTACATAGAATAGTACACAGAGGACAATGTAGTAGGGTTTACATAGAATAGTACACAGAGGACAATGTAGTAGGGTTTACATAGAATAGTACACAGAGGACAATGTAGTAGGGTTTACATAGAATAGTACACAGAGGACAATGTAGTAGGGTTTACATAGAATAGTACACAGAGGACAATGTAGTAGGGTTTACATAGAATAGTACACAGAGGACAATGTAGTAGGGTTTACATAGAATAGTACACAGAGGACAATGTAGTAGGGTTTACATAGAATAGTTCACAAATTGATGAGATGCAGGGCTCTTTTTCTGAGCACTTCTTCTTTTCAGATCCTTTCAGACTCAAAGTTAGGAAGAGGAAAAATGACTCTGGGGTCACTACTTGGTGTGCTTGACCCGGTAATGAACTAACTGGCTGTCATAGAATTTGTACTGGTTTGAAACTTCCTATTCTACTCATGCATGCATGCACACACGCAGACAAACACTCATGTGAGCACACACACACACGTATTAATCTTGACAAAAGAGAGAGAGATATATATCAAAAAGAGAAAAAGACACACGGGGATAAAGAAAGAGATACAAAAGAAATTTTTTTTTTTAAAGGCAGAGATAAAGAAAGAGGCTGTTAAGTTTTATGCTTGGTGACAGCTGATAAATGAGCTATTCATATCAACTGTGTGCTATCAATGCCAGGCTGCCAGACTGTCCTTGGAAAACATGAATGCTGAATCACAACATGTGAGATGATATATCAGAAATGCAGTGGGAAAAAGCAAGAAGAGACAAAGTCACCAACAATAAACTAATAACAATGTTAGGCACATTGCCACTAAATGATTTCACAGAACATCATAGAATGAAATGGTTTGGTCATCTGGTCAGAATGGAACAAAATCAGCCAGCAGCTAGAGCGTACTACAGGAGAACAGCAGGCTACAGCAGCTAGAGCGTACTACAGGAGAACAGCAGGCTACATGGCAAAAGGATGACCAAGACAAATATTGGTGGAGGGAGTAAAAGGGACACTACAGAAATGCAATATGGCGTTATCACCAGCCATCAACTAGCAAAAAGATAGGAAACTACATTTAGCTCCTCTGTGCTAAGCTTTGTGGCATAATCAGAAGGACAAAAAAGAAGACAGAACACACTTTTGCAGAAATGGCTTCTCTACGGAGGAAGACTGAGCTGTATGGTATAAAACCAAGTGCAAATCTGACCCACTCCTCTAGAAACATTTTTTTTAAAGGCCAAACACCTTCAGAAAAATGTCTTCAATAAAATTAGATTTAAATGCCTCTTCATCATGAAATGACATTTAATATATTCACAAAACTGTTTCACAACAATACTCAGTCACACCAAAGATCTCCTCTCAGAGTGCCAATCAATGCTGACTACCTTCTACAACTATAGCAGACAGGTAACACACAAACCTGGTAAGGCTCGTAGAATAGGTCCTCAATCCCCTCAGTTAAACCACGTAACAGTCCAAATGGGTTGCCCAGCACATCAAGTCCTAGCACCAGAACATACATCTGTTTCACAGCCTGAAGTCATAGACAGAGCACCTCTTTCACCTTTAGTGAATGGCTAAACTACCATTACACCATTTTTAAACTTCAGTGACAAACTACCATTACACCATTTCTAAACTTCAGTGACAAACTACCATTACACCATTTCTAAACTTTAGTGACAAACTACCATTACACCATTTCTAAACTTCAGGAACAAACTACCATTACACCATTTCTAAACTTCAGGGACAAACTACCATTACACCATTTCTAAACTTCAGTGACAAACTACCATTACACCATTTCTAAACTTCAGGGACAAACTACCATTACACCATTTCTAAACTTCAGTGACAAACTACCATTACACCATTTCTAAACTTCAGGGACAAACTACCATTACACCATTTCTAAACTTCAGGGACAAACTACCATTTCTTCTAAACTTCAGGGACAAACTACCATTACACCATTTCTGAACTTCAGTGACAAACTACCATTACACCATTTCTAAACTCCAGGGACAAACTACCATTACACCATTTCTAAACTTCAGGGACAAACTACCATCACACCATTTCTGCTTCAGCTGAAGGATGGTTTACAAGTTGAGGATGAGGGCTTCATGTCAGGTAGTCACCACACAGTTAACGAAATTTGAACTGATCATATCTTCAATGACAAAAAACGTCTTGCCCTACCCAATAAGGGAACAAATCTCTCTCAGTGTCTGAGGCATGAATTCTAACCCCTGAGGTGAACAATCCTGATTAGACACACAACAGTGTCACTTTACGCCCGTGTGGGTGCCTCCCCAAAAGCATGTCGTAAGAGTCGACTAATTGGGGAGCTTCCTTTGAAGTCGGAGTGCATCTGCCGGAGAGGCAAGGAACCAACAGTCTGTATTCAAGAGAATGAGATTTGTAAAACTGATGCACATGCAACACTCAGGTGCTGGAGCGGACTGCAGTTCAGTAGTGGACGAGCAACCAGAACTTTCCACCAGAGTGTACAGCTGGTGAACGCGAAGAAGAAGAAGAAGTGTCACTTTACAAGGTAATGAAAGAGCAACTAACACATTCATGTTGGTTGGTTTACTTAATGGTATTCAAAGTATGTTTTCTACACACTGACAGATTGATAGACTGTTGACTATCTTCCAGTCCATGAGGGAAAAACAATTGGGGCTTTTGAGCTAAAACGCTTTAGAAAAATACTCTGTCTCAGAAGCTGAAATATTTTGGCCATATAAAGCATCATGGCAGACTGGAAACAATAATAACAGCAGAAGGCATGGTACCACGAGGAGGGATGGGCAGGGGTCGAACAACATATAGATGGGCACAGGATTTAAGTGGCTCCTTGTATATGAAAATACACCTTGGATATGAAAGTACACCTTGGATATGAAAGTACACCTTGGATATGAAAGTACACCTTGGATATGAAAGTACACCTTGGATATGAAAGTACACCTTGGATATGAAAGTACATGAGGCGGGAGAGTTGGTGGGAGACAGTTTCTTTCAGGCAGATTGTTATGACAGCAAGGTTCTGCAGAGGACCTGCTACATGATGATGATTGGTAATCAGTTATTCACTGTGGATCTGGCAAGACATAATGTATGAGAGATAGAGTATGACTGTACCACCAGTGTGTTACTGGAACCGTCAGCATCTAAACCATTGGCTGTGGGAGATAGAGCATCTATGGGGTATGCTTAAACCAGTAACCAACCAATCAAGTGTGTGTCATACATGCGTGTTGATAATTCTCCATCTGAGTGTAGTCCTGATACAGCCAACAGTGTCAGCACAGGAGATGGCAACTCACCTGGCCAGTGTAGTGTATGATAAATTCCTTGGTCAGTTTAGAGTTGTCACAGAATGAATAGTTCTTTTCAAAATATCCAAGTCTGAAGAAAACAACAAGATTAGTGAAGATAAGCTTTTAGAAGACATTCAATGATTCTTACTAGCTGTTTTCTTGAAGAAAATATGGTGAACATGTAACAAAACAACAACAACAAAACAAAAGACATTATACAGTGGATGTGAACATGAAACAAAAGATGATATATTATGGGGGATGTAAACATCAAACACATAAAGACCTTATACAGTGGATGTGAACATGTAACAAATAAAAATATACAGTGGATGTGAACATGTAACAAATAAATATATTATGTGTGTGTTGTCCATCAAGATGATGATGGCCACTCTTTTTCATCAAGTATGAGTACGAAGATGACTGATGAGGCCCATGTGGGCCCAATTAGTTTTTGGACAGTGAGGACAGGGAATGAGCGTTGTGCCAGGGAGGAGATCTCCTGCAGTCGCCTTTCTGTCCATCCTTTTCTTAACCAGTCTTGCTGTTCTGTTTGCTTCACATGTAGCCGCACCCTTGTGTAGACTGCACGCCATGCATTTCGGTCTTGAGAGGCAACCTCCGAATTGGTGTCATTCATCTCAAATGCTTTGAGTGAAGACTTCAAGGTGTCCTTAAAGCATTTCTTTTGCCCGCCCTGGGAACGTTTCCCATTTTGCAGCTCATATAGAAGAGTTTTTTTGGGAGCCTGTGATCTGGCATGCGTGTCACATGACCAGCCCAATGAATTTGATACTGCATCAGTACGGTGTGGATGCTGAGCATGGCTGCTTTCTCAAGGACTACGGTATCAGGTACTTTGTCTTGCCATCTGATTTACATTAGTTTTCTAAGGCAGACTGTGTGAAAGTGGTTTAACTTTCTGGCCTGGCGCTGGTATACAGTCCATGTTTCCCAGCGTACAGCAGTGTAATTAATACAACTGCTCTGTATACTTTAAGCTTTGACGGCAGGGTTATGCTAAATATATTATACAGTGGATGTGAACATGTAACAAGTAAAAATATTATACAGTGGATATGAACATAAAACAACAAAAGAAGAGATTATATAGTGGATGTGAACATGAAACAAATAAAAATATACAGTGGATGTGAACATGAAACAAAAATATACAGTGGATGTGAACATGTAACAAAAGAAGATATTATTTAGTGGATGTAAACATGTAACAAATAATAATTTTATACAGTGGATGTGAACATGTAACAAATACAAATATTATACAGTGGATGTGAACATGTAACAAAATAAAAATATTATACAGTGGATGTAAACATGTAACAAATACAAATATTATACAGTGGATGTGAACATGTAACAAATACAAATATTATACAGTGGATGTGAACATGTAACAAATAAAAATATTATACAGTGGATGTGAACATGTAACAAATAAAAATATTATACAGTGGATGTGAACATGTAACAAATAAAAATATTATACAGTGGATGTAAACAAGTAACAAATAAAAATATTATACAGTGGATGTGAACATGTAACAAATAAAAATATTATACAGTGGATGTGAACATGTAACAAATAAAAATATTATACAGTGGATGTGAACACGTAATAAATACAAATATTATACAGTGGATGTGAACATGTAACAAATAAAGATATATTTAATGGATGTAAATGTACAAAATGCAAGTTTGACATGGCTGATATGAACCCGAAACAACTGAAAATAACATGATGCTGAAATGAGCGAATAGCAACTGAAAATAACATGATGCTGAATTGAGCAAATAATAACTGAGTTCATCTACTGACTTGAACACTACATCATGAACATCTGTCAGCACAACTCCCACACTCTGCAGAAAGATGCCCATGACACTCGAATGAACTCGATCACTCAGTTTGCCTCCTTGCAGGGAAAAGCTGAAGTTGATCTAGGAAGAGTCAGTGACGTTAGTGAACATCATGTCAAAACCACATTTATACTTTCTTAGCCAATGGTTTAACTGTTTATGTAAGCACAAGACAGAGCTGATCTCTCACCTGTGGAACAAGGTCACAAGTAACCTGGAAAATATTGGGAAAACCTGTACCTGGAGAGAACGATGCAGTGAGGAATGTCTGCAGGCTCTGGGTGGCACTCAAGACTCAGGGGAAAGGCAAGACAAGTAGTTAACCAGACGACAATGGGTACCATCAGTATAGAGACTAATTTGGCTTGTGGTGAATGCTGTGATGATGGTTGACTCAGGTGAGCCCAGATGCAAGATCCAAGTTATAGATGGTGGCACTGTAGTTGGAATTGTTGCACACAAAAACAAATCCCTTGGCAGTTGGAAATCGAAAAGAGTAGCCTAACAGCACTGCCCAGGCAACAGTTTTGAGCTAAAAATCTACCTAAAGTATTTCAGGATCCTAGTTGGTGCTAGGGAGTTCATACACTGCGTTGAGATTCTTGGCACTCAGGGTGGAGTTAGAAGTAAAACGGGGCACTCATTGGTTACTACCCTTGTGCCATGTTGTTGATCCGTTGTTGAAACCAAACCAAATAATAAGTAGTTGGAACACTTGCTGGTGAATACTGTGCTTGCATTCAGAGTGGTGGCAAGACTGGAACGTCTATAGCACGTCTCTTAGACTGAATGATTCCTCTTGTGTCATGTGGATTTGCTGCATGTTGTCACTGTCTGAAAACCTGGCAGGTGTGGCTCTCTCTTACACTGGCCTCTGTTCCAGATTAATCAGCTTTAGAGATCCTGTCAAGCCACTTTAGCTGTCAGGAACAACACCCAGCACTTAGGACTTCTCCACATGTGATCCTTTCTCACCTTCAGAAGCCAGCAAAAGAGATCCAATTCTGATATTACCACCAGCAGCAGCAGCATGATTATTTGTCATTCCTCTAAGTGTAGTGTCATCCAGGTCCTTCTCTAAGTGTAGTGTCATCCAGATCCTTCTCTTAGTGTAGTGTCATCCAGATCCTTATCTTATTGTAGTGTCATCCAGATCCTTCTCTAAGTGTAGTGTCATCCAGATTCTTCTCTAAGTGTAGTGTCATCCAGATCCTCCTCTAAGTGTAGTGTCATCCAGATCCTCCTCTAAGTGTAGTATCATCCAGAACCTTCTCTAAGTGTAGTGTCATCCAGAACCTCCTCTAAAAGTTGTGTCATCCAGATCCTGCTCTAACTGTGGTGTCATCCAGATCCTCCTCTAAGTGTAGTGTCATCCAGATCACATATTCTAGCAAACTGTCCAGGATGTTTCATTAAGAGAACACATTATGCAATGGTTGAAAGTCAACAGAAATAGCCACTGACACATGGTACATTGCTGAGGACTTGGAAAAAAAAAATTTAAATTCTGCATTTTTACGTTTTTACCAGTACACACCTCTGACTATAGATCGTGACGGTTATGTTTTGAGAACGATGTAACATTTAAGCAAAAAGGTCAAAAGCGATAGATTGCACAATTTATTGTGTGCCATATTCCCTTGTATCCGGTCATGTGCATTCTGTAGAATTAAACAATGGGAAAGAAATAAAGTCTTCTAGCTGCAGTACAAAGATACACTACACTCAAAGATAACTGCACAGTTTACAAATGCAAGTTTACAATTGTGTCTACACAAGACTGCATGAGACCAGTTGATAGCAGCAGCTTAACAGACTTGAGTGAACTGGGACAGGATGATGTAATCAAAATGTGAAATGCATTTCTTTGTTACAATATGATCAGAATTCAAAAGGTGTTGTATAATTAGGGTGACCCTAAGTCCTGTTTTCACTGGGCAGTATCCTTTTTTTTAGGTAGGTCCAGACTGTCTCGTTGATGCTCAACATTGAAGAAAAGAAATCTAAACAAAACAAGAAAGTCCTAAGGATATGGTCACCCTATGCATAATGGATGTGGCATCATCTTTACATTCAGTCTGCTGAACCTACATTGGTATTTGTTCTGTTATATCATGTACCATTATAGTGTAGAGAGAATAGTGTGACTGTGAGTAACCAGAGGATCTAGATGACACTATACTTAGAGAAGAATCTGAATGACACTACACTTAGAACCTCCTCTAAAAGTTGTGTCATCCAGATCCTGCTCTAACTGTGGTGTCATCCAGATCCTCCTCTAAGTGTAGTGTCATCCAGAACCTCCTCTAAGTGTAGTGTCATCCAGAATCCCTCTAAGTGTAGTGTCATCCAGATTCTCCTTTAGGTATAGTGTCATCCAGATCCTTCTCTAAGTGTAGTGTCATTCAGATCCTCCTCTAAGTGTAGTGTCATCCAGATCCTCCTCTAAGTGTAGTGTCATCCAGATCCTCCTCTAAGTGTAGTGTCATCCAGATCCTTCTCTAAGTGTAGTGTCATCCAGATCCTCCTCTAAGTGTAGTGTCATCCAGATCCTTCTCTAAGTGTAGCGTCATCCAGATCCTTCTCTTAGTGTAGTGTCATCCAGATCGTTCTCTAAGTGTAGTGTCATCCAGATTCTTTTCTAAGTGTAGCGTCATCCAGATCCTTCTCTTAGTGTAGTGTCATCCAGATCGTTCTCTAAGTGTAGTGTCATCCAGATTCTTTTCTAAGTGTAGTGCCATCCAGATCCTCCTCTAAGTGTAGTGTCATCCAGATCCTTCTCTAAGTGTAGTGTCATCCAGATCCTTCTCTAAGTGTAGTGTCATCCAGATCCTTCTCTAAGTGTAGTGTCATCCAGATCCTCCTCTAAGTGTAGTGTCATCCAGATCCTTCTCTAAGTGTAGTGTCATCCAGATCCTTCTCTAAGTGTAGTGTCATCCAGGTCCTTCTCTAAGTGTAGTGTCATCCAGATCCTTCTCTAAGTGTAGTGTCATCCAGATCCTTCTCTAAGTGTAGTGTCATCCAGATCCTTCTCTAAGTGTAGTGTCATCCAGATCCTTCTCTAAGTGTAGTGTCATCCAGATCCTCCTCTAAGTGTAGTGTCATCCAGATCCTCCTCTAAGTGTAGTGTCATCCAGATCCTTCTCTAAGTGTAGTGTCATCCAGGTCCTTCTCTAAGTGTAGTGTCATCCAGATCCTTCTGTAAGTGTAGTGTCATCCAGATCCTCCTCTAAGTGTAGTGTCATCCAGATCCTTCTGTAAGTGTAGTGTCATCCAGATCCTCCTCTGAGTGTAGTATCATCCAGAACCTCCTCTAAGTGTAGTGTCATCCAGAACCTCCTCTAAGTGTAGTGTCATCCAGATCCTGCTCTAACTGTGGTGTCATCCAGATCCTCCTCTAAGTGTAGTGTCATCCAGAACCTCCTCTAAGTGTAGTGTCATCCAGAGCCTCCTCTAAGAGTAGTGTCATCCAGATCGTGCTCTAACTGTAGTGTCATCCAGATCCTTCTCTAAGTGTAGTGTCATCCAGATCCTCCTCTAAGTATAGTGTCATTCAGATCCTCCTCTAAGTGTAGTGTCATCCAGATCCTCCTCTAAGTGTAGTGTAATCCAGATTCTTCTCTAAGTGTAGTGTCATCCAAATCCTCCTCTAACTGTAGTGTCATCCAGATCCTTCTCTAAGTGTAGTGTCATCCAGATCCTCCTCTAAGTGTAGTGTCATCCAGATCCTCCTCTAAGTATAATATCATCCAGATCCTCCTCTAAGTGTAGTGTCATCCAGAACCTCCTCTAAGTGTAGTGTCATCCAGAATCCCTCTAAGTGTAGTGTCATCCAGATTCTCCTTTAGGTATAGTGTCATCCAGATCCTTCTCTAAGTGTAGTGTCATTCAGATCCTCCTCTAAGTGTAGTGTCATCCAGATCCTCCTCTAAGTGTAGTGTCATCCAGATCCTCCTCTAAGTGTAGTGTCATCCAGATCCTTCTCTAAGTGTAGTGTCATCCAGATCCTCCTCTAAGTGTAGTGTCATCCAGATCCTTCTCTAAGTGTAGTGTCATCCAGATCCTCCTCTAAGTGTAGTGTCATCCAGATCCTCCTCTAAGTGTAGTGTCATCCAGATCCTCCTCTAAGTGTAGTGTCATCCAGATCCTGCTGTAACTGTAGTGTCATCCAGAACCTCCTCTAAGTGTAGTGTCATTCAGATCCTTCTGTAAGTGTAGTGTTATCCAGATCCTCCTCTAAGTGTAGTGTCATCCAGAACCTCCTCTAAGTGTAGTGTCATCCAGATCCTTCTGTAAGTGTAGTGTCATCCAGATCCTCCTCTAAGTGTAGTATCATCCAGAACCTCCTCTAAGTGTAGCATCATCCAGAACCTCCTCTAAGTGTAGTGTCATCCAGAACCTCCTCTAAGTGTAGTGTCATCCAGATCCTGCTCTAACTGTGGTGTCATCCAGATCCTCCTCTAAGTGTAGTGTCATCCAGAACCTCCTCTAAGTGTAGTGTCATCCAGAATCCCCTCTAAGTGTAGTGTCATCCAGATCCTCCTTTAGGTATAGTGTCATCCAGATCCTTCTCTAAGTGTAGTGTCATTCAGATCCTCCTCTAAGTGTAGTGTCATCCAGATCCTCCTCTAAGTGTAGTGTCATCCACATCCTCCTCTAAGTGTAGTGTCGTCCAGATCCTTCTCTAAGTGTAGTGTCATCCAGATCCTCCTCTAAGTGTAGTGTCATCCAGATCCTTCTCTAAGTGTAGTGTCATCCAGAACCTCCTCTAAGTGTAGTGTCATCCAGAACCTCCTCTAAGTGTAGTGTCATCCAGATCCTTCTCTAAGTGTAATGTCATCCAGAACCTCCTCTAAGTGCAGTGTCATCCAGATCGTGCTCTAACTGTAGTGTTATCCAGATCCTTCTCTAAGTGTAGTGTCATCCAGAGCCTCCTCTAAGAGTAGTGTCATCCAGATCGTGCTCTAACTGTAGTGTCATCCAGATCCTTCTCTAAGTGTAGTGTCATCCAGATCCTCCTCTAAGTATAGTGTCATTCAGATCCTCCTCTAAGTGTAGTGTCATCCAGATCCTCCTCTAAGTGTAGTGTAATCCAGATTCTTCTCTAAGTGTAGTGTCATCCAAATCCTCCTCTAACTGTAGTGTCATCCAGATCCTTCTCTAAGTGTAGTGTCATCCAGATCCTCCTCTAAGTGTAGTGTCATCCAGATCCTCCTCTAAGTATAATATCATCCAGATCCTCCTCTAAGTGTAGTGTCATCCAGATCCTCCTCTAAGTGTAATGTCATCCAGATCCTTCTCTAAGTGTAGTGTCATCCAGATCCTCCTCTAAGTGTAGTGTCATCCAGATCCTCCTCTAAGTATAATATCATCCAGATCCTTCTCTAAGTGTAGTGTCATCCAGATCCTCCTCTAAGTGTAGTGTCATTCAGATTCTTCTCTAAGTATAGTGTCATCTAGATCCTCTGGTTACTCACAGTCACACTATTCTCTCTACACTATAATGGTACATGATATAACAGAACAAATACCAATGTAGGTTCAGCAGACTGAATGTAAAGATGATGCCACATCCATTATGCATAGGGTGACCATATCCTTAGGACTTTCTTGTTTTGTTTAGATTTCTTTTCCATTCAATGTTGAGCATCAACGAGACAGTCTGGACCTACCTAAAAAAAAGGATACTGCCCAGGTGAAAACAGGACTTAGGGTCACCCTAATTATACAACACCTTTTGAATTCTGATCATATTGTAACAAAGAAATGCATTTCACATTTTGATTACATCATCCTGTCCCAGTTCACTCAAGTCTGTTAAGCTGCTGCTATCAACTGGTCTCATGCAGTCTTGTGTAGACACAATTGTAAACTTGCATTTGTAAACTGTGCAGTTATCTTTGAGTGTAGTGTATCTTTGTACTGCAGCTAGAAGACTTTATTTCTTTCCCATTGTTTAATTCTACAGAATGCACATGACCGGATACAAGGGAATATGGCACACAATAAATTGTGCAATCTATCGCTTTTGACTTTTTTGCTTAAATGTTACATCGTTCTCAAAACATAACCGTCACGATCTATAGTCAGAGGTGTGCACTGGTAAAAATGTAAAAATGCAGAATTAAAATGTTTTTTTTCTCCAAGTCCTCAGCAATGTAACATGTGTCACTGGCTATTTCTGTTGACTTTCAACCATTGCATAATGTGTTCTCTTAATGAAACATCCTGGACAGTTTGCTAGAATATGTGATCACTCCCACTGGGTTTAGCCTTTATAAAAGCAACATCTGTCTTGACAGTTCACACTGATTATTGTTTACTTCAGGGTTATCTATAGCAGAACCGTCTGGGACCTAAAGAGTTACCGAACAAAAACAGTGATCTGACACAGTTCGAACCTTAATTGGGGAGATGTGGAAATAGTCAAAGAAGCTGACCCTCATGGAATGCATGGAGATACCAGCCTCTTCCTTTAAATCCCTGGTGGTCAGCGCTACATCTTCCTTGAACTGCGTCAGCTGTTGGTAGATTACAACCACACAATCCATTTGTTACAGATTATTCACTCTGTGTAGATTAACATCAGTGTCAGGCATGCATGTAACCCTGCTACTGTTATTTTCCATTGTCAAAGAAAAAATACATGATTTTCCTAATTAATAATGTTTACTGTTTATAGGGAGCCGCCATGGTGTAGCAGCTAGATGCCTGCCTGAGGATCTGAAAGAAGCCAGCCCTGATTCAAAAATGACTTTGGCCCCCAGGCGGACTCAGCCTTAATTGGGTACCAGGTAAATCCTGGGAAGTAAAGGTGGCCAACATGATGTAAACTACATCCCCCACCAAGTGCAGACTGGTCTAGCCTTGTATGCCAAATACATCTGAAAGGATGGAAAAGGGTCATTTTCTTTTTTCCAACCTTACTATTTACTACAAACCATGCCACTTGGTTTATGTCTGAAACATTGCAAAAAGAATGCTAGCTGCAGCTTAGACCGCTCATGCAAAAACTATACAAGTAAAATCTACCAGGTAATTTTAATACAATGCTAGCTGCACACACATACTCTCATTAGCGAAGCAATAAGGAGGAGAATCACGTGATACCCTCTCCAGTGTAATCCTTACTTGCTAACACACAAACCAGCATACTGATTTCAGTGTGCTTGCCTGGTCTTGCAACGTTGAACACGTCTGTCAATGAATCACATGAACTGTTCCTGTCAGACAGTGGCTACCTGAACTTTCTGTGCTCTTCTTTTGAATGTTATCTCCTAGCGGAGCACAGGCCTTCTAACTTGTGCCAAGTCATCCCATCCTTTGCCATTGTTTGTAGCTCACCCCTTATTCTTTCCCATTATTGCCACCCCCAGTTTCAGCAAATGTGCTTAAACACAACAAATGTGTGTGTGTGTATGTGTGTGTATAAATAAAGAAAGAGAGAGAGAGGGAGAGCAGCCAATCAGCACTTGAATGCTAATGTTGTCATTGTCACAATAACCAGGTCAATAAGCAACAGCCAGACAAGCAGACAGAAAAGCAGGCAACTAGATCACCAGACAGACAGACAAGAAGACAGTTCAAAAAGCAGATAGAACGAACAGACATACAGACAAGTAGGCAGGTTGAATGCTGAATTAAAAATCAACATCACAGTACTCAGGACGCACTCCCATAAGCACTGCGTCCCCATCTTCAGCAGCAAGCAATTATTATGGTACCAGTAACTGACTAACTATATATGAGTCTTGCCCTTCCACTGAGTGGTGAGTGGCTGCCAGATCCCCTGGTAACTCCTCGCAGTGCCATTCTCTCCAGACCATAATGATCTATCTGTGCCTCCACACTGTTTACTTCTCTCCCAAAGGACCCTCACAATATCTAGCCTGTCATATATCACTTCACCACCAAATGGTGCAGAGCTGGCCTGTCTATCTGCCTGCTGATTTCCCAACACACCAGCATGACCTGGAGCAAATATTCAAAGGACACTAACTACCCAGGACCTCTGAAATGATGCTTGCCACTCTGCACAGAGCATACTTGTCTCCACCTTTCTCAGCCAGCTCTGTGAGTCAGTTACAGTCATTACATGTCTCTACAGCTGATTCTCAAGGCAACAGTGACTGCCTCCATCTCCATTCTCAAACGAGACGTTGTGATATCTCAATATGCCAGGCTTTGCTGCACTAAGCAACGCCCATTTGCTTTTGCTATGAACCCCGATGCACTTCGTCTGCCTCTCAACACAGAGCCATCTGTATAGATGATCACATCACTTGAGCAGAAATTGCCATGAATCATTTGTTGAACGTTGGCCAGTCCCTGCACTCAGGACCTAAAGTGATTAGAACCCTACACAAGTCTGAAACTTGCTTAGACACCTTGACCCACTCCTCTCCTCGCTAAAAATTATCCAGCCTGCACACATGTCTGATTGTGTCTTCAGCTTGCGCCATCCAAGAACTTCCTCTTTTTAGTTTGTGATCCTTAGCTCTACCCAGGGTTTTATGCAGGAGATGCTTCTTGTCTGCAGCTACTCTGAGATATGACTGTGCTTGTAGAACTTCGATCCTATCAGCAATAGTAGGCAGTGCAAGTATGTATCTCAAGCAAACTACCGGGGTATCTCTTGTACATCCCAGAATTACCCGCATGGCTTCATTCTGTATGTGTTCAAGTTTCATCAGGTGACTCTTTGATATGGTTAGCATTCCAAGTCTATAATCTATCACTGACAGGATCACATGCTGGAACACTGTGAACAGCATTCTTTGTTCCTTGTCTATTGCTGCCATAATCTTGAGAGGATTGAGTCCTTTTTGACATTTCACCGCAACTGCCTCCACACAATCCCTAAAGGACAGGCTTCTATCAAAAGAGTTAGTTATTGTCCAGAGAGCCCCACAAAACAACAAACTTTTCTGAATTAATGACAGCACCCATTTCTGCACACCAGTCAGTTACTTTGTCTACAGTTGCCTGCAGCTCCTAGGATGTCTGTTGCCTATCACTCCACTGCCTTCATGCAAGAATGTCATCGGCAAATGTTAATATCCTTCTAAAACCTGGTGCTTCAAGTTCTGCAATCTTGCTTGCTTCAAGTTCTGCAATCTTGCTTGTATACACATCAAAGAGCACTGGTGAATATGCAGAACTCTGGGGTAATTTTTAATAGTTCTAAGCACCTTGCCAAAAGTATTGTGTAGGGTGATAATCCTAAAACCGCTGAGTCTGGAATGATTTTTGCCTGGTTTTGGAAGTGGGATTAGGTAGCTGTGTACCCATTCCTGCTGTATTGAAGCTCTTCTGATGCTCTGGTTGAAGTTAAAAGGCCACTCCCTCAAGTCTTCATCACTCATCCTCTTCAAGTGGACATACCTGACTCCGTCTGGGCCCGGGGCAGTGTCCTTTGCTTTTTGCAATATATGTTTTATATCCTCCACCCTAATAATATCCTAAAAAATATTTATCTTTTATAGTATTAAACAGATTCTCTCTAACTTAATAAAAATACTCTCTATCATTATTATCAGTTTAGGCCAGTGTTTCCGAAACTTGTCTTAGTTGCGGCGCCTTTTTTAAATTAAAATTTTTCCACGGCATCCTATCCTAAGTAAGACTATTCGTTAGAGAGATAAAAACAAATAAAACTCATGTATCTTCATTATTTTTCTCTTTTTTACATTAAATTAACAATTAATCTGATGGATAAGACTGGAAATCACTGCACATTTTCTCAAATCGAGGAATCAAACTGGACACGGCCACCCTTCATTTTCTTTTCCACATTGATTTTTGCTCTATAATTGCTTTTTTATTACAGCGACAGCCCGAAAACCCAGCTTTGCACAAATACAACGTTCAAAATAGAATAAAAATCCACTGAGTCTTATCACTTAGAAGGAATATTCATCTTTTATTGAAATCCAAAATTCTGTCAGTTCCACTGGTTAAAGGCACACTTTCTCTATCTGCACTATTACATTTATTACTGTTCAAAAATTGCTCTATTATCAAAAAATACAAGAGCCACAATTCCACAAAACTATTTATCAAAGACAACAAACAAGAAGTAACATAACTATAACTAAATTACAATGAAACACTGAGCTTAAAAGTAAAAAGTAAAGTCGGGAGATGTGAACCAGCGTCATTGCACATGGTTATAAACCATAAGTGCTCTGCCACCAGTACGGACAGCTGATAAAGCACTGAGCTTAATTTTACTAGACTTAAATTGTAAGTCGGCGTTGACTGACTAAATCAAGCTGGTCAGTAAACCCACAGATAAGAGGCACTTTGCTAGATCAGCAGACAGACAAGTAGGTAGGTAGGTTGCTATATAAGCAGACAGACTGACACATAGGCAGATAGCTAGATAAGCAGACAAAATCAACAAGTAGACAGATAAGTATATAAACAAGCAGGTAGATACACAGATAGGCAGACAGACAAGCAGACAGAAATACAAGCAAGCATACAAAAGTTTTTTTTTCTTGATAGTGTAATAGGGTGGAAGCGACGAAGGCTACAGTACAGCAAATTAAAGATCTTAGATTTATTCTGGTTTTAAAATGGTTAAAAGGCCACCGGAACTAACTAATAGAGTTGGACGGAAGATGGGGAAAAATCAGCCCACTGGGATATTTAAATGGCTGACTGATTTTTATTTGCCCTTCTCCTATCTGGTGGTCGCTCCGGCTTGTTATGGTCAAAACGCCCTGTTGTCGTTGTCGACTGCACTTGGTCGCAATGCACAGGTGTGTCAGATCGGAATGGCTGGGCGGCGCTAGATTGACTCGGCTCAGGGTACGTTCCTTTGGTTAGATTTAATATTAATTTTTATTTGTATTCTTGCCAAGAAATAGTTAGATGGTAGATCGCTGTATATTTGAGGTTTTGTTCCAGCACGTGGTCGTTATTTATTTGTTGACCACGCTGATGTAATGTTGAGTAAAATAAACTGTTTAATGTGATCATAATTCATTTGCTTGACTTAATTTAGGATCTGTAGCCCGTGGTTGTCTAGGTGTGTGTACCCATGTTTAGGTCGACGTCATGTAACGTTATTATGCAGATATCCATAGTTAGGGTCTCGGTGAAATATCTGGGATCTCTGCGGAGAAGAACCCCTGTCTTTTCTTTACTTTTCTGTTTTTGTTGTTTAGCGGGGAACTACTATGACTTTTGTTCTAATCATCACAATTTTCTCTCCCTTTCTTCTTGTTTTTTCCTTTCTTCCCGCTATCACAAATGGCGCCCAACATGGGGCCCTCTATATTGCAGTCTTTGGATATTTGTATAGTTAGATGTTACAGGATTTAATTCACGAAGGAGTTCTAGTTTGCGCAGGTAAAAGCGGTGATTTTTTAATTTTAAATTGGTTTTTATGGCGTCCACGTGCCCTTTTCATTCAGACTTTGAATATGTTCGCCGACGTGTGTGGTTTCGTTATCGTAGACTAGGGTTGTTCTTAGTTAGGTATTATATCATCTTGTTCACGGATGAGTAGCGTTGTGGAGTTGTTTAATTTGCCAGGTCTAGTCGGCTCAGATTATCGCGTCTTGATTTAATTTGGTTCAGAACTTGTGTAGGTGCGGCCTGTGTAGTTTTGTTGTGTGATCAGATGTTAGTTTTGTTTTCACTAGCAGTGGTCTGCGTCTATTGTTAAGTTAACTAGGAGTGGTCCGTGTCTATTGTCGACTAGGAGTGGTGTTGTCTATTGTCCACGGAGTGGCTTGTATACGTCTCGACCTGAACTTGGGGTCAGTTTATCTCATTGTTTGTCTCCACATCAAGGTTTAACTGTAGGTCTGTTAACATATTAGGGAGCCTTGTGTGAGTACACCGACCGAGCCACTTAAGCAATGACGTTTTTAACATTGCTGGTACCAGTCAAAACATTGTAGGCTACGGCCGAGGTAATTGTTGAATGTTACTTGGAAGCCAAGCGGTGTTGGCAGTGACGAGAAGATTGTCTCTTGATGGCCGAGCGGCCGAGACATTGGCAAAAGTGGTGATGTGTCTCCGATGGCCATGCGGCCGAGACAAGAGTGCGATGTCTCTCGAAGGCCTTGTGGCTGAGGCAATGTCCATTGTACAGTGTGACAATTAACAAGACTGGGTGTAGTGTCATAGGATGATGATGATGATGAGAGAAGTGTGCACTCAAACCTCTCTCTCCCTGAGTGTGTTGACATCAGTAGCAAACATGGTCAGAATGCCATTGATAAAACTCTGATCTATTTTGATATTGATCTCCTGAATGAGGACCTTGAAATATCTGAGAGAAAATATGAAAGTAGATAGTTGTTATTTGCTGCAATATCTAAGAGAAAATATGAAAGTAGATAGTTGTTATTATTTGCTGAAATATCTTAGAGAAAATATTAAAGTAGATAGTTGTTATTATTCACTGCAATATTGGAGACAAGATATGAAAGTAGATTGTTGTTATTATTCGCTGCATTATCTGAGAGAAGATATGAAAGTAGACAGTTGTTACTATTTGCTGCAATATCTGATAGAAAATAATAAACTGAATAGTTGTCATTACTGACTGCAATATCCAACTAAACACAGTGAAAGCAGATAGCTATCGTTACTGGTGAAAAGCATGAGAAAAAACAGACAGTTGCTACTGTATATATACATAGCAATAGTTGTTATTTGCCAGGTATGGGAACTAATGACAAGTTAAGGTCAACTTCTTCTTCTGTGTTTGTCCTTAAAAGGGTAGTGGGTGGTTCGATTTACAGCTAGGCTGAGATATCTGTGCCTTTCAGCTCAACATGTTTTTAACAAATCCTCAAGAATGAGATTTGAAAATAAAATAAATAGTAGCTAGTAAACAAATCATCCTTATTTGACATCAAACCCTTTAGTTCATAAGTGCCAAGAGAAACATGGGGGCAAGTCAATCAAACCTTACGGGTCGCTGAGTGAATTACAAAAGATAGTGAGGTTCATACTAGAGACTACATTGCAGATATAGATATCTATTTCAAGCGAACGAAGGAAGAAGTTCATAAGTGCTGAGATTCCCTCCCCAGTACATAATTCAGCCTATACAGGCTGACAACACTAGTTCAGTGCAGGTTTAATATTTTTCACTGACTTGCTGTTTGTTCAGTCAGGTCAGTGTTGCAGATTCACCATCATTGCTTGATTAATCTAATCATCCTAATTCTCTGTGTTTCTCAGCATAAAGTATATTAGTCTACTGTTCAAACAGTTTACACTAGTCCTGCCTACCTTCTTGTCATTATAATGTTTGTTAGGTATGATATCCTCCCAGAAATCTGGAGTCTTTAATATGTAGGTCTCCAAACACACCTTGATTTTGCTGAGCAAACTCACAGTCACTGAGAAATCACAAGCAGGTGAAGGCAGAAGTTAATCACAACCAGGTGAAGGCAGAAGTTAATCACAACCATGTGAAGGCAGAAGTTAATCACAACCAGGTGAAGGCAGAAGTTAACCACAACCAGGTGAAGGCAGAAGTTAATCACAACCATGTGAAGGCAGAAGTTAATCACAACCATGTGAAGGCAGAAGTTAATCACAACCATGTGAAGGCAGAAGTTAATCACAACCAGGTGAAGGCAGAAGTTAATCACAACCAGGTGAAGGCAGAAGTTAATCACAACCAGGTGAAGGCAGAAGTTAATCACAACCAGGTGAAGGCAGAAGTTAATCACAACCAGGTGAAGGCAGAAGTTAATCACAACCATGTGAAGGCAGAAGTTAATCACAACCAGGTGAAGGCAGAAGTTAATCACAACCAGGTGAAGGCAGATATTAATCACAGCCAGGTGAAGGCAGAAGTTAACCACAACCAGGTGCAGGCAGAAGTTAATCACAACCAGGTGAAGGCAGAAGTTAATCACAACCAGGTGAAGGCAGAAGTTAATCACAACCAGGTGAAGGCAGAAGTTAATCACAACCAGGTGAAGGCAGAAGTTAATCACAACCAGGTGAAGGCAGAAGTTAATCACAACCAGGTGAAGGCAGAAGTTAATCACAACCAGGTGAAGGCAGAAGTTAATCACAACCAGGTGAAGGCAGAAGTTAATCACAACCAGGTGAAGGCAGAAGTTAATCACAACCAGGTGAAGGCAGAAGTTAATCACAACCAGGTGAAGGCAGAAGTTAATCACAACCATGTGAAGGCAGAAGTTAATCACAACCAGGTGAAGGCAGAAGTTAATCACAACCAGGTGAAGGCAGAAGTTAATCACAACCAAGTGAAGGCAGAAGTTAATCACAACCAGGTGAAGGCAGAAGTTAATCACAACCAGGTGAAGGCAGAAGTTAATCACAACCAGGTGAAGGCAGAAGTTAATCACAACCAGGTGAAGGCAGAAGTTAATCACAACCAGGTGAAGGCAGAAGTTAATCACAACCAGGTGAAGGCAGAAGTTAATCACAACCAGGTGAAGGCAGAAGTTAATCACAACCAGGTGAAGGCAGAAGTTAATCACAACCAGGTGAAGGCAGAAGTTAATCACAACCAGGTGAAGGCAGAAGTTAATCACAACCAGGTGAAGGCAGAAGTTAATCACAACCAGGTGAAGGCAGAAGTTAATCACAACCAGGTGAAGGCAGAAGTTAATCACAACCAGGTGAAGGCAGAAGTTAATCACAACCAGGTGAAGGCAGAAGTTAATCACAACCAGGTGAAGGCAGAAGTTAATCACAACCAGGTGAAGGCAGAAGTTAATCACAACCAGGTGAAGGCAGAAGTTAATCACAACCAGGTGAAGGCAGAAGTTAATCACAACCAGGTGAAGGCAGAAGTTAATCACAACCAGGTGAAGGCAGAAGTTAATCACAACCAGGTGAAGGCAGAAGTTAATCACAACCAGGTGAAGGCAGAAGTTAATCACAACCAGGTGAAGGCAGAAGTTAACCCACAAGCAGGTGAAGGCAGAATTTAATCACAACCAGGTGAAGGCAGATATTAATCACAGCCAGGTGAAGGCAGAAGTTAATCACATACAGGTGAAGGCAGAAGTTAATCACAACCAGGTGAAGGCAGATGTTAATCACAACCAGGTGAAGGCAGAAGTTAATCACAGCCAGGTGAAGGCAGAAGTTATTCACAACCAGGTGAAGGCAGAAGTTAATCACAACCAGGTGAAGGCAGAAGTTAATCACAACCAGGTGAAGGCAGAAGTTAATCACAACCAGGGGAAGGCAGAAGTTAATCACAACCAGGTGAAGGCAGAAGTTAATCACAACCAGGTGAAGGCAGAAGTTAATCACAACCAGGTAAAGGCAGATGTTAATCACAACCAGGTAAATCACAGGTGAAGGCAGAAGTTAATCACAACCAGGTGAAGGCAGAAGTTAATCACAACCAGGTGAAGGCAGATTTTAATCACAACCATGTGAAGGCAGAAGTTAATCACAACCAGGTGAAGGCAGATGTTAATCACAACCAGGTGAAGGCAGATTTTAATCACAACCATGTGAAGGCAGATGTTAATCACAGCCAGGTGAAGACAGATGTTAATCACAACCAGGTGAAGGCAGAAGTTAATCACAACCAGGTGAAGGAAGATGTTAATCACAACCAGGTGAAGGCAGATGTTAATCAAAAGCAGGTGAAGGTATGTGTTAATCACAACCAGGTGAAGGCAGAAGTTAATGGTACAACACGACAATGAATAAAAAAATTAATTTAAGCTTATCAACTTAGGGACTACATTTTTTACAAACCCACCTGATGCAGATTGAAACCTTTAGGCTGGCTTGGTTACTTATATTCCATGGCAAATGTTTGGTTATTTATCTTCTTCCTCGCTGTGTGGGCTCTGAGGCCCCACTGTGGGGAAAAACATGAATGGACCCACTGGTTTTATAACAAGTATGTCGTACCAGACGACTTATTTGTGTTTCCTTCACAGTCCTAGTACATCTACCTGACAGGTAAGAAACCAACAGTCTGAATACAAAAAAGCCAGATCTGTAATATAGATGTACATGCACAACTCAAGTTCTGGAACAAGACTAAAATCCAGAAGTGGACGAACAGCTAGAACTGTCCACAAGTTTACAGCCAGGAAATGTAAAGAAGAATCACCATTCTCTGCTGGTCTACCATCTACACCATCTTGTCACATTTAGAGAATAATATGCAACATAACATCATCTTCTATAATGGACATCACCAGCTTACTTGATCTGCTGCAGACTGCTGTGTCTATGGATTCTAGTAATCAAACACAGTTCAATAAATGGCACCGGCACTGAGAACAGAGATATATATCACTATGTCTAAGAAAAAACATATATATGTCTGTGTATATAATCTATGTGTAGGAGACACATATACTTAAGATATATGTAATGTATTTGTAAGAGATGCTCTGATATATGTAATCTATAAGTAAGGGAAACATATACATAAATGCATGCATAAGAGAAACCTATATTGCAGATATTTGTAATCCATGAGAAAGATAAACCCTTCTCTAAGATATTTGTAATCCAGGTGGTGTTAGAGAAACAGCAAGAGTGATGAATATACTGTGGGATAATGTTAATATTTACTAGAACTTCTATTGTGCTGCTCAAACTTCATGTACTTGTGTTTGTTTGTGAGAGAGACTTATACATGCATATATGCATGTGCACACAAATACACACGCACACAAACACACACGTACAGACTGGATCTGATGATACACTGGGCAAACTATTACTGCTGCCTCTGTTCTACCAAATTGGTTTAAACATCATCATCACCAGGTCTGTAAAGAACCTACCCCTTCTCTCCTATTCTATTGATGTTCCTATAAAGAAGGGTGTCTTTTTATCTCTGGATCTCTCTCTCTCTCTCTCTCTTTCTTGTATTTGCTTGGACCCAGATCTAGGGGTCAACAATGTAGGATAGATGGGGCAGACTATCTTCCATCAACGATCACACTATTCCAAATGATAGATGACGATGACTAGTTCCAGATTGATTCCATCTCTAATATACAACAAGAATCAATACGACAATGCAACTTACGTTCTTCTGACAAGGATCAATTTCTCTCACGTGTGGATACACATTCACGCCACAAATGACGCTGACCTACATGCAGTCAGTACTAGTCACAATTATTCGGACAATGTCATTGTCCTCAGATTTCATTCAATGTAGATTTACCACAGGTATTTCGCAGCCATACAGAAATGAAGTCCCACTTCATTTTAACTTGAACACACTTTCATTTCAAACACTCTAGTTTCATCTGAATTCTCCTGAGCCCAGTCGCAGAATGATCACTTCATCAGTAATCCTCCTGATATCTCATTTCCATGTGAGTTCACTAACCCTGTGTTTTCCTTGTGAAATCCCTGACTCTCATTTTAGAGACTTCCACAGTTCTGTCAATCAGCCATTACCCCATAAAACCCATCTTACCTTAGGAACTTCCCCAGTTCCGTCAATCAGTCGTACTATGACATTCTCCTTATTTATAACCTCATTACAACTTTATCTCGGACAGATTTTTAGATAGGAGAGATATTTTAGGGTGCTGGGTTTGATCCCAGCTGCAGGTTATTTTTCGCCTTGTAGTTGGTTTTGAAAGTGGTACCAAAAACCTACCATTTATAAAGGTATGGCAAACTACTAGATGTAAAATTTGCCTAGAAAAACCACAATAGCAAAAATATGTTGGGGTTGGTTCTGCAACCTCCTGCAAAGGATACACAACTAACTTTGGGTGGGGGAGTTTCAGTCATGATATGGGGGGGGGGGGGAACGGACATATAACAACTGGCAAGAATTATAGAAAAAGAAACAAGAGTAAGGAAGACAGTAAAAGACTATTGAGGAAAAACACAAACAACTGGATGTTTTGGTAAAAGCCTTTATCAACAAGTAACACAAGAAGAAGTGAAATCCTAGAAACTAGCCACAACATAAAGATTAATGTCCTGGTATGTTTATGTTCTACTGTTTGTGGTCCCCTCCCAAACCGCCTGTCTAGCTGAGCTTCGTAGTCACAGTCTGTGTTCACAGAATTCATTTAGACCAGCTCGACTACAGTCACTACCATTTTCACATGTTTTCTTTCTCCTTGGCTATACATTGTAGTTCTCCTTCTCAGCTTGTTGTACAGCTAAGCTTGTCACAGAATGAGAATAACAAAACAAGACTGCACATAGAGGGAAGGATGTGAACTAACCATTGCTTAAAGTGACCGACTTGGGGAGAGGCATCGGAGAGAGGATGGTTGCAATATATTCTACTTTAATCTCTTCCCAAATTCTATGTTTACTAATCTCCTGTATTCTCCCACCTAATTCTATGTTAACTAATCTCCTATATTCTCCTCCCAAATTCTATGTTTACTAATCTCCTGTATTCTCCCACCTAATTCTATGTTAACTAATCTCCTGTATTCTCCCACCTAATTCTATGTTAACTAATCTCCTGTATTCTCCCACCTAATTCTATGTTAACTAATCTCCTGTATTCTCCCACCTAATTCTATGTTAACTAATCTCCTGTATTCTCCCACCTACTGAAAAGACAGAATCATGCATTAGAGAGCAACTAATCTCCTGTATTCTCCCACCTAATTCAATGTTAACTAATCTCCTGTATTCTCCCACCTAATTCTATGTTAACTAATCTCCTATATTCTCCTCCCAAATTCTATGTTTACTAATCTCCTGTATTCTCCTTCTAAATTCTAATGTTAAGTATTATTAGTTTAATTTTTTTTCTGCAAAAATTCTCTAGTGCTATGAAAGCTCCTCTTGCTTTTTGTATTAGTATTTTTTAGATCTATATCAGTTACCCCATCTTTATCTACATTACTGCCTAAATAGGTGTACGACTCCATGTTTTGGAGTGGGATACCATTAAGAGAAACCAAATAATGTTTTGCCTGCTTTATTCTTATTATCTTTGTCTTTCATTTATGGATTTTATAGATATTGTGATCCGGTATATTTAATTTATCTTGCGTCAGATTTCGTAAAAAGGCCAGAGGAGAAAAATCATCAGCGAAGTCCAAATCATTAAGCTGTTTTGTAAGGTTCCACTAAATTCCATTCTTGGTGTTAGCAGTTACTGACTTAATAATCCAGTCTATAGCCAGTAAAAATAGGAGAGGCGACAAAAGACATGCCTGTCGCACACCTGTTTTTATTTCAAATGTATCTGTTAGCTTTCCCTCATGAAGAACTTGACATTTTATATTTTTATAAGTTGCCATTGAAAGGTTAATAATCTTCTGTAGGATTAAATAGTGCCCCATTAGTGTCCCAAGAGATTCCCTATCAATGCTGTCAAATGCTTTTTTAGTCTATAAATTCATGTAACGTGATGAGTTCAGTTCAATGTTCTGTTCTATTGCTATACCTAATGTGGCTATCTGGTCAGTAAATGATATGTTTGGCCGACAACCTGCATGTTCATCTCTTAGCTTTTTATCAATGGCATCTTTTAGTCTGTCTAAAATAAGTCTACTTAATATTTTTCCAGCAACTGATAGCAGCATAATTCCTCTACAGTTTTCACACTCCTGTAGATCACTTGGGAAAGGGGATGAAGGGGGGGGGGGGGTAGTTTCACAAGATATCCTTCTCTCCAGTCTGTTCATATTTCTTCCATCTCCCAGACTAAATAATTTGTGTAGCATTTCTGCAGATGTGTTTATATTGACCTTAAAAACTTCTGTGTGATACCATCTTGACCTGCCGCCTTTCCTTCCTTCAGAAGATTTATAGCTTTTCAAATTCCTCTTTAAATGGTATCTCACAGTTAATATCCAGTTCCATTTCTAAAGGTTGAATAGCTGGAGGAACCTCTAGTTTTGGTATATTTAAAAGTATTTAAAAATATTCAGTCCACCTGTCCATTTGATCTTCAATGTTGGTGAGTAACTTTCCCTGAATATTTTTGATTGATCCAGTCTGGGAGATATTTATGAGCACTTTGTGAAGACAATGCATTAGTATGTAACCTCTTGCTTGGCTTGCACATCCGTGTGCAGTCATCAGCAGTTGTGTGCTTCTCTAAGAGGTATTCTGTTTTTCTGGTGCTGTAGGGGGAAGCAATGTGGCTCACAGCTGACTCATTGAGATCTGTTGTAGCTCACAGTTGACTCTCTGAGATATGTTGCTGTACACAGCCAGATGGCTCTTTGTTGTGGCTCACAGCTGATTCTCTGAGATCTGTTGTGGTGCACAGTTGACACTCTATGTTGTGGCACACAGTTGATTCTCTGAGATCTGTTGTGGTGCACAATTGACTCTCTGTGATGTATGTTGTGGTGCACAGTTGACTCTCTGAGATATGTTGTGGTGCACAGTTGACTCTCTGAGATCTGTTGTGGCTCACAGCTGACTCTCTGAGATATGTTGTGGCACACAGTTGACTCTCTGAAATATGTTGTGGCACACAGATTCTCTGATCTGTTCTCTGCTGATCTGAGATGTTGTGGCACACAGTTGACTCTCTGAAATATGTTGTGGCACACAGTTGACTCTCTGAAATATGTTGTGGCACACAGTTGACTCTCTGAGATATGTTGTGGCACACAGTTGACTCTCTGAAATATGTTGTGGCACACAGTTGACTCTCTGAGATATTTTATGGTACACAGCCAACTCTCTGAGATATATTGTGGTACACAGCTAACTCCCTGAGATCTGTTTTTGGTACACTGTCAACTCTCTGTGATCAGCTGGCTTTCTGAGATTTATTGTGGTACACAGTTGGGTCTCTGAGATCTATTGTGGTACACAGTTGGGTCTCTGAGATCTATTGTGGCACACAGCTGACTCTCTGAGATCTGTTGTGGCACACAGTTAATTCCGAGATCTGTTGTGGTACACAGTTGGGTATCTGAGATCTATTGTGTACACAGTTATGTATTGTGTGGTACACAGTTGACTCTCTGAGATATGTTGTGGTACACAGTTGGGTCTCTTGAGATCTATTGTGGTACACTATCTGAGATCTATTGTGGTACACAGTTGGGTCTCAGAGATCTTTTGTGGTACACAGTTGGGTCTCAGAGATTTTATTGTGGTACACAGTTTCTCAGAGATCTGTTGTGGTACACAGTTGGGTCTCAGAGATCTATTGTGGTAACACAGCTGGGTCTTTGAGATTTGTGGTATTTGGGTATCTGAGACTGTACACAGCTCTCTCTGAGATCTGTTGTGGTACACAGCTGGGTCTCTGAGATCTATTGTGGTACACAGTTGGGTCTCAGAGATCTATTGTGGTACACAGTTGGGTATCAGAGATCTATTGTGGTATACAGTTGGGTCTCAGAGATCTATTGTGGTACACAGTTGGGTCTCAGAGATCTATTGTGGTAAACAGCTGGGTCTCTGAGATCTATTGTGGTTCACAGCTGGGTCTCTGAGATCTATTGTGGTACACAATTGGGTCTCTGAGATCTATTGTGGTACACAAGTGGGTCCCTGTGATCTATTGTTGTACACAGTTGGGTCCCTGTGATCTATTGTACACAGCTGGCTGTCTGAGATCTTTAGTGGCCCACAGCCAACTTGCAGCGGGGATTGCTTGGTCTTGATGCATGGTGTCCACCTCGAGTGCGGGAGGTCCCGGGTATAAGCCCCAGTGAATGCTGGGATTCTTTTATTTGGACTTTTAGTAATTTCTTCTGGTCTCTAGGTAGTAAGATCGCTCGCCCATGTGTATTGTTGCATGTTAAAAAAATCCCTTGGCGGTTAGAAATAAAAAAGAGTAGCCTTACAGCGCTGCCTGGGCAAAATGTGGAGTTACTAATCTACCCAAAGTATTTTAGGATCCTCGCCGGTGCTATGGGGTAAGTGCACTGCGCTGAGATTCTTCGGACTCAGACTTGAGACCCAAGTAGAATGGCAGACTTGGGGTTACCCCTTGTGCCATGATGCTGATCCATCGTGTAAACCTAAACCTGGGATTTGTAGAGGTACACAGCTGCCTCTTGCAGTAAACAGCTGCATCTATAAGCTCTCTTACAGTAAACAGCTGCCCCTATAGCTTGCAGTAAACAGCTGCCTCTATAAGTGTGACGAGCTGGTCTGGACAGCTGTTTCTTCCCTTTTAAGTATTGCTTTGTATTAGCACTATTATCAATTTTCTTACCTTTTTTCTTATTGCTTCATTATAGCAAGAATGAACAATATCAATTAGGAAGTTACTTCCCCATTTTTAAGACTTTCTACTTCTTTTTTAAATCAGGCACCGACGCAGAACAATGGGAGAATTAACTTAGAGTTACTTCCCCCTTTTTAAGACTTTCTCTCTTGCAGTACACAGCTGCCTCTACTAGCTCTCTTGCAGTACACAGCTGCCTCTATAAGCTACTGCAGTAACAGCTCTCTTGCAGTACACAGCTGCCAATCTTACTGCCTCTATAAGCTCTCTTGCAGTAACAGCTGCCTCTTACACAGCTCTCTAGCAGAACACAGCTGCCTCTACAAGCTTGCCACCAGCTGCCTCTACAAGCTCTCTTGCAGTACACAGCTGCCTCTACAAGCTCTCTTGCAGTACACAGCTGCCTCTACAAGCTCTCTAGCAGTACACAGCTGCCTCTACAAGCTCTCTTGCAGTACACAGCTGCCTCTACAAGCTCTCTTGCAGTACACAGCTGCCTCTACAAGCTCTCTTGCAGTACACAGCTCTCTTGCAGTACACAGCTGCCTCTACAAAGCTCAGCTGCCTCTACTAGCTCTCTTGCAGTACACAGCTCTCTTGCAGTACAAGCCTCTACAAGCTCTCTTGCAGTACACAGCTGCCTCTACTAGCTCTCTTGCAGTACACAGCTGCCTCTACAAGCTCTAGCCTCTACTCTTGCTTGCAGTACACAGCTGCCTCTACAAGCTCTCTTGCAGTACACAGCTGCCTCTACAAGCTCTCAGTACACAGCTGTCTTTACAAGCTCTCTTGCAGTACACAGCTGCCTCTACAAGCTCTCTTGCAGTACACAGCTGCCTCTATGAGCTCTGTTATGGTCACAGCTGTCTCTGTTATTGTAGAATTTCCTATCAGGTCTGCTCTGTGGTTATGTTGTTGACCAATGGCTGGGAAGCCTAGTCATCATAGAAGAATTTGAGAGATCTCTGCAAACACTACCCTGAATGTCTACCAGGAAATATTGTGGGAAGCAAAGGTGTCATATTAACATTACCCACCATTGCCAGTCAACGTAAACAAATATGGGTCTAGCACCACATATTCACAAGGTGTGAACAAGGATCTCAGTATACAAATGTTTCAGAAATCACTGTGACATACCTACCTGCAGTCGGTTGATTTTGGCATGAAACTGCATTGAATGTGGTGATTTGCGGATTTGTATCCAGATCCCGTCTTCAAAACTGCGTCTGATGTTTGCAGTGTAGGGCTTACAGATTTGCATATTTTTAAAATCAACCTGAGGTTTGCAGATAAAAGGCAGACTGAATCAAAAAACCTGAACACACACAAGCTCACACACTTGATAGGTTAATAGATGTGTTTCCAAATATGTGTGTTTAACCCACTGTACTTCTAGCTAGGGAAGAGGGAAGCATGAGTGCCATTCAACCTAGTGGCTATGTGTCAAAATACAGTAAGAGCAAAATATTAAATGTTGCTACTTTCTGGCTGTGAGAACAACACATTTACTGTGGCTGCATTCTTGTTGTAAACAAAATAATAAAATTTGGCTACTATCTGGCTGTCAAAACAAATAATTTATTTTGGCTACTTTCTTGCTGTAAGAATAAATAATCTAATGTGGCTACAATATGGCTGCAAGAATAAATTTTTTAATGTGTCCACTTTCTGGCTCTTGCGAATGACCAGGCCTTGATAGCAGATACAGCCATGAAATTGCAACAACATCTAACATCCATGAATGAAGAATGTAAAACAAATAATATGAGAATCAACACTGAAAAGACAGAAGTAATGTAAATAGGAAAAAAAGAAGACAGATCTAAACATAGCAATAGAGAACAAAGGCATTAAACAGGCATCTGAGTTTAAATATCTGGGAACTACGTTTACCGAAGATGAGAAATTGGATAAAGAAATTAACATTAGATGCAGTAAAGCAAACCAAGTATTGGGACAGCTAGCTCCCCTTACAGCATAAGACAATCCCAATCAGCACAAAGAGACATTTTATTCAAAGCATATTTATTCTAACTCTGTGCTATCAGTGCCAGACATAGTCACTCACAACAAACCATAAAAGAAAATTAGTAACCATGGAAATGAGATGTCTGAGAAGGGCTGTAGGAGTGACCATAAGAGATAAGATCAGGAATGAGATCATAAGAGAAAAAGTCGGCACAGAACCAATTCTAAATTACATACAAAGACAGCAAGTGAAATGGTTTGCCCACTTAGAGAGAATGCCTTATGACACCATACCATACAAAGCATACATGGAAAGAGAAGAAGGTCGTAGAGCAAGAGGTAGACCAAGAACCATATGGAAGGATAACATCAGAGAAGCTCTATAACAGCACAATGTGCCTATGGTCGAGGCGGCCAGAAAAGCCAGAAACAGAACCTTATATCTCCCTCGACACCCCCAGCGGTAAAAGAGGAAGTGAAGAAGAAGAAGAAGACTTTCTGGCTCAAAAAAAAAATTTTTTTTAACATGGCTACTTTATGTCTGTAAAAACACATAATTTAATGTGACTGCAATCTGGCTGCATAAAAATAGTGCATTTAATGTGACTGCAGTCTGGCTGTAAGAACAGCGCATATTATGTGACTGCAGTCTGGCTGTAAGAATAGCGCATGTAATGTGACTGCAGTCTGGCAGTAAGAATAGTGCATATAATGTGACTGCAATCTGGATGTAAGAAAAAATAATTTAATGTGGCTACTTTCTGGTGTAAGAAAAAACCCTTTAATGTGGCTACTTTCTGGCTGTAAGTACAAGTAATTTAATGTGGCTGCAATCTAGCTGTAAGAATAGCACATTTAAAGGGACTGCAATCTGGCTGTAAGAATAGCATATTTAAAGTGACTGCAATCTGGCTGTAAGAATAGCATATTTAAAGTTACTGCAATCTGGCTGTAAGAATAGCATATTTAAAGTTACTGCAATCTGGCTGTAGGAATAGAGCATTTAATGTGACTACAATCTGAGTGTAACAACACATCATTTAATGTGGCTTCTTTCTGGCCGTAAGAACAAATAATTTAATGTGGCTACTTTCTGGCTTTAAGAACAAATAATTTATTGTGGCTACATTCTGGCTGTAAGAAAAGATGATTTAATGTGGCTACTTTCTGACTATAAAGACAAATAATTTCAGAGAAAATGATATACCACTATTCTGTATCTTGGAAGTAAGCAAATAACAAAAACTTATTTTTGTTGCACAATTATATAAAAAAAAAAAAAAAAAGCCTTACCTCTACATTATTGTCAAGTTTAGCAAGAGAGGTTGTTGATTTAGTAACATCATCATCCTTCTTAAACTTCTGATAGAACTTTTCCACATTCTCTGCTTCCCTAGCCTTTATTATCTTGAAACTTGCCCTTTTCTGTTCCCAGATAACTCCAGAGCTGTCACAGAAGATCAGACAATGGCAGTCAACTGACCAGTGTACAGAAAGCTGACAACAGACAAAGTCATTAAGGTGTATATGTGTGCACTTTGAGAGTTCCAGGTGAAACTCAGTTACAGTTGCAGCATAATTTCATTTAAAAGGTGTTCTGCCTAATGGACATCACAAATAACAGGCAGCAGAAGAAGTCAGATAAGTACATAATTATTTACTCAACATAAATGAACATACTAAAATAGCTGGCATGTCTTTAGACTATCAATCACTGGGGAACCCTCAATGCTACTGACAGAGTATGATGAATGACAAGTACTGACCATCCCGACCATCCTTTGAGTTGAAATGATATAGACAGATTCTCAGATAAAGAAGAGGAGAAATACTGACATTTTAAAAAATCTGAACATCAAGGAAGATTGGCTAATAAACAGCATCTTGTCCCGGAAGCTGAAATATTTTGGTCATATCAAGCACCATAGCGGATTAGAAAAAAATAACAGCAGAAGGCATGGTACCAGTAAGGAGGGGCAGGAGCCGACCAACATGAAGATACATGAGGTGGGAGAGCTGGCGACTGACTGAGTTTCTTTCAGGCAGACTGTGATGACAGCAACGTTCTGCAAAAGACCTGCTACATGATGATGACCGTCACTCAACACAAGTAGAGGGAAGAAGAACATAAAAGAAGCTAGGCTCTCCGCCTGCTCTCACAACAAACTGACAGGCACTATTACTGTCAGCAAGTTACATCGAATGGAAACTCCAGTCACACAATATCTCAGTTTGAGCCACTCTGTCTCTATATGCTTCTTGTGAGTCTGTATGTGCCTTTTGTAAAACCTTTGTTTTTTTTTGTAACACATTCATACACACAGTTTCCCTAAAGGTTTTACCTTGTAATGCCCATGTAGACAACTTCCATCAGCTTCTCATTGTTGACCAGAGAAAAGCCAACTTCACAGATCTTGATGTTGATCTCCTGGTCTGCTTGTTCCAGCTCGCCAGCCTAGTAGAAATATTGATGGTTTCAGCTCATTTTCATTATCATCATCATCATTATCATCACCATCATCTAGCTAGTCAGTATGAGAATTAATTTTAAGGCTTATCTGTGTGTAAAGATCATTATTCTTCTTTATCCTTCTGAGGATGTAATTGCCTTGTGCCTGTTTATAGCCCACTTGTGATACCTGTGTGTGCCTTTTGGCTGACATATCCAGCTTTTACAAGAAATCATTGCCCAGGTTAGACTTCCCAGTTATAAATAATTCGTCTTTCTCATCATCATGATAATCAGTCAAAATGTTGCTTTTGAGGTCATCTGTGTGTAAAGCTCATTAACCCATATCATCAGATGAACTGATCTCAAGATTTTTTTGAAATAATCTGTCTGTTAAACTCATTCATCGCCATCTGGCAGGTCAATCTTGCTGTGTGCTGAACTTACTTCGGTATTCAAGTGTGTCAGAGGTCAAAGGTCAGAGACATCATTACCCATGCGAGTCGACAAGGCGCTTAGTGATGATGATGATGATGATGATGATGACAGAGGCGAGTGCAAAAGGTCCAGGCTACTGCGGTTGTGAGTCTGGAGATTAAAAAGTAATAACGGCTCAGAGCAAACTTGTGCTCAGTTCACCGACCTTATAAAAATAACTAGTCAGTCTAACTTCTCAGTCTAACATACTCCATTATTCAGTGTGCTAAGTTTTCATCTTAGTCTGAAACTTAAAATGTTAATGGATGTGTCAAGTTTACCAGTTTGAAAGTTACATGTTAATGGATGTGTCAAGTTTGCAGGTCTGTCAATGAAATATTAATGTATTAGTAAAGCTGACTTGTCTGTCGGTGATAACATCAATGAAACCAATGCTACCACTATAGTCAGTGAGGCTGATATTACGTCTTCAGTTAACAGAAGCACCCACCTCCAGAGCCAGTGTGGCTGTTGTTACATCTTCTGTAAACATGATCACTCTTTGCATGCCATCCAAGAAGGAAACAAAATAGAACTTGACACCATTTTGCATAACAAACCCTTCTATCTTGTCCTTTATATGAAAATAAAAACACAAAATTTAAATGAATAAATGTCAAAAAGCACTATATAAAAGATCAATACTGAATAAACATTTTGAAAATTGTATCAAACAAGCTTCCATAATTTTTTATTGCACAGAAATTTAGTACAAATACAATTATTCAAACTATACTCTGCAAAATAGCTCCCTTTAGCAATCAATCTGTTCCCACATTTCATACTGCTGTTGGATCAGACATGTCTGAAATGCACTGTTGCACTGTCCTCAGCATCCATGTTTCACTCTCCTGTGCATAAGTGTTAATTTCCCTCAAAGAAACAAAAAAAACAGAATTCAGGTGATGCCAGGTCAGAAGAATGCACTGCTAGCTCTGTTTACACTCAACTCCATTCACTCACAGTACACAAGTATTCATACAGACACATGCTCATACATACACTCATACATACACTGACACACACTCAAACATACACAGACACACACTCATGTATACACAGAAACACACTCATACATAGACACACACTCATAGATACACAGACACACGCTCATATATACACCAGCACTCTCGCATATACATAATCACACTCTCATACATACACTGACACACTCACATATACACAGACACACACTCACATATACACAGACACACACTCACATATAAACAGACACACACTTAAAAATATATATATATATATATATATATATATATATATATATATATATATATATATATATATATATATATATATATACACACACATACACTCTCATACATAAATTTTTATACTCATACATGCAAATACACATATTCTGGTACATAAACATACACTCAAACATACATACATCTACATTCTTACAACAAGTAATTATTACATGGAGCGGGTATTAACTGAAATAAACTTTCATGTTGCAAATATACATGTGCAGCTAGCATTAAGCACTAGTAACTGGTAGCTTTCAAATGTTAACAGTTTCTGAATGAGTGGCATAAGCATGCAGCTATGAGTGTTACATATTGTTTGCTATGTTTGAAATTTAAACCGAGTGGCGTATTTGTAATAAATCATCATCATCATCACTAATTTCCACTTCTGCCATTAAATGTTGTGAGGAAAACAATTTGCGGTCCACTGCTTGATGGGCAGCAATGGCTATTGCCATTCCGTGTTGATGTAGAAGTTCTTTAATGTCATCAATCCATGTTATCCTAGGTAGCGCCTACTATGGTAGATGTTTTGGTTGCATTCTTACTAGATGACCAAACCATTTGATTTTCTGTTTCTCAATAAATTTGCTGCATGTTGTTGTTCCTACAGTCTGTCTGGTAATATCATTTCTAACTTTGTCTCGAATGGTTAGGATAGCAGCTTTTCTCAGGCATTTCATTTCACAGGTGTTAATTTTATGTAATTTAGCCTCTGATAATGTCCAAGTCTGGTACTGGTAGCACAGTGTTGGTATGAAAATGCTGTTCATAATCTGTTTCTTGGCGCTCATACTTATGTTTGGATGTCTTAACAATGTTGTCAGTTGGTATATATAATTGCACTGGCTCGTTGGCATCTTGTTTCGGTTTCCCAATCTATTCTCCCATTTCCAGAGAATATACTTCCTAGCTCTTTTAGGACAGCATTTTTTCTGGGGTTTGGACAGCATTAATTTTAAGCGAAATTTTTTTTGTGCAACACGACAAAGCTAAAACCTACCTGAAGAAAAAGTATGGGCTGTATCGGGACTTATAATATATCAAATTAAAGATAAATGAGTGCAGAATAAATCTAAACTACTTAAATGTCAGTATAACATCAAAATATTATTAAAATCACACAACATTCAAGGATGTTAGACACATATGAAAATTTTAAAAATAAAAAATAGTGTGCTAACCTTATTTTTTACTGGTTCAACAACACCGCTATCCAATTCTAAGAATACACATGCCTTCTCTGTTCAATTATGTATTAGCTAGTCTTTATTTGAAACAATTAATTTAAATACTTTGGATATTTAATCATTTTTGTATGACATGTCAATTTTCACAACAACCGAAAATCGGAAAAACAGCTGATCGAAACATTGATCTAATTGAAATATTTTGTGAAATTTTCATAGCCGAAACTAAATTATCGCTAGTAGATGTGTCCCTTAGATATCAATCATAATATCAAGACTGTTGTCACCATCTGGCAGGGATTCATCAACGATAGAGCAGTATGGACAGTTTTAGACCTTTTCCCTTATCATTTAGTATAGAAAAATCACGTAAAAATGTATCCCATCTAAATAAAAATTTTTTAAATCACAAAATAATGCACCGACCACGATGAACATCGCAAATGAAAGTACATCCTGTTGTTAATCCTTATTGTTAAAAAACTTGTTCATAAAAGTTTGTTTACCCTACAAATGGAACAAAATTAGAGTGTCTCTATTATGAGCCAGTAAACTGGCTTTATGTCTTTAAGGGATAGACTTAAGCGCCAGTATACTGGCTAAACGTCCGTAAAGAGCTAGGTATTTTAATTCTTTAACTTGCTTCAGACAAGTACCATTCAACAAGATATGCAGTAGACTATGAATTTTATAAACCTCCATTACTTCAGTTTTAGCAGTATTTATTTTCATGTTATATCTTCTGCATGATGAACTTAGTCTGTTCATTGTAGAACAGGCACCGATCATCTGCAAACAGGAGCTAGTTTTTTGTGTATGGATCTAACTCTTCCTCCAGGAAGTTAAGTTCCTCATTTTCTGGATTTTCTGGGTCGATTGCTTTAAAGCTGGCTATTTTTGATATTCTGTCTGTGTATACAGTAAATAAGGGAGGAGAGAGCACACATTCCTGCCTCACTCCTGTACTGATTGTAAACATATCAGATATGCCTTTTTGTTTCTCACTGCGCTTTTGGGAAGTGTGGTACCTGGGCATGATATTATCTAGCAATTGTCCTTGTATCCCATAATCCTCCAGAATAGCCCATATTTTGTTTCAGGGTACTCTATTAAAAGCTTTTTCTTGACCCACAAACACAATAGTCAGTTCATCACCATATTCAATGGTTTCCTTGCAAACTTGTCTCAGTGTAAATAATACATCTGTGCAATCTATTTTTTCCCGGAAACCAAATTGTGATATGTTAGGTGCTGTTCCGTTAAAAGTCTAACTCTCGGTTCCAATAACTTTGCATACATTTTTCCTATGTGGCTGAAGAGTGATATACCTCTGTGATGCATCGTCTCTTGCATTAACTTTCTTTTTCCAAACTGGTATTATCAATGTTGCTGCCAATTAAGTGGAACTATCCTTTCTTCCCATACTGTAATGACTGTGAGCTGCGTTTGTTTTTCGCTGGCACAGGAGCGGAGCAACTGTGGGGTGACCCGTTTGCTATGAAGCTGAAACTAGGATTACCAGATTACCAGATTACTGTAATGACAATTCTTGTTAGCTATTTTATGTCAGTTTGACTACATGCTTGAATAGCTTCTGCAGTTATTCTACAACACAGGTGCTTTGTTTTTAGGGCTCTTCTGTATAACAGCTTTCACTTTTGATGTTAAACAGTTTTCAATAAATAGCAAACAGAAATAATAAATAGTAAAATAATATATCCTTCACAATCAAAAGTGTAGGCAGCGGTTACAGCCATTACATGCAAACCTAATCACTAGTCACCTCATCCAGCATGAGGATGCAAAGGGAGCAAATTACTGCTGAATTGCGATAGCCTGAAAGCAGTATTTATGCCAAAGTCACTATACTGTGTGATTTTCTCAATATACAGAAACTTAAAATTGACTAGATGTAATTTCAGTGTCCTTTTATTAGTTTGATATACCTTCACAAATTGTATGAATAGACTGCTTTGAAATGCAACTTGAGGGCAACTTGGTTGGTTTCTAAAGCACCTTCATTGGGCAACATAACATTTTTTAAATCTACAACAGTGCAAGCAACAGAAGAATGATGTATAGATAATAATACAATATGTATTAAGACAACAATGTGTGGACTGAAGGAAAATCAAATACAAATGGAACTATATGTTGATAGCTTGTACAGGTTAGGTATATATCCACATCAGAGTAATGGAGATAGCAGGTATCCACACACCCTGCATCTGTTGTCAAATGTAGAGTATATATTGACATGTCCTGAATATTGTCATGCCCTTATGTTAAGCAATAACTAGTTCTTTGTTCCCTATTTTCATGAGAATAAATGAGCTACCCAAGCACACACATTTCTTCACCTATGGTTTCACGACATGCTTGGTAAAGAAGGCTTAATGACTTTGATGAAGTCTTCTCTAGCAGATCACAGTAGCTGGCTTTGTATCTTATTTCATCAGGTACATGTTCAACTCTGATGATGCTACATGTACAACAAACAAACTGTTGCCACTTTGGCTGGAGCATAACTGGGTAGTTTACTTTGGGACTGTCACTGTAAGGTGACGACCACCAGCTATCAAACTATCAAATTCCAATACAGATTTAGTCATTCAAACAGAATCCAGTTATTCCTGGTACTATTTGAAGTTGCCTTAAGTAAGTATGGAGAAAAAAATATTTACAAGAATATTTGTTACATACTAACAATGAGCAAATAATATACAAAAGACAAATAAAATGATCAAATCAATTCAAAATGTATCAATTCTAGCGCAAGATGACTACCTCTGTATTTACAGAGTGAAGAAAAAAGTAAGTTAAATGACCTCATGTTTATGATATTCACAATTCTTCTCTGAATATTGCAAAATACAGCAAACCATTTGGCCTGGGAAACAAAGATGACAAATAAACTTTATGGGCCGCCATGTGAACCAAATAAGAAAATAAAATTCATCTTGTAAAAAACTTTAACTGCAATATGCAACCCATCAAGAACCTCTGTACAAAGAGTCAGTCATGAGTTGGTTGGGAAGCTTAGGTTCCTGTGGAGGTTAAAGACAGACAGAAAAGGCAAGGCACAAGGAGTGTAAACTAGCAGGAATCATCAACAACAACAACATGATTCAAAGACTGCATACCCGATCCAAGGTACTTCTGATGTTTTTTTTGTTTCCACATGTCCAGGTCACCTGCCTCTTGACTGTTGGGTCAGTCCATGTGTACAACTCTGACGTGTTGGGCTCTAGAACATGGACTTCTGATGATGGTCCACTGTAGGCCAATTATACAACACAATCACTGCGCTATAGGACACAGTTATTGCCAACACAATTGTCAACTCTCTCAGTCTCAACCAGTTATAATCACAAGCAGCTGAGCTTAAAAGCAATATATTTTTAGGACCCTAAGAGTTCAACAGAGACACCTTGGGACAGAAGGGGTCTCTGTGCTGGAGTAGTCAAGCCATTTGCTTTGCCCTCTGAAGGTTGTGGGTTCACTTCATGGCTGCGCCCTGATTCAGTTCATGACTGCAATTTTTACGGAGATCACTAGGGATCGTCACCGGAGCTACAGATGCTCTTGGCAGGCAGCTAGACGTTTTGCAGAGAGAGACTGATCCATATGGGATCAAACCCATTGCAATGAAGTCGATCCTCTTGGTTATGAGACAGAAGTAACTAAACCAGTAATTCAAATACGAAGGGTTAATATATTATCTCTGTATGTGATAACAGACAACAAGAACATCATATTATCTTTAGAATTACCCAGAAATATATTTTTCTCCTGGACTGTATGCTTTGGATGCTTTGATTAGTTTCTTTGTTGATTGCATCTGCTCCTCCCCCTCCCCCCCCCCCCCCCCCTACACCATCCATAAAATGATGTTTGGTGTCTCCATGGTGGAAACTTGCACAACTGTTCCTTCAGCTGCTTGACCTGGCCTGAAGCAGTTTTTTTCTTTCTACAGTGGACATGCCCTCGAATGCCTTCTTTCTCCTTCATGCCCTCGAATGTCTTCTTTCTTCTTCATGCCCTCAAATGCCTTCTTTCTCCTTCATGCCCTCAAATGCTTTCTTTCTCCTTCATGCCCTCGAATGTCTTCTTTCTTTTTCATGCCCTCGAATGCCTTCTTTCTCCTTCATGCCCTCAAATGCTTTCTTTCTTCTTCAAGCCCTCGAATGCCTTCTTTCTTCTTCATGCCCTCAAATGTCTTCTTTCTCCTTCATGCCCTCAAATGCCTTCTTTCTCCTTCATGCCCTCAAATGCCTTCTTTCTACTTCAAGCCCTCAAATGCCATCTCCTTCAAGCCCTCAAATGCCTTCTTTCTCCTTTAAGCTCTCAAATGCCTTCTTTCTCCTTTATGCCCTCGAATGCCTTCTTTCTCCTTCAAGCCCTCAAATGCCATCTCCTTCAAGCCCTCAAATGCCTTCTTTCTCCTTTAAGCTCTCAAATGCCTTCTTTCTCCTTCATGCCCTAGAATGCCTTCTTTCTCCTTCAAGCCAAGGAATGCCTTCTTTCTCCATCAAGCCATGGAATGCCTTCTTTCTCCTTCAAGCTCTGGAATGTCTTCTTTCTCCATCATGCACTCGAATGTTTTTTAAGTTTGCCACCCACAAGTGGGACCTCTGGCTGCCTCCAACATTACTAGGTCCAAGCAGAACACATGCCTAGTGAATGTTTATGCTTATGGTAACTTTGATATCAATGTCCACTCATCATGCTTGTTGATAGGTTACTTATTCCAAAAGCCACAGCCTCCAGTCTTGTTCTCTTAAAACCATTCAGGTGTTTATTATGGCCAAAGTATTTAAGTTTACAAGAAGCAATACAACATATGAGCCAGAAACTATGTCAGTTCCTGAAGAATGTCAGTATTGATTTTTTTCTTTTCATCCTCCATGATACTCTCTGGATATTCAAGGGCCCAATTTTTTTTTAATTTAGCGATTAAGTGAATGCGAAATAGTCCATGCATCTCATGGTTTCTGTCATTATTTTGTTTTAATTTTCAGATTATTTATTCATAAATGGAATATTTTGTAATTTCTGTTCACTTAGTCCATCTGACTGTCTATGTGTGTGCGTGCCGTGCGCATGCTAGTTGTTTTTAATTTTTTTGTTTTGTTTTTGAAGGATCCTAAAGAAGCTTTTAATCTTATTGCATCCCACAGCAGTCAACACAATTGATACTATTAGACAGAAAGTAATATTCATGACACTGCTGAGAGAGAAGAGACACACACAGAACACTTACAGCTGTATGATGTTGTTACATTGCAGAAAGTGATACTCATGACAATGCTGAGAGAGAAAAGACACACACATAACACTTACAGCTGTATGATGTTGTTACATTGCAGAAAGTGATACTCATGACAATGCTGAGAGAGAAAAGACACACACAGAACACTTACAGCTGTATGATGTTGTTACATTGCAGAAAGTGATACTCATGACAATGCTGAGAGAGAAAAGACACACACAGAACACTTACAGCTGTATGATGTTGTTACATTGCAGAAAGTGATACTCATGACAATGCTGTGAGAGAAAAGACACACACAGAACACTTACAGCTGTATGATGTTGTTACATTGCAGAAAGTGATACTCATGACAATGCTGTGAGAGAAAAGACACACACAGAACACTTACAGCTGTATGATGTTGTTACATTGCAGAAAGTGATACTCATGACAATGCTGTGAGAGAAAAGACACACACAGAACACTTACAGCCGTATGATGTTGTTACATTGCAGAAAGTGATACTCATGACAATGCTGTGAGAGAAAAGACACACACAGAACACTTACAGCTGTATGATGTTGTTACATTGCAGAAAGTGATACTCATGACAATGCTGAGAGAGAAAAGACACACACAGAACACTTACAGCTGTATGATGTTGTTACATTGCAGAAAGTGATACTCATGACAATGCTGTGAGAGAAAAGACACACATAGACCACTTACAGCTGTTTGACTGTTAGTGTAGTTTTAGACAAGCAGTTGACCAACAGGCCGGTGGCCATTCCTGGTTTGTATGTTTTCAAGATGGTGATCGTTGTGGATTCAGTGACTTGACATTCAGCATTGATACCACCAAACTGTGGATTTTTTTTGCATGACAATTTGTTATAACTGTATTTCATTAAAATATACAATACAAAAGAGAATTAATCTGATAACTTATTTTTATAATACACACATCACATAATATTGTCTTAAAAAACACTTTTATTTCTATAATCTCTACAATTAAAAAAATAATTTACAACAAGAATTATAATAAATAAATAAAAAATTTGTACATAATTTTCAACATAATTTTACAAATATCTCCATCAGTGCCAGTCCCAAGCCCTGAGGAGAAAGTTCTGGCAAGTAAAAGGCCAGCCTTACAATGACAACATCACCTACTGCCTTCTGGCTAATCATTCAGATTTTATTATCTTTTGTTTCCCAAACTGACAGCTAAAGGAAGTTCTTACATTTGCCACTCTGCCAATTTCACAGTTAAAAAAATAGTCACGGTCCCTTTTCCCTGCCTTTAGGCATATTGGGAATATAGGGCAGGACCTTTATTTGATAGACCAATCAGCCGGCACTTGGTGGCTGATGTAGCCAATTTCATAGTCTGCCTTTATTTCAGGGGTAAAACAATCTGAGGCAACTTTTGTTGGGATAATTTTGCACAATACTGTTCATCATAAAGTAAACTATAAATGGAAATGAAACTTCTGTTCTGATCCACTATGGTGGATAGACTGCTGATGCTCTGAATAGTTACTTGTTTCTAGCAACATTCTGCTGATGCAATTTCTCTATTTCTGGACAGGAAATGCAAAGTTTTCAGTTGCCCAGCTACTGAGCTGAGTACTTGATGTGACACTGTAAGCTGTGGATTTAAGGTGGAATAGTTTTTCTGTAGTGAACTGCACCAAAAATGGGGGCAGCCGAATAGATTAGGAATGCAAATACTTATGCACTATTGCATGTGCAAATGCTGGCTTTCATGAATGCTTACTTGCATTGACAGTGACTTGCAATTCTGGTGGGGTACACTTAATGTTCGCTGTGGTGTGTGCGGTTGTAGATATACTTGATATGAAGTGTGGTAAGCACCTTGCTGTCTTTCCAGATGACAGTATTATATTGCACTATGAGGAGGCATGGTACCCACAGTGCATGGGGATGGGGAGTGTGACTAGCAAGACCCGCCCTTGTTAAGAAAAGTCCTCCACAATTTGGACCATTGTTGTCAAAATTTGTGTTTAGTCTGTTTCTTCTCAGATGCTCAGCTCTCATCCTTTCTGCAATAGTTTCTTCCTTCAATCTCATTCCCCTCCTGATGTGCCCATCCACACAGCACGGTCCATGGCATTTTGTTCCTTGTCCATCTCAATACCTGTATCATTCATGTCCCACTTGCAAATTTCTTTATTTCGTAGTAAAGGTCGGCCTTGACATCTTCTACCTGTCTTTAATTCACCATAAAGGATGTCCTTATGGACTCTGCTATCCTCCATTCTCCAGGTGTGACCCAGCCACCTGAGCCTCCGTAGACTGAGCACTGCTCTTTACAAAACCTCAGTGTTTGTGATCTTGTCCTGCCACTTAATGCCAAGTATTCTTCTTAATAATCACATGTAAATGCTATTTAGCTGTCTCTCCTGATGCAAAAAAGTTGACCAATTTTCACAGTCATAAAGCAAAGTGCTGAGAACACAAGTCTGATAGACACAAGTTTGTGTTTAAATCATGAGCTTTCTGTTCTCCCAAACTTTTTTGTTAATTTACTCATTGTTGTTGCTACGTTACCTGTTTTGATATTGATTTCCTGATTCTGCAATAGTTTGTTACTCACTGTGGAACCCAGATAGGTAACATGGTCAACTGTCTCCAGCTCTTCACCATCAATTCAGACTGTTGGTCTATCATTAATACCCGTCACCATAACCTTTGTCTTCTTGATGCAGATTGTTAGTCCAAATTCACAGCACGCATCAGCAAATGCAGTCAGTAAATGTTGCAGTTCCTCCTCTGAGTGGGTGATTATTGCGGCATCATCTGCAAACAGCAGCTGTCTGATAAGTACCTTTCTTATTCTGGTATTGGCCTTCAGTCTAAGAGCATTGTAAAGGCTGCCATCAGATCAAGAATGGATGAATATACCATCCTGCTGACCTCAAAAGACATGTTGCAAAACAAGTGAGAAGTATATTCCAAAGAGGGCAGGAGCAAGTGCACACCACTGCTTCACTCCATTCTTAATTACAAACTCCTCCAATGTTACACCCTAAAAGTTGATTGTACTTTTCATACCTGTGTGAAACGACTTAATAATGCTTCTTTAGGGTAGGTGGACAATAAATATTTTCCAGTGCATTGAATAGACCTTTTCAACTAACCAAATCGAATGCCTTGTTAGGATCAATAAAATCAACATACAGTGGTTGATTTTCTTCATGGCATTTTTTCTGCAACTGTCGTAGTGAAAATATCATATCCGTGGTAGACCGGTTCCCAGGAAAGCCTCTGTGACTCTGTGTAAACCCAGTCTCCTAGAATCTGGAGTCTTCGTAGAACAATTCTCGCAAGTACTTTTCCAACAGTACACAGCAGTGATATTCCCCTGTAGTCACTGCAGTCACTTCTTCTTCTTCTTCGCGTTCACTGGCTGTAAACTCCGGTGGAAAGTTCTGGTTGTTCGGTCACTTCTGGACTGCAGTCCTGTTCCAGAACCTGAGTGTTGCGTGTGCATCAGTTTGACAGATCTGTATGCAGGCTGTTGGTTCCTTGCCTCTCAGGCAGATGCACTCCGACTTCAAAGGAAGCTCCCAATTAGTCGACTCTTACGACATGCTTTTGGGTAGGCAGTGGGTCTATTCTTGTTTTTCCCATAGTAGGGCCCCGGAACCCACACGGGGAACTGCAGTCACTTCAATATCTCTTGTTCTTGTACACAGTTATGATATTAGCTGACAGATGTTTGGGGTTAGAATGTCTTTCCCATTCCTGATGATCTCAATAGGAATTCCATCTCTGAGTGGGGGCTTTCCCTAAGCTAGTTTATCAATAACATTCCTAACTTCTACAATTGTTGGTAATATGCCCAGATAGTCAAGAATTGGTAGAGTCTTCATGGCATTAAGAGCACCATCTGTTAGTTTAGTATCAATGTTCCACCCATCTATCTAGCTGCTTCTTCTTGTCATTTATAATCTCCCTATTTAAACTCTTTAGTGGTGCACTTTTTTTTAATAGTAGGACCTATGGCCTTCTTTATCCCCTCATACATGCCTCTAACAATACCACCACTGCTAGCATTTTGAATGTTTTCACATAGCTGGATCCAGTAGTCACTGACACACTGTGTAGCTACCTTTTACAAATGATTTCTAGCTTCTCTCAGTTAACTGAGGGTGTTCCATATTGTTATTTCCATGTTTCTGAGGAGTATTAACTTTCTGCTGTCAATTAAGGGTTGGAGTGTCTGGCTATTTGCTTCAAACCAGTCCTAACTTTTGTGTTCTCTCTAATCCCACAGACTGATACAGCTGTTTTGTGAACAGTCTCCTTAATTGCATCCCATTTTAAGCTTGCTGTAGAGTTGTCCTAGATATCAGTGAAAGCATCTTTGAGCTGTTGTTGGAACTCAAAACACTTTTCAGGATCTTTACTTTTGGAAATATTTAACCTGTGGATATATCAGTTTTTTTTAAAGTGAAAATTTTATTTTGGTTTCATTCAAACTCCTGTAGTACCTAGGGAATGGTCAGTATCACAGTCAGCACTGTGGTAGCTGCAAGTTAGTGACACACAGTTCAAGTGCTGCCTCCTTGTTATAATAAGGTCCAACTGGTGCCAGTGGCCAGATCCACGACGCCTTATGGCGGTCTTTTGTCTTGAAAAAAAAAAAAGATGTTTGTGATGCACAAGTCACTTCTAGTGCAGAATGCCAGTAGTCTCTGCCCATTTTCATTCATGTGACCAATATGATATTTTCCAAGACAAACTGGCCATGACACAGGGAACAGAAGATTGACAGTTGAGTGAACACAAAGATCAACATTTGCCTGGTCAACTAACTCTACATTAACTACATACTTGTACTGAAATCTATTGTAAAATCAAAGCTGTCTCTATTACCTATACACACCACTGTTTGCAGCGGTGGGTCATAAACCGTAGTGGTCAGGGCTGCATGGCTAGTGTAGTTACCCTGAACTGTAAAGGTAAGGATTTGCTTTGTTTTTTATCTATACAACAGGCACTATTTAATCTAAATTTCTGTCTATGTTTTAAAGAAGTTGATGAATGGAACTTAACACCATACCTCTTTATGTTAAGCCCTAGAATATTTAAAGATATCATTGAGACTTTTCTATAATGAGGGTACTTCTATCTGAATCGGTTTGATGTGCTCAATGGTAAAAGAAGAAAGAGAGCTTGAAGTCAAAACCAAACTCAGCCAAATAATGTAGAAGCCAAACTGCAAACTTCCTCTTCTTCTTCTTATGCATTATCCACCTTTCAAAGGGCAGCTGGCCTATTGTTACAGTTAGACTGTGATATCTGAGACTTTAATCTCGTCACATTCAATTTCAGCAAATCCTTAATAAATTGCACTTTATTGCATGCTTGTTAACAAGCAGGGAGTCTCTTCTTTTTCCCCTAAAACAGGATCCTAGAACCCACAGGGGGAAAGTACAAGCTAAATGTAATGTCCCACCTTATCATTCAGTCTCAGCAACGTGGTGTGGTTTTTGTTGACAAAGAATGGCACGGTCTCATTGAGGCTCTCTTTGACTTTAGCAACAACTTTAATATCCTTCTCCACAGACTTGGGGTAAAAGCTCTTACACTGTAGAAAACGAAATATTATTTTCATCAGGATGACCATATTCATTTCTGCATAGAGGGAATAGAAAAGGAGGTCTTTGTTGCAAAAGTGGTTTTAAAGCTCTATAATTTTAGGTTGTTTTGATCCAGCTTAGAATGGGTACCAGCTGGGGTCCTGAGAAGTAAAAGTGGCCAGTATGATACTGACCACATGACCCACTGAGTGCCAGCTGGTCTACTGACCACATGACCCACTGAGTGCCAGCTGGTCTACTGACCACATGACCCACTGAGTGCCAGCTGGTCTACTGACCACATGACCCACTGAGTGCCAGCTGGTCTACTGACCACATGACCTACTGAGTGCCAGCTGGTCTGCTGACCACATGACCCACTGAGTGCCAGCTGGTCTACTGACCACATAACCCACTGAGTGCCAACTGGTCTACTGACCACATGACCCACTGAGTGCCAACTGGTCTACTGACCACATGACCCACTGAGTGCCAGCTGGTCTGCTGACCACATGACCCACTGAGTGCCAGCTGGTCTACTGACCACATGACCCACTGACTGTCTGCTGGTCTGTAAAAACATAAGTCCAGCAGCACATGCCCTTCATGTGCTACTGGTGTCAAAACTGTCCTTTACTTGTACTTGCTTAGAGGTATCCGACTCTTCTCCTTCTGCATTCACCCTTAAAGGGTGGTTGGCTAACTTTGCTGTGATTTACAGTGAGACTGTGATAAATGTGTCTTTCAGCCTAACAGATCTGATTTCAGAAAACCCTGAATTAGTTGCTATTTACAATATGCTAGATTAGAAGCAGTAGGTCCATTAATTCCCCCACCCCTCAAAATCAGGACAGCTCTGGATTCCTCTTCTTCTTTGTTCACCAGCTGTAAGCTCTGTCAGAAAGTCCTGGCTGTTTGTTTATCTAAACTCTGGCTTTATACCAGAGCCTTAGTTTTGCGTGTACATCCATTTTACTGACTTATTTGTGTGCAGTTGGTTGTTCCTTGCCACTCAGAAAGGTGCACTCCGACTTTGAAGGAAGTTTCCAATTAGTCGACTTCTGTGACATGCTTGCTGGGGAGGCAGTGGATCTATTTTTCCCCACAATGTGGCCCAGGAAGGCACACAGGGAGTTCTAGATTCAATTTTGGACTCCTATTTTAGCTTGCCAGTGCATGTGTTTTGGAATCCCTGAGGGTTATTGCTAAAGCTACAGAGTGTGATTTGTGCTTGACTCTTGCAGGTCATAAGCCACTTGCAGAGAGTTAGTGAGACATATGATATAAAATTGGTCCAATGGAGTCAACCTTATGACTTTTAAACAACCAGAAAAGGTCACAAAATATCACATCAGCCGAAGTCTATGCATTCATTTACTTCTTATCTTTCACAAAGCTAAGATCAGGTTTGTCAGGATATATGTGCAGCAGACATTACAGAGTGAGCCATGGTTTGTCAGGATATATATGCAGTAGACATTACAGAGTGAGCCACAGTTTGTCAGGATATATGTGCAGCAGACATTACAGAGTGAGCCATGGTTTGTCAGGATATATATGCAGTAGACATTACAGAGTGAGCCACAGTTTGTCAGGATATATGTGCAGCAGACATTACAGAGTGAGCCACGGTTTGTCAGGATATATATGCAGTAGACATTACAGAGTTAGCCACAGTTTGTCAGGATAAATATGCAGTAGACATTACAGAGTGAGCCACAGTTTGTCAGGATATATATGCAGTAGACATTACAGAGTGAGCCACAGTTTGTCAGGATATATATGCAGTAGTCATTACAGAGTGAGCCACGGTTTGTCAGGATATATATGCAGCAGACATTACAGAGTGAGCCACGGTTTGTCAGGATATATATGCAGCAGACAATACAGAGTGAGCCACAGTTTGTCAGGATATATATGCAGCAGACAATACAGAGTGAGCCACAGTTTGTCAGGATATATATGCAGCAGACAATACAGAGTGAGCCACAGTTTGTCAGGATATATATGCAGTAGACATTACAGAGTTAGCCACAGTTTGTCAGGATATATATGCAGTAGACATTACAGAGTGAGCCATGGTTTGTCAGGATATGTATGCAGTAGACATTACAGAGTGAACCACAGTTTTTCAGGATATATATGCAGTAGACATTACAGAGTTAGCCACGGTTTGTCAGGATATATATGCAGTAGACAATACAGAGTGAGCCACAGTTTGTCAGGATAAATATGCAGTAGACATTACAGAGTGAGCCACGGTTTGTCAGGATATGTACGCAGTAGACATTACAGAGTGAGCCATGGTTTGTGAGGATATATATGCAGCAGACATTACAGAGTTAGCCACAGTTTGTCAGGATATATATGCAGTAGACATTACAGAGTTAGCCACGGTTTGTCAGGATATATATGCAGCAGACATTACAGAGTTTGCCACAGTTTGTCAGGATATATATGCAGCAGACATTACAGAGTTAGCCACAGTTTGTCAGGATATATATGCAGTAGACATTACAGAGTAAGAAATGGTTTGTCAGGATATATATATGCAGTAGACATTACAGAGTTAGCCACAGTTTGTCAGGATATATGTGCAGTAGACATTACAGAGTTAGCCACAGTTTGTTAGGATATATGTGCAGTAGACATTACAGAGTTAGCCACAGTTTGTCAGGATATATATGCAGCAGACATTACAGAGTTAGCCACGGTTTGTCAGGATATATATGCAGCAGACATTACACAGTGAGCCTCAGTTTGTCAGGATATATGTGCAGTAGACATTACAGAGTGAGAAATGGTTTGCTAAAATATGTATGCAGTAGACAAGACAGAGTTAGCTATTGATTGCCAGGATATGTATGTGGTAGACAATACAGAGTTAGCCATTGATTGCCAGGATATGTATGCTATAGACAATACAGAGTTAGCCACTGATTGCCAGGATATGTGTGCGGTAGACAATACAGAGTTAGCCACTGATTGCCAGGATATGTGTGCGGTAGACAATACAGAGTTAGCCATTGATTGCCAGGATATGTATGCGACAGACAATTTAGTTAGCCATTGATTGCCAGGATATGTATGCGGTAGACAATACAGAGTTAGCTATTGATTACAAGGATATATATGCAGTAGACAATACACAGTGAGCCATGGTTTGCCAGGATATGTGTGCGGTAGACAATATAGAGTTAGCCATTGATTGCCAGAATACTTCTGCAGTTGACAATACAGAGTTAGCCATTGATTGCCAGAATACTTCTGCAGTTGACAATACAGAGTTAGCCATTGATTGCCAGGATATGTATGCGGTAGAAAATACAGAGTTAGCCATTGATTACAAGGATATGTATGCTGTAGACAATACAGAGTGAGCCATGGTTTGCTAAGATATGTATGTAGTAGACAATAGAGAGTCAGCAATGTTTTCAGTCTAATACACTAGTGTCTTTAAGGAGAACAAATAAAACATCAAATACAGTAAGTCAAACACAGATACCTATGGGCAGGTGTAACAGTAGACAGCTCAAATCTGTGGCAGTTTCAGTAAATTATGTTATGGACTAAAATGCAGGTCTGAAATGTAAGGGGCTGGTAAGAAACTGGCTCATCACACCAGCATGCAGAAGATTAGTAACATGCCAATGTGGTACATTTGCTGTATGCTCTTATAGAGTTTTATCTGTACCTAAGTAACCAAGGTTCCACCACCATGGGTAACAGCCTGGTTCTCATGCCTCAAACAAGTTCACTCTTTACTGTGGCCGGATTCCTGCACTGGCAGGGTAAACCATGGTATGGTCCTCTCCTGCAGCTGCAAAACAACATGCAACCATGCATTAGACTTGATTATCAAACTTCAAGGAAACCTAACTAACCTCAAGCTGACATTCCAGTTTATGGCCTATAGTGGATTAAGCACATGACCAGAAATTGCTAAAGAAGTTCTCCAGAGAACTACACACACTCACTTGATCAGGGGATAAATGAATCCATTCATTCATGTTGTGCTCCCTGACACTCAGGTGAATGGTCGAAGCGTTGATCAACAGGTAGAATGGTGTAAAAGTCACAATTTTGGTTAGACCTGATGATACTAGGGTTATCTTGACACCAACCTGAAGAAATTAGAGCAAAAGTATTCATGTCTACCTGAACTAGTAGTAGTAGTTTCCAAATTAGTAATATCCTATTTAATCTTTAATTACGATACACTGTGTCCACTCTATTTTCAGAATATACGTTTGCTATTTTAGATAATGTTTGAAGATTTCTTCCAGAAGTTTATGTAATTTATAATCATTATTTTTTTTTTAAATATGATCCAGTTGACACCTTCAGTAGTGGTTAGGTTAGTTACTGTACTGTGAGTATTTTGACATTTTCAACATTTATATATAAATGGTGATCACTGTTGAAACAGTCAGAGCACAGTCAGCGTCAGTCTTTACATTTCATTCTTTTACCCAGCGAATACAGTAGAACCTTGCTTAACGAGAACCTCGCATAACGAGTAATTTGCATAACGAGCAAAACAAATTGTGAAAAAAATGACTTGCTTAACAAGCGACGATTCGCATAACAAGTGGCGAGGAGAGGGGAAGTCCCGGATTTTGCGCATGTTACATCAGTCTGTGTTTAGCACTCGTTCCAGTAGCATCGTAGTGTCGACTGTAATCACACATTTTCTCAAACTTGTGTTATATAGTGATATATGTACATGAATCCTCCAGGCCTACAAGATGACCTCTCTGAAGAATTAAGTTCATCAAGATCCAGTTTCTGCCTCCCAACACCATCCCGTTACTCCAGCCCATGACCAGCAAGTTATTTCTAACTTTAAGAAGCTCTACACTAAAGCACTCTTCGAGCATTGTTTTCAGGTGACTGAAGGGAACTTAACACCATACACTCACTCAGAGAGATTTGGAAAAACCACTTCCAAGATGATCGACAAAGCAGTGGAAGGGGTTACTAAGAGAACCCTAACTTCTGCTTAGAAGAAGCTTTGGCCAGAGAGTGTTGTAGATTTGTGACTTTGAGGATTTTGACACAGTACCTGGGGAACCTGTAGTCAACGAGATTGTGTCTTCGGCCACTATCATGGGATTGGAGGTGGATAACAGTGATATCAAAGAGCTTGTGGAAGAGCACAGCCAAGAGCTGACCACCCAAGAGCTTATGGAGTTGCGTTGTATTTCACAGCAAGAAGTTTTGGGGGGAAGTTTGTCAGAGGGGGGAGAGGAGGTAACAGAAAAGCAACAATCTTCTGGCGAAATAAGAGAAATGCTGAAAGCATGGCAAACTGTTGCATCTAACATTGAGAAGCATCAACCTAATAAGAAAGTTGCTATGCACGTTGCAAATTTGTTTAATGATAATGCTGTGTAGCATTTTCGCAAAATTTTGAAGCGTCTGCAAAAACAAATGTCTCTGGACATCTTTCTAGTGAAAAAAAATAATTAGCTATGTATCATAATTATTTTGACTTTTTTTCTGCAAATCAAATTCACATTCCAGGTGGGTTCATTCCATGTTTGAAGAAAAGCTGAAGATTATTCACTCTCCTTAAATATGTAAATAATTTTCTTTGAATAAACGTTATACATAGCATTTTGTGAGTATTTTTTTCGACATGGAACGCATTATCGTATTTTACATTAATTTATATGTTGAAATTGTTTCGCATAACGAGTGTTTCGTTTAATGAGTATGATTCTGGAATGAATTATGCTCGTTGAGCGAAGTTCCACTGTACTTTCTACACCAGCTAATGAAGACTGGGACCAGTCACTACACCCTTCTGCTTGCTAAAGAATCAGCTGTACAAATATGTCATGATTGTAACATACTCACAAAGTGTGCCGAAAAGGTGGAGATTGGCAGCATGCTTCATGCAGTAGCAAGTATTGTTTCAGAGACTAGACTGATAGCATCCTGTGGATTGTTTCTCTAGGGCAGGGCAATTCAACTAAATTTACTCAAGGGCTACAATTTTGAAAATGGGGATAGTCACGGACTAGAGGTTGGAGCCCCAGCTCAGAAAAATGATTAATACAACTGACAATGATCTGCGTCCCACTTGCTAGGTCTCCACAGATAAGATTTGGCCTGCAAGCGGCAGTAGAATAGCCCTGCTCTAGGAAATGTTGGTGTGTTGAAAAATGAATAGGCAGACATAATATTTGACAAGTTTGATGTGGTCAAGGCTCTATGGGAGATCTGACCAACACTCAGAAAACAAAAAGCAACATGGACCCCGAATTATAGCACCACTGGTTATAGAACTTTGTACTAGCTGCTAAGGATGGGTACCTAGCGCTTGTGACAATGTCTCTGAGTGCTGTGATGTCGGTCAAGCAGCAAGCTGGTGGAAGCAATTTTCTTCCAGGTGTGGACTGAACCTAAATTACAGTGCAGGTTAATCATAGTGCTATCTACTACACCAGGATAGCTCTTGATTATAGTTTCAAAATTCAGGCAATCCGATGTAAACACAAGAAAAGCAAATTACCTGTAATTTGTGTCCTTTGGTGTTGTTCACACATGAAATGTTTCCATGGCTACCTACAGTATCCAATGAGAACTTATCAGACCACTGAGCACTTGCAATTTTGAGGGACACCTGAAGTGTATGAAAAAGAAATGTCAGTCACATGTCATGTCAGACTACATGACTCCCTAACTCAAGTGTATGAAAGAGAAATGTCACGTCAGTCTCAGGGCAACTGTCTCCCTAACTCAAGTGTATGAAAGAGAAATGTCACGTCAGACTCAAGCAACTGTCTCCCTAACTCAAGTGTATGAAAGAGAAATGTCATGTCAGACTCCAGCATCTGTCTCCCTAACTCAAGTGTATGAAAGAGAAATGTCACGTCAGACTCAGGGCAACTGTCTCCCTAACTCAAGTGTACGAAAGAGAAATGTCCCGTCAGACTCAAGCATCTGTCTCCCTAACTCAAATGTATGAAAGAGAAATGTCACGTCAGTCTCTAGCAACTGTCTCCCTAACTCAAGTGTATGAAAGAGAAATGTCATGTCAGACACTAGCAACTGTCTCCCTAACTCAAGTGTATGAAAGAGAAATGTCATGTCAGACTCTAGCAACTGTCTCCCTAACTCAAGTGTATGAAAGAGAAATGTCACGTCACATGTCATGTAAGACTCCAGCATCTGCCTCCCTAACTCAAGTGTATGAAAGAGAAAAGACATATAAAACTAGAAGTTTCCTGTCAAACTCCAGCATCTGTCTCTCTAACTCAAGTGTATGAAAGAATATTACCACTTCCAAGGAGCAGTGGCTCTATTCTTGTTTCTCCTAAAATAGGGCTATGGAACCCACATGGGAAGAGAACATATATTAAAGACAGATTTTCTGATTTTTTCATTCATTATCCTGTAATACGTCTCACAGTCTACTCTTCTATTCCACTCTATTCAGTCAGTTTAATATCATGGATAGAATCCAGTCGGGCACCTCTGGTTTCTTTCAGTTCAGCTTAGGTTCTCCTTAGATGTCATTGCTTCCTTAGTCTCTCTATCCTAAATTTCAGTACCTGTTTGACGATTTTCTATTTGTCTTTTCTCAGAATGTGTACGATAAAGTGACATCTTCTCCACTTTGTAACTGTTTATAATTTTGGTTGCCCAAACATTCTCTCAGGCATTTGTTTTCAGATCATGGCACACAGGTAGTAATCCATAAGTGCTCTGTTCTTCTTCTAACTCAAGTCTGAGTCCAAAGAAGCTCAGCACAGTGCACAAGCTCTGTAGCACCAGCGAGGATCCTGAAATAATTTGAGTAGATTTTTAACTTCAAATTTTTGCCAGGCAGCACCATTAAGCTATTCTTGTCGATTTCCAGCTGCCAAGGGATGTTTTACGTGTGCAACAATGCTGATGGGCTTCTAAGCTCACTACCAAGAGACCAGCCGGAATTACTAGAAGTCAAAGTCCACATGAAAAATCTCAGCCATTACCAGGGATTGAACCCTGCACCTCTAGCACTCGAGGGGGACACCATCCACACAGCTCCTACTTATAGTCAATATATGTAAGGCACTTATTTAGCTTCACAATTAAAAAAAACTGTCACTTTTTTAAAACACTATTTCAACAAAATAAAAAAATAAAAAGCAAACAATTTTTCAAAGTTGCAAAATAGCATGTACTCGTTTTTTAGTTTTGAAAGTTTTCTTGGCACGCTGCATGCATCCAGCACATCTTGGGGTTTTCTCTTCTGCAGCCTGTAATCATTGACAAACTGTATCATACAGAGACAAAACTACAAAGCAAAAAATACATATTTCTGGACCATAAGATTCAGATCTAACTCATTATTTTAGAATACAAAATTTAGTTGTTTCCCAAGAAATGGTCAGTGACTAAGTGAATTTCTGTTCTTTACAGCTCAACTTATCAGCTGTCCGTACTGGTGGCAGAGCACTTATGGTTTATAAGCCTGCGCAATGATGCTGGTTCACATCTCCCGACTTTACCTTTTTAGTTTTTATACTACTATGCCTGTGTTGACACTACATAACTCTATTTTATACATCCACAGACTATTACATTACTATGGTGTAGACTCTTACTAAACTCCTCACACAGGAGAACCTTTTATCTTCTCATCTATCCTTTTACTTTTTTTATTTTCATCTGTCTCTCTCTCTCTCCTTTAATATCCCCTTTTTTTCTGTCCCTTTAAATTTAAATCCCACCTGGTTGCCTTCTTCTCCTTGGTGTATTAGAGTCCTTATCTGGTTGGTTTCCTACAGATGTTATGGGTGTCAGTTATGAATAGTAAGGGAGACAAGACACAGCCCTGCTGAACTACACATTTTATAGTCAATAGTTCTGAGTGCCTCTATTTGTTCTAACAGTATATTTACTGTTGTTACATAAGCTTCAACATCTATTTATCAGATTTTTTGACACCAAAATTTTCAAGTTTTTTAAAGTTTTTGTCTATCTACTCTATCAAATGCCTTTTCTTGGTCTAAAGTGTTTTTTTGTGCTAAATTCAATTGATTTTTTTTGTTTTTTTAAATAAGATGGTGGCATCTTTATATTCGATGTTTTTCCTAAATCCTAGGTTTGTTTCACTTAGCTGGGGTTGATTATAGATTATAGTCTTTTCTCAAGAATTGTGAAGAATATTTTCCTGGTATGACTCAAAAGGGAGATACCTCTGTTCTGTGTGAAATCTTTTTTATTGCCCTTGTTTCCCCATACTGGGATGATTGTGCAATTTCCCTAGTCTTGTGGTTTCTGTTGTTTTGCCCAAACATTTTTAAGAAGCCTGTGCAGACATGCAACTCCCACTTCATTTGCTGCTTTAATGAGTTGATTTGGTATTTCTAGTCCTAGGGCTTTATTTCTTGGGGCAACTTTGGTAGCTTCTCTGATCTCTTCTTTCAGTATGTCAGGTTTTAGTTCCACAGTGGTGTTGTCCACTGTGATGTCTGGTGTTTCTGTGGCCTCGGATGGCATATTGCCAAGTTGTGTCAAGTACTGTCTCCATCTAATTAGAATTTGTTTTCTGTTTTATTATTGGTTCTCCGTTGTCACTTTGATTATTTAAGTTGGATCAAAGGGATCTAATCTGGTTCTCATTAACTGAACCCGTTCGTAGAAATCTGAAGTTCTGTCCTCCTAGTTTCTTTGGTGAGCATTTCTCAGTATTTCTCCTGGTCATTCTGCTTTGCTTTCTTTATTGTTCTATTTGCATGTCTTTTTTGCTAGTTGAAATGGTTACAATCTCTAGTCTGCCTATCGCTCACCTCTCTACATCTCACTAATATTTTTGGTCACCTAAAAAAAATGACACATTATTTTTTACTGAAGCAAGGTGACGCTCTGTCCCCACTTTTTTTTAACTTGGCCCTGGAGAAAATGATAAAGAAATTAAAATAAGAGTATGATATAGGAGAATCTACAAGAATACTTGGATATGCAAATGACATTGATATAGTTGCAGAAAATGAACTAGAGACTGCTAAAACATTGACTCTCTTAAAAGAATCAGCTCAGAAAATAGTACTAGTTATCAATCAAAATAAAACAAAATACATGTTAATAACTAGACAGGGATGGATATAAATTCTGGCCACATACAAGTCAATAATACGAAAATCAAACGAATGGAAACATATAAGTACTTGGGTGCAAATTTCAACTGCTCCAACATGCTGAGAGAAGAAATACAATTTAGAATACAATCTGGAAATAAAGTATACTATGCCCTTCAACATCTGCTAAAGTCAAATGTCTGTCTCACAACACCAAGATCAAATCACATCAAACGTTGATAAGACCAGTTATTTTATATGGCTCTGAAACCTGGAGCACATCTAAAAGAGATGAAAGCTTATTAAAGGTTTTTGCAAACAGTCTTATGATGAATCTTTGGACCCATCAAATGTGCAATCAGTGGGGAATGGAGAGTGAGAAGCAACAACAAAATTCATAGTCTGTTTAAATCACCACTGATCACTGGCATCATGAGAGCTAATAGACTGAAATGGTTGGGGCATATTGAAAGAATGTCAGATGACAGAGAAATAAAAACTGTTTACACAAGGGAGATAATTGACCATAGAACACGAGGCAGACCAAGAAGATGATGGAGATTATATCCAGAAAATGTCCAGAAAGATCTGCAAACACTTGGTGTCACCAATTGGAAGGAGAAGGCCAACCAGAGAGATGAATGGAGGCGGGTGGTATCTGCAGCAATGAACCTCAAGGGTTCAGAATGCTGAAAAAGAAGAAAAAGAATGTCTTACAGTAATTAATATAGTTTAATAATATTTATTCAGTCCACATTGGATATTTTGGATGAATCAGTCAGTTCAGACTGAATAATAGTTATGAATCAGTCAGTAACTATTGAATATTATTTATAAATCAGTCAGTCCCTACTGAATAATATTTATGTATCAGTCATTCCCTACCTTTTCAGAGGTCCCATCAGTGACTTCATGTGTCTCTTGGAAGTAAAAAAGCATGACTTCCTTGTCATCTTTTGTGTGATGAAACAAGATTTCTTTATCATTCTCCTGTGCATGGAAAAAAGGCAGGACAGTTCATGCAATAGCTAACTGCACTCTGAGGTAGGAAATAAAGACAGCAGAATGTTATAAATGATGATACAACCCATGGTCTGGGTTAAAATAATAAAAATTAAAAACAAAAAACATTTCTACTGATATACAACTGGTCATAATGATTTAATATCAATGAATTTTATGAATTGAGGTAACCTTTGTTTTCATTCAACTATAACTTTTTTTTTAAAAATGTGTCATTATAGTAGTGATGGCTTAAATTGTATTATTAGGACTTGAAAAAAATAGGTTTTTTGTATGTGTACCACATGCTTAAGTTTTTTTAACAGCTTAAAGTAAAGCTTATTACTGTATTTCTAAATGACCGACAGACTTGCAAAAATAAAACAAACAAAAAAACATGAAAACAGCAGAAAAAGCGTTATTTAAATATAAATAATTTTTTTAAATGAGAATTTTATAATCTTATTTTAAGCTCCATTAAAATCACGTTTTAAGCTCTCTTAGTTAACAGTGACTGTCATTCCTCTCACCCCCCCCCCCCTCCATCCAACGATTACTCCTCTCTCCCTCTCCAAAGGATTAATTGACCTTGGCATCTGTGACCACCCAGACTAAAATAAACTGTAAGCTCTCTCAGTTAACAACTTCTGTCATCACCCCCCCCCCCCTTTTTCCACCCTCTTCCTCCCAAATGCACTGATTACTTCTCTTTCCCTCACCCAAGAAATACCCACATTTTAACATTTCCACAGAATACTCTCTGTCAACAACTCTTCGATATTATAACGAACAACTTAACGCAGATTTAGGTCAAAAGTCAAAGGTCGCCTATCAGCGTAAATAACAACTTGCGTCATGAACACGGCAAAGAAGAAAAATAAATCAGATCGTCGGAACACAAAACCAAGATGCCGATGTGATCATCGCTGTAGCTATGTAGTTCATGCCTTGTGCAACACTCTTATATAAAAAAAACGCACGCGTATTTGAATGCCGTTATATGAAATTTTTAAAGTTCAGTGAAGACCTTTGGGTGTAGCTTCATGCAGGGGTCAGAGGTCAACAGTCAAAGATCACCCTTTAGCAAAACTAAAAACAATTCCAGGCCAGCAACGAAACTAAACCCGATGTGATTTTTGCTCTAGATATGTAGTTCATGGTTCGTGCAACACTCTTACATAAAAACAAGCGGGCAGATGAATTCAACGTTGTGTGAAAGTTTGAAAGCGAACAGTGAAGAACTTTTGCAGATTAACTATTATTATTATATATAAACTCAAACAAGCAGGGTTGAACAAAACATCTGCTTATCATCATCACTGATCTTCATCATCATCATAAACCACTTCTGCTGTTAAGCATCGTGGGGAGTAATAATTTGCTATCCAGTGCACGTTGGCTGCCACTGGCTATTGTCATGCCGTGAAGGCCTAGAGTGTCTTTAATGTTGTCGATCCATGTTTTCCGCGGCCGTCCTCTTGCTCTTGTAACTGATCTTCTGAGATGTAGTGCTTGTGATGGTATTTGATCTTGCTGCATTCTAACGAGATGGCTAAACCACTTGATCTGCCGTTTCTCTGTGAATCTAGTACAAGGTGTCGTTCCCACAATTTGCAGTTTCATTATTCACTCAATCTCGTATGGTTAGGTTGGCAGCTTTTCTCAGGCACCTTATCATGCAGGTGGTAATTTTGCGTATATGGGCTTTAGATAGTGTCCATGTTTGGCACTGGTAGCTTAATGTTGGAATGAATATGCTATTAACAATCTGTCTCTTTGCACTCATAGTTATGCTTGGATGTCTAAATAATGGTGATAATTGGTATATAAGTGCACTTGCTTTCTGACATCTGGTTTCTATTTCTCTGTCAATTTTACCATCTTCTGTGATCATACTTCCTAGATATGCAAACTCCCTAACTTGATTCAGGACAGAGCCATTGAGCTGTATGTGTAGTGGGGCAGGGGTTCTACTAACTTGCATTGTTTCGGTTTTGTTTACATTTTACTACATGCTGAGTTTAACCTGTTAATGTGGTCTTGCAGTCTATGTTCATCAGGGTAGAAAGAGCACTGGTCGTGAGCAAATAATAGTTCGTTTAATGTGGGCGAATCGATTACTTCTCCTGATGTGTGTATCATTGATCTTGATCCTTGATATTTTGAATCAATTCGAGCCATACATCAGCACTGGTTAAACATAACATACTAGTTCTCTTTTTCTCAAAACATATGCTGTTTATTCTGATTTCTCACTTGTTGAAAACGATGGGTGAAAATGTTGTCTTGCAAATCTACATCCTATTTGTGTGCATTTCATCAAAGTATGCACTCAGGAATTTGCTACCTTGAAAGAACTCACCACTGACTTTGAAAAGAAGCCACCACAGATGGTATTCTATAAAACAGCCACTATTTAGTCTTCAAAGAAACACCAAAAAAATGACCATTAGATTTAGCAAGCCAGATCAAAAGACCAGAGAGGGAAAAGGTCACTAGTTAGGTGGTTATGAAAGAAATCACTATCAGGCTTGGCTGCCTTGAAAGAAGCCATTATTAAGTCTTTAAACTATAGTTTAGACAAATGTTTAATGTGCTGAGAGCTCCAGTCCCTAACAGGCATTAACACAAATTACTTATGTTATTTGCTACTTCAGATCATTATACCAGACAGGTGTTAGCATAGATAACTTAAGTAGTTTGTACTTTAAACCTTTCTATTTAGGACAGGTGTTGGTATAAACTACTTGTGCTAGCTGCTATTTTGACCTTATTATCTCAGAAGGTGACAGCAAACATCCTCTATGCTGTACTATTAAAAAAAAAAGATATGTGTAGTTATTCAGTGGCACGTTTTTATTAATCTGTAAATAAAATATCTACAGTCTTTGAATAGCCATGTGGCCCTAAATTCTCAAGACACCCCCCCCCCCCCCTTTTTTCCCCTACACAATCCTAAAAAGTAGTAGAAAGGGCCAGTAAAGAGAGTCTATGAGTTTAGCTACAGTTAGCTTCATGACACAATGTATTCACATTTCTACCTCTGAACAGCCATTTGTTTTGTATCCATAGTATTTAACTGTCAGTAATAAAAATTCCACTAACATATGAAATCCTTTACTCAACTCCTTGTAACCTGCTCTTCCCTCAGAGTTATGGTACATTAACCTGCTCTTTCCCCAGAGTTAGGGTACATCAATTTGCCCAGCCCTACCCACAGAGTTATGATAAATTTACTTGCCCTGCTCCCAGAGTTATGATACATTTACTTGCCCTGCCCCCAGAGTTAGGGTACATTAATCTGCCCAGCCCTGACCCCAGAGTTATGGTACATTAACTTGCCCTGCCCTGCTCCCAGAGTTATGGTACATTAACCTACCCTGCACTTCCCCCACAGTTATGGTACATTAACCTTCCCCCCCCCCCTCTCCCCCGAGTTATAGAACATTAACTTACCCTGCTCTACCCCTAGAGTTAGGGTACATTAACCCGCCCTGCCCTGCCCTGCCCCCAGAGTTGTGGAACATCAACCTGCACAGCCCCGCCCCCAAAGTTATGGTACATTAATCTGCCCTGCCCCCAGAGTTAGGGTACATTACCCTGCCCTGCCCCCAGAGTTAGGGTACATTAATCTGCCCTGCCCCCAGAGTTAGGGTACATTACCCTGCCCTGCCCCCAGAGTTAGGGTACATTAACCATCATGCCCTGCCCTCAAGAGTTATGGTACATTAACCTACTCTACCCTGCTCCCAGTTATACTCATCATCATGTAGCAGGTCCTTTGCAGAACATCGCTATTATCATGGTCTGCCTGACAGAAACTAGTCTCTTGCCAGTTCTCCCGCCTCATGTACTTTCATACCCAAGGAGTCACTTATATCCTGTGCCCATCTTTGTGTCGGTCGGCCCCTGCCCTTCCCTCCTGGTACCATGCCTTCTTTTCCAAACCGTCATGGCACTTGATATGACCAAATTATTTCAGCTTCAGAGAAAGGATGCTGTTTATTAGCCAATCTTCCTTGATGTTCAGATCTTTTAAGATGTCAATATTTCTCCTCATCTTTGTCCAAGATATTCTGAAAATTTTTCTATAGCCTTTCAGCTCAAAAGCCCCTATTCTCTTTCTTAAGGACTTTTTTTAGATATAACAGTTAAAGTAACACATGTCTGCCACTGAAGGGGTCAATGGCTATAAATGTTGTATATTGATTGTTTATATGGTTTAAAAAAAAAGATATTTCATCAGTATACTGGCCTGGCAGACTGTTGACTGTTATGTTCAAATCTACATCATGGAGGTGGTATTTGATTAATTAACCTGGACTCCTAAGCTGACTCAGATTAAAATGAGTGCCACAACTGGGTGTCACATCAGCCATCAGTATTAAGTGGTCAGATAAAGTACATGAATAGCCTCAACACACCCTCAAGAAATTTTTTTTTTTTGGGGTGCTACTTTACTTTCTGTTGAATTATATTCACAAACTGAAACACAACAAGGATATTTGATGTGTCTGTATAGATAAGTCTGTGGACAGGCATGAAGTCAGTGACAGACATGAAGGTGGTGTTTGTCTGATGTGTACAACTGGCAATGAAAATCTGGTTGCAACCTTGAGAGTCAAATCTTGGTTGGTTAGGTTGACAATCCAGTAAGGACTGTATACTGTTATATCCAGGCTACCCTCATTGGCTTTGCAGTGCAGACCCAAGAACTATTATGGAAAAATACAACAACAACAAAACACAAAGTTAGTACAAACTTGCGGCTTTTAGATCAAGCCTTGAAAAAATAACACATTTTCTGCTGTCTTGAAAATCTATAGATTCAAGACAACTGAGGCATACATCATTGATTCAGTATACATATTTCTAAGCTTGCCTGAAGTCCAGAAGTCTTGAGGGCAGTGTGACAAATTTTATATTTGACTTATGACTCCCATATTGACCCAACTCAAAACTGGTACCAGGAAATACTCTGAGAAGTAATGATAGCCGGCAGGATGTTGACTTAATCACCAAGTGAGTGTCAGCTGATTTATAAGGGAATGGTCTGTCACCAGATGCCAGATGTGTTGATGGTGTGAAAGGGTCCTTTACTTACAGAATTAATCAATATAAAAATTTTTTTTTTAAAGATGGTCCCAGTCCGACACAAGCAGCAGAGCAGCAGCAGATATTGTAGAAAGTAAAGGCAGCAGGTATCAACCGATCACATGACCAACTGATTGCTGGTATGTCAATGACTGGGAAGTAAAGGCAGCAGGTATCAACTGATCACATGACCAACTGATTGCTGGTATGTCAATGACTGGGAAGTAAAGGCAGCTGGTATGTCAATGACTGGGAAGTAAAGGCAGCTGGTATGTAAATGACTAGGAAGTAAAGGCAGCTGGTATGTCAATGACTGGGAAGTAAAGGCAAATGGTATGTCAATGACTGGGAAGTAAAGGCAGCTGGTATGTCAATGACTGGGAAGTAAAGGCAAATAGTATGTCAATGACTGGGAAGTAAAGGCAGCTGGTATGTCAATGACTGGGAAGTAAAGGCAAATGGTATGTCAATGACTGGGAAGTAAAGGCAAATGGTATGTCAATGACTGGGAGGTAAAGGCAAATGGTATGTCAATGACTGGGAAGTAGAGGCAGCTGGTATGTCAATGACTGGGAAGTAAAGGCAGCTGGTATGTCAATGACTGGGAAGTAAAGGCAGCTGGTATCAACTGACTACAACACCCACTGACTGCTGGTATAGTAATAAAAATACAGGTCTAGAACCTTATAACTAATATGTCTCAAAATGGGGGGAATGGCCTTACTTTACTTACACAAATATACCAATTTCCAGTGGTATAAACAAGACATGTGTATAGAAACCAGATTAAGATCATATTCATCATTTTTTGGGTCTAAAAATGTGTCAGCTTCCTCATCAAGGAAAATATTAACAGTTAACTAACTATACCTGCTTGCAGAATTTTGACTACAAGCTAAACAAAAAAGTGTTGTTCATTTTAACTGTCCAATTATGTGTTAAGCTACATTTTGGTATAGTGTAAATATGCACTGTGCTCACATATCTTACCCAGCCTGGATGTCTGGTAACTTTGTAAATGGTGGGACTCCAATATAATCAAACGACTGAATGGGGTTTCTGAAATCTGTACCTGGGGGATACTGATCTGAATAGTGACCATTCACACTTGACTTCGCTGGGAAGGAATAGCTCAGGGTGCCTAGTGGGCTTCAACAGCAGTGTATAGAGATCTCTGCCCCCTCCCCCTTTAATTTTCTACTCTGGGATCATCATCAACATGTGCCCTGCCAAGTGGCATAGGCGCTCATGCGTCTCCACAGATCACGATCCCTGGTTGATTGGAACAGCTCTCTTGATGATATTCATCCATGCCATCTTTTCAGCCCATCCAACATAATCTCTGTTGGTCTGCCTCTACCCCTTTTTCCACTGATCTTTCCAGTTGTCACGATGTTCTCCAATGTCTCTCTTCTTATCATGTGGCCAAAGAACAGTGTTTGTCTCTTTCTTTTTGTTATATGTAGAGATCTACGTTCATAAGCTTCTTTCAAGCAATCATTGTTAGTTACTCTGGCTGTCCAAGGTATTTGTAATATTCCTCTTAGAAACCACATCTCTGTTGCTTCCAAATTCTTCCTAATTTGTTCACTGATATTCCAAGATTTGCTGCCATACAGCAGAGTAGGTTCTATGTAATATTTTAGCGCCCTCTTTCTGACATTAAATAAGAGCGATTTGTTGCATATTTGTCATTTTCTGAAATGCAGCTTTTAATCTCTGTCACACATTTTCTATGACTGTTCCCAGATATTTGAATTTATTGACATGGTTAAGTCTTTTTCCTTCAATTGAACTTCTTCTTTGATATAACCATTACTTCTGTTTTCATAATATTAAATGTCCTTTTTTAGCACTCTCTATCCTTGCAATATCCAGCAAATATGTTAAATTAGTTGCATTTTCAGCAATCAAAACTGTATCGTCTGCATAACGCAAATTGTTTATATTGTATCCTCCAACTCTTACTCCTGCGTTCTCTGCGTTCCTCAAAATTATTTCACTATATAGAGAGAAAAGGTATAGGGATAAGACACATCCCTGTCTTACTCGTGTTTTATCTGTTCAAAAGTACCCAATCTGTTTCCCACTTTCATTGCTGCTACTTGGGTCCAGTAAATGTTTTTAATTATTCTGAGATTTCTGGGATAGTAGCCTAAAATACTGACATCCAGTGACTCAAAAAGTCACTATTCAGATGCAAAACAGACAGACAATAATCCCTGAAACCTTGTTCAATTATATAAAACAGTAACACAAGGGCACCCTAGGGTACTTAAGCAACCTGCTGTCCAGTGTTGCTAGGTTGCTGTGGCTTTTATTTGCATGTATTGTTAGTGCAAGTAAATATGTAAAAGTGAAATGAGAAATGGCAATTTAACTAACGTGAATTTAAGTTGGGACTTTAAAGGCAAAATTTAGCGTACAAAATATCATGCATGGCATTGCTCCAGGTGTACAAAGTGTGAACTCTGTGTATCAAATCTAATTAACATCCCTGGAATCAATGTGCATAATTCCAACTGCTTGACTAAATTTTAGCCTATTCAAGGAGGCACCTCTTATATTTTCATCATGAAAACTAACAACTAATTTCAGTCATTCTCCATTCACTGGCACCACCATCTGCATTAACATTAGCACAAGTTACACTTCTTTAGCTTAATGTTCCTGTGTGTCTGTGCATGCCCCATCAATCTGAGACAGGGAGCTAATTAACTTGCGAAAACATAAACCAATTAATAGAAGGGTTAATGATAATAACAAAGACTTCAAACCAACAAAAGCCAAACCATATAAACTGGGTTCCCATTCTCTTCACTCTTAAATCTCAGTGTGCCTATTTCTGGTGCAGTGTTGGAGATCTCAATACGTCCAGCCCACTGATGGCTTCTGTAGGCAGGGATCTGTCCAGTCAGTCAGTCAGTTAAGATGGTTAGTTACCAGTAAAACAGAGCATTGCATGTCTTTCTGTGTGCAAGTGGGAAGGGATACAGAGAAATAGAAAGAGACACAGTGAGAAGAAGAGGAAAGAAAAGAGACTTAGTAGAAAACACACAGAGAAAAAGAGAGTGAAAGAGGGATGGAGACTAGAGAACAAGAGAGGTGGTGGAGGGGAGAGAGAGACAGACAGACAAACACATTCACCCACCCATCTACACACAAATACAGAGAGAGAGAGAGAGAGAGAGAGAGAGAGAGAGAGAGAGAGAGAGAGAGAGAGAGAGAGAGAGAGAGAGAGAGAGAGAGAGAGAGAGAGAGAGAGAAAGAGAGAGAGAGAGAATAAGAAAGATGATGAAAAAAAGTTACGTGTTAAAAAATAAAATAACGAGCTTAAAACTAAAGACTAATGTATCTTGGTATGACATACAGTGACCCCCCCCTCCCCCCCCCCCCCCCCCCCCCCAATAAAAAAAAACAAGCATGTTGCAAAAGATTACTAATTAAAAGTTTTCTGAAATCAAATATCTTGGAATCAAAGGCACATATTTTGCAGCCAAGCTGTAATCCACAACATAACAGATCAATCATCCTCTAAAGGTTAAACGCAGCAGTAGCAGATATGGGTATTTCAGTTGAAAATAATAATTTTTCTGCCACAGTACATACTGAAGTAGATTTTGCAGTATGCACTTGAGATACAGTGGACTGGGCCAGGCAATCAGCTGTACAATACACTGTGTCCTCACCATTTATGGTCACATTGTTCAAAATTACTGTAGTTAAAGAATCGGCATGACAACTTTCAGGAAATTCTAAAAAATGCTCTATCTAATCTTCAGCAACTCTGATGGTACCAACAGCAGTCTGCTTGAATGTCCATCTTGCCTTTCTTCTGTCAACTAGATCCCCTGATCACTGACTGAACCACCATTCTCTTCAGTCCATGATGATCTAACTGTGCTTTCACACTGTTTACTTGTTTCAAAAGGACCTTGACAACATCTTACTTGCTTTGCATCAATTTACCACTGAAGGGTGCAGAACCAGTCAGTCTGTCTGCCTGTTAATTTTCCTACATATTTGCATATGCCAAAGAAAATATATAAACGATGCTAATTATCCTGGACTTCTGAAGCAATGCTAGCCACTACTCACAAAGCATACTTGGCTCCATCTTTGTCAGCATGCTTTGTGAGTTAGTTACAATCACAACATGTGTGTGCAGCTGGTTCTAAAGCTAACCAAAGGTTGTAGTGACTGCCTCTACTTCCATTCTCAAACCAGATGATGTCGTATCTTATGAAAGGCTTTTCTGCATTAGGAGCTGTTCATTCCCTTTGCTGTGAACCTCCGTGCACTTCTGCCTCTCAACACAGTTCAAAATTTGAAATCAGTATTATTTTTTATTATTCTTCTGTAGATATTTTACCCATACCTGTGCATAATCTGAGAAGAAGGATAATGACAGGACACACCATTCCTATGAACTGTGTGTATGATGAGCAAATGTTTTCCTAAATGATTGTTGTACATTCAAGCTTCCTTCAATGTGCACTAATTGACTCGTTAAGATGTAACTGATCATTCCTCACACCATTACACCTCCACTACCATGCATCAGAGCTTCATCAACATAATTTTGGGGTAAATGTTCATTTTACCTACTGTAGACCCTACGGTGTCTATCATGACACTGGAAAAAAAAGTTTCGACAATGAACCAGACACATCTCCATTGATTGTCACCTACTCAGGGATGATTCTGGTTGGCTCAAAGAATTTTGGTGGTGGTGACGCATGCAATGTGCTCTGCTAGGGGTTTGTTTCTACACGCCCCATTGCTGTATTGACGACACTTAGTTGCTATGACACACCAGAAATGAATGTTCAGTTATAGACCTTTATTTGCTGAATCAAACATATCACTGACAGCGCATTCTTTCATCCTCGGGTTGTTATGCCTGGCTGATTTCTGACAGCCTGGCCAATTCTCTTGCACACTGCTTTGATCCATTCATATCTCTCAAATTACACATCCATCTCCTACTAAAGCCTTGTACCTGGTATTAGTACATGTTGAAACTGGCAATCAGGAAATATTCAGATCTTCTCTCAAACAATTACACGTGTTAAATATTTTTCCATTCTCTCACGCGTTCTCTCACATACGACCTCTCACAACGAGGTCCGAACTTCAACTGTCTTACTACCCTCTATCGGCTCACGTCTTCCATTCCAGTCTCACACTTTTCTTGTATCCCCAATTCGTATCACCATGGGATACCCACTTATCTCGTTTTTATCTTATATCACTGGTCTTCTGACCTTGTCCTCCCCATCGGGAACTCTCTGGGATTTCCCCGGGAATTCACAACATTACAAAGCACAAGACAGGTTCCCAGTATGGCTGCCATGCCCAAAGTCCAACGTCATGCAGTCTGTTCTGAACAGTTTAATCAGAAACACGACGTCCTGGAGGTAATGCCTGTGCAGTTGAGGAAACTGTTGTAAACCTGTCTCTGAAGTAGCAAAGCTGGATAAAGCAATTCTCCACTGCTATTGTCACTCTACGTCATCCACTGCGATGTCGGTCTTCAACTGAACCAGTGGCTTGGAACCAGTGCCAAAGTCAAGATGCTACTATGATGCACGTTTGGATGCTTGGCAACCTGAATTTGACTTTCTCCTGCTTGCAATCAGCCAATAGTTTTATTCTTTAAAGTTATCGATAGAGACGCGATTTATGACTTCTTGAAAATTAACTTAATGTTTTGGTGTAGCGTTATCCTTTTAAAGGGTTTCACTTGTGTAAGCAGTGTATAATGTTCACTTTAAAATCTTTTGCTTTCTCAACCACACATCATGAGCTATGCTCACAAATGTGGTCTAAACACAACTGATCACAGTGGTGTAACGATTACAAAAACCCACGCAATTCATGCCCATATTTTCACTGGACATGGTAAACATTTGAGTCTGTTTTTCACATACCCGAGTATATTTTATTTACAAACTATTAAGAATTTGATATCCGATAACTATGCATTTCTTTTTTTCTTTTTCTGAACAATAAGTATTCTGTTTTATTTCTATACATTTTGCCACCAAAACCTAGAAACAAATTATAGTCTTTCCAGCTTTACCATTAAAAAAAATTAAAGCCAAACTATTCTGCAGCAACTTTTTATAATCTATTTATTTAACAAGTTGACAAGCATCTTAGCTACATGTTATCTATTAAGTTGACAGTTCTTAGTCTGTATAATATACAGTTTGGGTTTATTTAGTGAGATCATTACACTGGTCGATGACATATTTCCATACTGACGGTTCCAGCTGCATCCTGTTTTTTCTCCTGCAGGTAAAAAAATGTACCAGACCCTCAACTCATTTTAAACTGAATCAGTCTCTTCAGATATGGATGTTCTGTTTCACTGTTCACTTGATCCCTAAGAGCCTTCACTATGCCTACTTTATCATAAAGTAGCTGAACACCTAGAGGAGTGGCAACAGCTAATCATCAACCTGCTGAAGACGACACACACAAAAACTGAAATGTCTACTTTAATTCCCCTGATTACAAAGTACTGTGGCAGTGGCTACACTGACACTCTCACCTGCACCAGAAGCACACTTTCATTGACAGACGCATGACTTAGGGGGATGTTGTGGCCTGCCTCTAATGTGTGGGTTTCACTTGTGCCCTGTCAAATATTGTTGGAATAATACAAGCACTGTGGAAGTGAGGGTCAGGTTGGGAGCTGAAGTAAAACAGTAGTTGGCAGTGCTCACAAAGTCTTATCCTATAATAAAGACTTCTCAGAAAATAACATGGAGCAGCTAAACACAACACAGACTAGGAAGCTCAGTGGAGAAACTACCCGTTTGTGTTGTGTTTAGTTGCTCCTTGATACTGGCACAAATACAGTCACCCCCAGTTTCGACAGGAAAAATGACAACCTTCTAAATACGATTTCAAATACTGTAAAAAAATGGCAAATCTATATTCATGCAGTTGAGATTTTTTTAAAACAAAGAATAGTATTACCGATAAACAAAAATCTTTAAAAAAGTTTGTCAGTTCTCTGTTCATTTTTTCTCAGAATGTGTCCAGTTTAGCCACATAATCTTTGTCTTATAATTTGTTTCACTAGTGGTTGCCCAGACATTATTATTGCAACTGCATGTATCTAGAATTCTTTCTTTTAGACATGCACCTTCATCTGCAGTCATTTTCTACTTAATCCCTATTCCCTTCATAATTTTTCTCTTCCAGGGCTCACGATTTCATGTTCCCACAAATCAAACTCAATATTGGATTCATTTTTGTCCTGCTTGCACATATTGTTTACACTGTAGTAGAGGTTTTACAGAAGAATGCTAAGAATACCTTGGACAGCCAAGAAGAGCAACCAAGAGGTTTTGAAAGAGGCGGGAGCCCAAAGATAACTTATCACAGATATCAGAAGGAGAAAGTCATCATTTTTCAGCCATTTTATAAGAAGAGGGAAAATAAAACATTTTGTGACCAATGGAAAGATCTGTGGAAGGAGGGATAGAGGAAGACAACGAGAGAAGATTCTTCACAATATTGTTGCAAGGCATGGAGGTGTGTCGGCACACGAACTAATACATGCTGCGGGAGATCGCAGATTGTGGAGAGGCATGATCGCCCACACCGGTTGGCAAGGCACCTGATGACGATGATGAGTAGAGGCAGACTTCAACATCTTCCACACATTTGTACTTCACCGTAGAGGACTCTACTACCCTTCAAGTGTTTCCTAGCCAGCTGAGCGTTTGAAGACTAAGCAATGAGAAAACATTCCAAAATCTTAGTATTTATCTTCACTATCAATGCACCCTGCAGGACTATCGTTAGCACCCTGCACCATAGTTTTTGTCTTCTTTTTGCAGTGAGCCCAAACACAGCCGTCTTTAGAGAATGCAGTTAGTAAGGCTATTTCTCCTCCTCTGAGTGTTGTAACTGTGGCATCATCAGCAAAGGGAAGCTCTTTAATGAGTACCTTCCTAATCCTGGTCTTGGCTTTCAGTCTATGAGAACTGTAGAGGCTACCATCATTGCCAGTAGCATCAGATATGGATCTCATAATTTGACAAAGTCAGTAACTGACAACATTTAAAAAGACCAGAGATTTATCATTTATATTTAAACAGACCAGAGATGGATCTCATATGCTTCACCAGACAACATACAGCCTTCATAATTTTACCCTATCAGATACTGATCTGATTTGCTCATATAAATTAATGATGGGTACTCACAGTCCTTAGACAACAATACCCATGTTACTGCTAGCAACACAAGGACAACCAAAAAGTCCACATACATGCTGACATACCTGCAGTGACATCTGGACGCTGAATGGTAGTAGATTGTGCAGGATGACTGTGGGATGTAGGTGAAGGGTCACAATCTCATGTAAAAGCTCCCTGGTGTTTCCTTCAAGGATTTTTTCAAACTCTGGTAAGATCTGATTGAATCCAGAGAAACATAATCGAATCAAAACCACATACTTCTACCATGATTACCTTTGTGAATATGATCTAGGTTTCAGGCTGATCTAGAGCAAAAGTGACACAAATTCTACAGATCCCAGTTATAACCTGCAAGGGCTAAACAAGACATCTCTGATAAAATTACTACCACTACTAATACTACTACTACTAAAATGCAAAGAACTCTCCAGGCTTGTATAGGACTAATCAGCCATTTTCGTACTCATAATCACTGATCAATACTACTTTGGATGAAAGCTGGTCTTCATCAGTCCTGGTGGACAAACTACTAAAATGGGTACTAGGAAAATACCCTGGGAAGAAAAGGCAGATAGTATGTATCGCTAAGTACTCGTCTGTCTATAAAAATATTAGGCTAGCATAATACTGTGTCCATTATGACTCAAGATGCAGACATGGGACCTTTACTGACCATTTTTACTAACCAACAATAGGACCATTTCACTAAGATGATTCAGGTGCCACAATTTTTCAACTAGGGATCGTCAGGGCTCACAGATCCCAGCCCCAGCACAGAAAGATCATTCATTCACTACAACCAGCAATTTGTGTAAGCCTTTTCCCATATGAAAGAATACCCAGGGCAACATGGTAATCAGTAGATCATAAGAGAACCAACCAAACTGATCACCTATGTATAAACAAACAACAATGTAGATCATTAATTTGTGATGTTAGGACTTTCAGAGGTGCTGATGTATTTACTGACCATTTTCTGTTGGAAGTAAAATCAAGTTAAAACCTAAAGGGTATGTACCATCTTATAATCATAGAAACAAGTATAATGTAGTGGATTCCACTGTTTCACAAGAAGAATAAGAGGAAGGAGAAGAAGGAGGAGAAGAATGAGGAGTAGGAGGAGAAGAAGGAGGAGGATGAGAATAAGAACAAGAAGAAGGAGCAGCAGCAGTTGCAAATGAAGATGAAGAAAAAGCAGAAGAAGAAGAAGAAGAGGAGGAGGAACAGGAGGAGAAGAAGAATTTGAAAAATTAGTAGCAGCAACAGAAGAAGAAGAAGAAGAAGCAGAAGAATCTCACGTAACAAAAACTACACAGCAATAAATACTTACATTGAAGTAATAAGCAGGCTGTCCCTTATCCAGTGTTTCACAAGTTATTTGTTTGACCTTTGTATTATCTGTTAAATTCTTCCATATGATGCCCTCATGACAGGCTGAGAAGCTGCAGATATGCATGTGAATGCCTGCTGTTACAATGCTAAGACTAAACAAATCCATTGTTATGTTGGTCCCTTTATTCTTTGCAGATGGAAGTAGTATATTGTTTTGTAGTGAGGCATGGAAGTCGCGCCACATGGCGATAGCTAGTGTGGTTAATAAAACCTGCTTGTTTTCAGAAACATCTTATACAGCCAGCGCACAGGATTTCAGGATCACTGTTGCCATCACATGTTTTTAACAAACCTCTTCTCATACTTTCAGTTACTAACCTATCTGCAATCAGTGTTTTTTTTTTCTTTTCTTTTTTTTTTCTTCCAGAATCCCCTTCCCCACCCCCTCCCCCTTTTCCTTCACCTATGTAACACAGTCCATTGGCATCATGTTAATCTACCTCAATACCTATATCCCTTATGCCTCACTTGCCAACTTCTTTATATCCTCAGAAGGCAAACCTCCACATCATCTACTTATCTGTAATTCAGAATAGAGAACATTCTGATGGCCTCTACTAACCTTCACCCTCCAAGTGCAAGTGTGTACTAGCCATCTGAGCCTTCAGAGACTGAGCAATGAGGAAACAATATAGGATCTTTTACAATGCTAATGTTTGTGATTTTATCTTACCACTTGATGCCAAGTATTCTTCATTAGAATCACATAAGAATGTTGTCTTACCATATCTTTAAATATCTGTCTATCATTTTGCCACAGGTGGATGACATGCCATTCAGCAGGGCTTTGATAACAAGTATATACAAGTATCAACCCATTTAGTCACTGTTTGAGTCCAGATACCAGACTCTAAGCTATCAACTAATAACACAACACTAGTTGATAGACATGAGCTCCTAAGTCACTGAAGACTGACTACAGCGACCATTAAATACAAATATTCTCAATAGTTGTCAACAATTACTGGAAAAAAAAAACATTGCTACCTTTTCACTGGAGACAGGCTGCAGTAGATATGTGTATTGACGGCTCTCTTTGGGAATATTACATGGTGAGACCCCCATCTCTTCTAAAATGCAACTCTCACACCACTGCCAACAGCCACAAGAACAGTATTCTTCTAAACCACTCATAGCAATAATTGAACCCCGGTACACTGGGAATTGTGAAATGCATTCACTAACCTAGGCCCCAGAGCCACTGCTTCAATAAATCACCAGTAAAAGCAGGGCTCATGTGTTTGCAGTACTACAGTAGCACTTACTGATAGTCTTCAGTTTTGGGCTGAAAGAACAGCTGCCCACTGGGACTACTGACAGCTTTCAGAGGCAGAGGTAAAGAACTGTCTGGATACACATCTCCTGCCATCTCAACCACATGGTCATTGGCATACTTGATTAGTATTGGCACATTCAAGTGATTCTTGACCTAAGGAAGACAAACAAATAAATGCACAGTCACAGGTAACTTATCTCCAGAAATCAGGCCTGAAAGTAGAGGGGAGGCTGGTGGATGTCATGGAATGTGTCAGGCTAGTGGTATGACAATGTTTAGCAACTGATGGGTAAGTAATCCTGTTCTCTGTACAGCAGACAAGAAAGCCATGCTATTATCAAACAGGATGACTTTCAATGTCCACCAATACCTTCAGAAGTCATACAGTTTTCACTGAAGGAAAATCTCAGCACAGTGCATTCACTACGTGGCAATGATGAGGATCAACCTGAAACACACTATAAATAGTTTTGTGGCAGGTTTTCAAAATGTGGAAATATGTCTGTGCAAACATGTTGGAAATGTTATCTCGCAATAAAGCAGTCTGTACCCCTAGTGAGTGCATCTATTAAATCAACTCTTGGCTCCCAGCTCCCAGTTCAACTCAGCCTAAAATGAATACAATGAAATGGGAGGTAAAGATCGTTGACAAAATGTGGTCAACATCACCCATCGAGTGCTCATTGGCTTATACATATTTATATACATATCTGGTAATCTGGTAATCTAATATATATATTTATTTGCGTGTGTGTGTGTGCACGTGTGTATGTGTTTTGCATCATATCTCCAACATGCCATTGGGGTGAATATGGTACTTCCTCATCATTATCCCGTAAAACTCTTGTCATTTGGCCACCAGTTACTGCTGACTGATCAGCTCCCTCCACCTTGACGGTCGGATGTGATGGACTTCATGGTTGCATGTCTCAGGCCTATCCTCTCAGTAAGGTTCTGTATCCAGGTCTTTCTTGGTCTAGGGTACTTAATCGTTGGCTATTACTGGAACATAGCAAGATGAAATGGCCTATTGCTTAGATCAAAAGTTAGCCAAAGGCTAATATGGGAGCTACAACAAAATGTAACAGTTATACAGATCCATGAAATACACCCTAACAGGAACCAGGAACAAGCTGTGATCCCCACACACATTTACTTCTGTCCTAGCCCTAATTCTAGGTAAATATATCACAGTGCTAGGAGATTGCAAGGGAACAACCAGAATGCAGTCACGAAGCAGAACTGAACTATCAGCTAATTTAAAATTAAACACTGTGTAGTGAAACAGTTGAAGATTGATTGTAGTCACTAGTTAACTCATTCACTACTAAGCAATGCATCCTGTTTGGGAAGGTTTCTGCTTAGATGATCCACATTTCTTCGCTACTTGTTCGTCCAACCACTTGTTAAACTAACCCACTTTGCTCCAAATGTCACATAAATTCCTTTTGTTTTAATATTTCACCACAGCCAATTGGAAAGACTAGTAGCCGAAGGCATGGTGCATTAACCCTACCAGACCTGAGGCCCTGAACCTAACTGTCCATATAACCTGAGCTCCTGGGCATTACCGCGAAAAAACCAACATGATATACAAAAATATTAGTTACATGCAAACGAGTGGCTAGAATATGATGAAACTTGGAGACATTGTAGAAAATAGGCTTAACTTTTATCTAGCGCCAATTTTTTAAATTTGTGTGCGAATCCACTCATCAGGATCAACTTTGTTTCACAAAGTGAACACCGAATGTTGCCATTTGAGGGACACACCTTTCTCCTACTATCGATCTATTTCAAGATTTTAAATTTTCAAGATTTTCCTCATCATTCGCGCTCTTACTGACAGTGTCACTTCAAGAACGTATTCTTTGTGAAATTATCACTCCAAGAATGTATTGTTTATGAAATTATCACTCCGCAGAGTCTGAATAAACCAAAGTATTGATCACCTGTCGGACTGTGAAACGCTGAGAACGTGGTTCATCAGCCGCTCATTTCATTGTAAATTTTTCGAATTTTTCCACGTAAAACAACACAAATATAATCCAAACACATGCGGGCAGACATTTGCAATGTCTAACAGAGAAGATTGATAACGATTGGGTGGTTATTTTTAGTCCGTGATGCATCTTTTCGGCGTACTTCGCAAAAAGCCGAAATTTAGGGCCAGCGGTATATTTTCAGGTTTAGAAATTCCCTGAAAACCGGGCCAGCGGTCTGGTGGGGTTAAAGAAGAGGCGTGGGCTGACTACCCCAAAGTTGTGCACAGGAATTTAAGTGATGTCTTGGGTAAGGAAGTGCATGACTCAGGGGAATATGGTGAGAGACAAGAGTTACTATCAGGCAGGCTGTAATGTGAATGATGTTCAGCAATAGACCTGTTTTATGATATTATTTAAACTACAAGTTTTTGTGTGTGGATAAAACGAGTTAAAATAACACCTGTTTGAAATGTATAAAGCTAACACAAATTTAGGACAAACTGACTAAAAACAACTGAATTTTAACAAATAACATCATTTTAATGTAGCAGGTTCTTCGTAGACCATCATTCTAATCAGGGTATGCTTTAAAGAAACTTATCCCTTCACTAGCTCTTCCATCATATGCATTTTTCTTCCCAAGGTCTCACTTATAACCTGGGCCTATCTTTATACAAGTCAATCCCTGCCCCTCCTTCCTGGTACCATGCCTTCTGCTGCTATTCCCCCCCCCCCTCCCCCCCCCCCCCCCCCCCCCAAATTTGATGTGGCCAAAATATTTCAGTTTCTGAAATGAGATGCTGTTGACTAGCCAATCTTCCTTGATGTTCACATCTTTAACTCTTTGAGTCCCAGATGGTTTAGCATCACAGGGGGTAGTAAAGAGAGTCATAAAATCAGCGCATCATACGTTCATTAGGCTTCTAGGTACGAACCTATGAATGTATGATGCGTATCTTGGGACTCAAAGAGTTAAGGATGTCAGTATTTTTTTTCTTTCTCCATGATATTCTGAGAGTCTGTTTGTATCATTACCAATTAATAAAATAATCTGAAAAATTTGTCATGTTAACTCTATACAGACGTTTAGCCAGTATACTAGCGATTAAGTCTATCCCTTAGAGACGTATCACCAGTCTACTGGATCATGATAGAGACACTCTAATTTTGTTCTGTTTGAAGGGAAAACAAACTTTTATGAACAAGTTTTTGAACAATTAGAATTAACAACAGGAAGTCCTTTCATTTGCGACGTGCATCATGGTCGGTGAATTATTTTCTGATTTAAAAAAAAATATTTAGATGGGATACAATTTTTACATGATTTTTCTGTACTAAATGACAAGGGAAAAGGTCTAGAACTGTTCATACTGCTCTATCGTTGACGAATCTCTGCCAGATGGGGACAAGACAGTCTTGATATTATGATTGATATCTAAGTGACAAATCTACTAGTGATAATTTAGTTAAGGATATGAAAATTTCACAAAATATTTAAATCAGATCAATGTTTTGATCAACTGTTTTTCTGATTTTCGGTTGTTTTGAAAATTGACATGTCATACAGATATGATCATAACATCTAAAGTATTTAAATTAATTGTTTCAAATAAAGACTAGCTGATACATAACTGAACAGAGAAGGCGTGTGCATTCTTAGAACTGAAAAGCAATGTTACTGAACAAGGAAAAAATAAGGTAAGCACACAATTTTTTATGTCAATAATTTTCATATGTGTCTAACATTCTTGAATGTTGTGTGATTTTAATAATTTTATGTTGTTATACTGACATTTAAATAGTTTAGATTTATTCTGCACTCATTTATCTTTTTTTTAATTTGATATATTATATGTCCAATACAGCCAGTACTTTTTCTTCAGGAAGTTTTTAGCTTTGTCGTGTTGCAGTAAAAAAAAAACAATCGCTCAAAATAATGCTGTCCAAACCCCATTAAAAAATGTGGTCCTGAAAGAGTTAAGGGATTTATGTTCCAAATAATGTAATAAGCTGACCATTACAAATCTATCACAATCTTCTAGAAGCAGTCACACAATTGCATACATAGATTATCTTACACTGTTAGAAGAAATCACACAAATCCACATAAAGATTATCAAAATCTGTCTAGAGTAATCACAGCTAGGCATATAAAGACATCACTCATGTTTAGAAGCAGTCTCATAAATGCATACACAGATATCATTTCCTTTTATCAGCAATCATAGAAATGCATATACAGATATCACACACTTTTAGGAGCAATCACAAAAATGCTCACACAGATATCACACATCAGTGCCATAAATGCACAAACAGATCTCAAACATGTCTAGGTGCAATCACAGAAATACTTACACACTACTCTTTTCTAGTAGAGATAATTCAGTTATCATACATTTCTAGGACATAAATAAATCCCTGAAATAATTATGTTGAGTCGTTGGCTTGTATTGGTCTGAGGGATGCCCCGTGGCCAATATACGCTCAACTTATTTCAGGAGTAGGGCAACTCAAGTTTTGTCACTACAAAATATATATTATTCCTAGGCACACTTGGCTGGACACCCCCACTACTATAAAAAGATAACACCCAGGTTATGATAGTATAACCCTGTCAACACAGATAACAATTATTACTCACACAAACATCAAAGCTAGACAGTTAGAATGGTGAAATAGGGACATCTAAGTCAGCCATAAAAATGTATGCATGTAATCAGTACAATCATCATCATCATGTAGCAGGTCCTTTGCAGAACGTCGCTCTCATCACAGTCTGCCTGTAAGAAACTCGGTCTCTTGCCAGTTCTCCCGCCTTATGAACTTTCACACTCAAGGAGTCACTTATATCCTGTGCCCATCTTCGTGTCGGTCGGCCTCTGCCCCTCCTTCCTGGTACCATGCCTTCTGCTTTAATTTTTTCCAATCCGCCGTGGCGCTTGAAATGACCAAAATATTTCAGCTTTCGAGAAAGGATGCTGTTTATTAGCCAATCTTCCTTGATGTTCAGATCTTTTAAGATGTCAATATTTCTCATCTTCTTTGTCCAAGATATTCTGAGAATCTTTCTATAGCATTTCAGCTCAAAAGCCCCTATTCAGTACAATATATACATAAAATAGTGAATAGGTAAACCAGATCTCAGTGGATGAAGCTTAGGAAACAATGACTCAACCAAGATATTGAAGCAGCCAGATTGCCTTGAGATGTACATGAGTTCATCACTGGAATCTCGCGGAGCTGTGGGAAGAGAGCATGATGATGATTAAACGATCACTTAGCCCAGTTCGTAGGTCGATGCTCCCCTCAGTCCATAGTGATTCGACTGTAGTTGACTCAGGTATCTCTGCCTCTAGTTGATCTGGTACAGTTGATTTCCTCACCATCGAGGACACAGAAACTGCATAGGGACTCAACAAGTCTTTCTCACAGGTCAGGTCACAAAAACTGTCTCAGAGCCCAACCAAGCTCTTGAAGACTGGTTCACTAGATGAATGACACAATGTCTGCAAATGTTCACTCGTCCTGGAGCTCACAAACACGCTCTTGCCATGTTAAGGTAGTGGCATACAGGGCAGGACATAGTTATGCTTGGTGAATAGAATGGTATGGGTTGGGGGTTGTTGGCTGGACTGTGATTCGTCTGCCTGATCTCTACATAGGTCTCATCCTGTCAGGAAAAAACTCAGAATTAGTAATCACTAAGGAGGTATCATCCTGTCAGGAAAGAACTCAGAATTAGTAATCAGCTTTAATCACACATCAGCTCATCCCACCTCTGCTCCTCTTCTTCATTCCTCAGAGTGTACTCTCAAGACCAGGAGACAGTGTCTCTCTTCATTTATCTGTCTGTAAACTAGTGCAACAGATAGAAAGCCAGATATATAAAGTGGAGATAGATAGACACTATCCCACATAGATCATCCTCTCTCCACCCTCACATCTGCACTTAGACATACAAAGTTTATAGTGGGTACCTATATATATATTCCGTCTCCACAGGCCGTTCATTACACACCCACTGAATCTGTGTCAAACACACCTCGACGCAGAGCGCTTAGCCCTGACTGCCGGTTAAAGCTGACCTACATTCCCTGTTCCAGTTAATACTGCACAAACTTCGTTTGACTGGTCAGAGAACAATTACTTGTAGGGTTTAATATCTTTACCAATGGTGTGGGGTATGTAGAGCGCCAACTAATTAGTCTGTACATGGGAAGGTCTAAGGTTCGGATCCGGATCTCTGGACATCAAGAACGGTCGAACTCTGTGCGATCACACAGCTGATTCTGCCCTTCCTGCAGCAGTGACCAACTTTAAAAAGACATCATTTCTGGTACTCGTAAACTATAATTAACTTACCCAAGCTTAGGAAATCTTCCAAGTTAGAACTGGAACTATGAATGCGCCAAATTCTACTAAGACTGGATACACGTCTTGACACTTTGGGATCGGGCGAAAGAATGGCGTTCTCAAATTCAAACCCGCATCACTAGGAAAGAAGTTCCTTGTATTCATGAACAAGGAGTAAACCGGTTTCCAGGAATTTTCAAATAAACTACCAGAATTCGCCAACCTACAGTTGCAAGTTTGAAAATGAACATATATCAAAGCAACTAGAGGGTCCAGAAATGACTATTTTACCAGATAAAGGTATAGATCAATATAAGGGACTGTATACCTTTCCGGACGGGTCTAAGTTTGAAATTTTGCTGAGCGCGAGGGATATCAAGTCCCGACTCATCCACGGTGTATGGTGGCTGCTCATCTCACGACACATAGAATTACTAGACACATACATAAATGTGCTAATACTGCATACAATGTCTAGATGCATACCCTATTGTACCAATACTGCACATAATTACTAGACACACACACAAATGTACCAATACTGCATAGAATTACTAGACACATACACAAATGTACCAATACTGCACAGAAATACTAGACACATAAACAAATGTAATAACACTTCACACAATTACTAGACACATACACTACTGTACTTATACTGCAAATAATTACTAGACACATACATTACTGTAAAAAAACTGCATAGAATTACTAGGCACATACACAAATGTACCAATACTGCATATAATTACTAGACATGTACACAAATATACAAATATTGCAAATAATTACTAGACACATACACAAATGTACTAATACTGCATATAATTACTAGACACATAAACAAATGTACCAATACTGCATATCATTACTAGACACATAAACAAATGTACCAATACTGCATATCATTACTAGACACATAAACAAATGTACCAAAACTGCATATCATTACTAGACACATAAACAAATGTACCAATACTGCATATAATTACTAGACACATACACAAATGTGCCAAAAATCATAAACACAGATGATCCGCAGTTGTTTGCTATTGGTTTTTGTGACCCTATGGTTGGTAGGAAAAGAATGTAACGACTGACACTTAACAATGTCATACAAAGTGACTAAATATGGATTTTCTAAGATCAGATTATTGAGTTAAAATGAATAGATATCACAGCCTAGCTGTAAGCCACAAATGAGTATGATAACTGCCTTTTAAGGGTGACAGAAGAATAATCAGAATTGACAGCTGTGTGACCCACCAGCACAAGTGATGTAAATGAGATGATCTTCTGCCCAAGGAGCACCTCCACATTCACCACAACCTTGTCACTGCCAAATGTGAACACTCTCTTCCTGGCTTGCTTAATGTAAACATCGTAGCGGGTGCTGCTGCCTTCCAGCTGTATGGGAATCAAACAAACAAGTTTTGTGTATCTTGCGTTGTACTTCCACACATCTCACTACAAATGTTTCTACTATAAGTAAGCTTACGTCCCTGAATGCATACAGTAGAAATGTTTCTTCCAAACATCACAGAAAAAACATCAGACACATCCAGGTTCTCTCAGATCTGAGCAAATATAACTGATGAACAGCAGCAGACATAATCTAGTTTCTCTAGTCATTAAGCAAGCTAAGCTGAAGCTACCTTGAGGTAGAATAGCTCTAAATATGTGTATGTATTGTTGCAGTTTAGATATAATGGCAGACACACAGAGCCTTCCAAAGACACTTACACTGATTACAATAGCTCATTGATAAGCAGTTCACAGGATGCATATAAAAAAGTAAACATGATCCACTTGGACATAACTGAAACTCAGCTTCTACAAAAGAACTCGGGAGACGTCACTGAAGATCCAATCTAATATAAGACAATTTTGGAATCCCCCTTTCTAATGCAGTGGTTTTTCTGAGTGGCCTCAGAGTTGATAATGCTGGTCTCTCCCTTTCTAATGCAGTGGTCTTTCTGAGTGGTCTCAGAGTTGATAATGTTGGTATCTCCCTTTCTAATGCAGTGATCTTTCTAAGTGGTCTCAGAGTTGATAATGTCGGTATCTCCCTTTCTAATGCAGTGGTCTTTCTGAGTGGTCTCAGAGTTGATAATGTTAGTATCTCCCTTTCTAATGCAGTGGTCTTTCTGAGTGGTGTCAGAGTTGATAATGTTGGTATCTCCCTTTCTAATGCAGTGGTCTTTCTGAGTGGTCTCAGAGTTGATAATGTAGGTATCTCCCTTTCTAATGCAGTGGTCTTTCTGAGTGGTCTCAGAGTTGATAATGCTGGTATCTCCCTTTCTAATGCAGTGATCTTTCTGAGTGTCTCAGAGCTGATAATGCTGGTATCTCCCTTTCTAATGCAGTGGTCTTTCTACTGGATCCTACAGATGATAGGCAGGAAAACACTGTATGCTCACCTGTCCATAGCCAAATGAAACCACCTCTCATATCCTGTTACACAGGACAATATCATCTAGCTCTTACATGACAATGCCAAAGATCTACCTCCTACCACCACTGCCCCTCACTCACAGGCTCATGCTCTATTCAGTCCCTCCTGAGGCCATTCCCTGGACCTTGCTATCCATTTAATTTCCATAGTTACTGCTTTTGCTCAAGAGCTCACAACTTTGTGCATACATAATCTAACTCTTTTAGGTTATCTTCTCCTTAATTTACTCAAGCTCTGCTTATAAGCCTTATCTGTGAATAAAGTCTCTCATTCTGACAAAGAGAAAGCTTTTAAGTTGGAGTCACTTGTCTTCTGTACGGCTGCCACCTCTACAGCACTACCAGACAGCCTAGTATAAAACTTACCATTCTGTAGGTCTCTCAATAATCTTAAATGATAACTGAACTCTTGTTCACAAATCTTTTAACAAAGTTACAAGAGCAGGTTTCTCTATTACATAATTATAAATTTATTTTAGAAAATTGAGTATACAGTCCTAACTACCGCTATCACAATAAACTATGCAGTTTTACTTTTAAAAAGGAGGCTAGAATGTTGTGTTGTGGTTTACAGCTAAGCTGTAGTATTTTGTTTCTTTAGTCCCAATGCATCAAATTTCAGCACACCCTTTATTAGTGGCTTTTTTCAGCATGCTTTTTAACTCTTTAAGACCTGAGCAAAGCTGTGAGTGTTGAATGAGAAATTCCCATTTGCCCAAACAAAACTGTCAGCGTTGATCATAAATACTGTTTTGCGTACGGCGGCGTAATTGTTTCTAATGTTTGGAACTACTTTTCAATTATTTAGGAAAAGGTACTCTATCTTTTTGCTTTAAATAAGATTCTTCGAACCCAGATGGACACAGATTTATCCGATTCATTGCTATCTTTATTTTCAACAGTGCATTTCTAAGTTCATGTTCGAGTGCCATGGATATTAATGCTGCACCCACAAGTACAGTCTGCAAAATGCATTTTTCTCTGTGACTGAAAGCGGCAGTTGAGCGGTCAACTCTTTAGGAATCCAGCAGTTCTGATGATTCTGACACAGCAATTGTTCCATTGGTACAGTATGTGACAGACAATCAGCGATTGTTCCATTGGTACAGTATGTGACAGACAATCACCCACATTTACATCCAAAGGACTGTTTAAGACAATACCATACTGAAATCATTGCAGCTACAGTCTGTATATAACTGTACAAGGTCAATACTGCATGAAATAGTCCACTTTTCTGCAATGTTTTTTTTTTAATTGTGTTCAATGCTGTGTCAGAACTGAGATCCTCTGATTGCTAAAATAACCCAGAAACCTCATAAATTTGGAATTTGTTCAGAAACTGAACAAACTTTAAAGTGTTATTCTCAGGTTTGGATATGAACTGCTCTTGTAGCTGCAAAACCATGAAGGATTTTTGTGTAAAAACGTGTTGTGAAATTTACACATACTGAATTTTCATTTCTACTAACTGTAACAGTATTAAACATAAACTTATCAAATAATTGAAAATATACATTCATTTCTTTTAACTCTTTCAGGCCCATGAATTTTGACAGACATGGCCCACATTAATTTACCTTTACAAAAATAGCAGAAGGGTGAATGTACATTTGGAATCTGATGATAAGAATATGTTTAATTTGTTTACAGTTAGTAGGAAAGAAGAATTCAGCCATTGTTCATTTCACAACAATAACATTTTACAAATTCTTCACTTACCATGATATTGCAGCCACAAGAGTAGTGAATATCCAAATTTGAGAACAAAACTTCAAAGTTTGTTCAATTTCCTTACAAATTCCAAAGTTATGTTAAGTTTCTGGGTTAGTTTAGCACTCAGGGGCTCCTAAGTTCTTACAGGGTTCTGAGCAAAATTTCAGAGAAAAAATGGCAAAAAAATGAGCCATTACACACACACTATTTACTTTGTACAGTTATATACAGACTGTAGCTGCGATGATTTCAATGTAGCTCAGCCATAGTATAGTACAACCTCTTTGTTTAGAGCACTTTCCTTCTCTTGCACCATAAATATGGTAGCAATGAGACATTGTCTGTGTAATAAACTCGTCAGAATCACTAGATTCCGAACAGCTGATCGCTCAGCTTTGCTGGTGAAAATTAACCGTCCAAATTAATTTCCGAAAAATCTAAATTTTCATTATCATTATAAGAATTAAAAACATCTGACTGAAACAATTTCAGAGCTTCGGCCGCAGAAAGACGCTGTACTTGTGGTTGGAACATTGGTATTCATGGCACTCGAAAACGAACTTAGAAAATGCACTGTTGAAAAAACAAATGTTGCTGTAAATCCGATGAAATTATGTAAATCTGGCTTCTGAAAGGGAATGTAGCTGAAAGGATTTTAGCAGAGTGACTTTCCCTGAATAGGTTTAATCTTACTTCCGAACATTGGAAACAAGTACCGAGCCGTGTGCGAAGCAAAATCTACGAGACACACGATCGACGATGACAGCGTTGTTTGGGAAAAACGGAACTTCTCAATCAATGCTCACATCGTTGCTTGGGCCTTAAAGAGTTGAAGAAAATATATACTTTTGTAGGGATTAGAAGTATATTACATTCTCTATTGCATTTTTTTTACACCATCCCCTCTGCCATTTTTGCCAGTATACTGCCGTATCATAGAGACATTCTAATTTTCTTCCCTATGTGGGGAAAACAAACTTTTAACAGGAATTCCTTTCATTTGTGAAGTTCATCGTGGTGGGTGCATTGTTTTCTGATTTAAAAAAAATGTTTAGATGTGATAAAATTTGTACATGATTTTTCTATATTAAATGATAAGGGAAAAGGTCTAGAACTGTTTATACTGCTCTGTCGTTGATGAATCTCTACCAGATGGTGACAAAAGTCCTGATATTTTCCAAATTTTCAGTTGTTGTGAAATTTGACATGTCATACAAAAATGATCATAACATCCAAAGTATTTAAATTAATTGTTTCAAATAAAGACTAGCTGATACATAATTAAACAGAGAAGGCATGTGCATTCTTAGAATTGGCTAGCAGAGTTGTTGAACAAGTAAAAAAGTAAGGTAAGCACAACATTTTTTATGTCATTTTTTATGTCAATAATCTTCATATGTGTCTAACATCTTTGAATGTTGTGTGATTTTAATAATATTTTGTTGTAATACTGACATTTAACTTAAATAGTTAAGATTTATTCTGCACTAATTTATCTTTAATTTGATATATTGTGTGTCCCGATACAACCAATACTTTTCTTCAGGAATGTTTTAATGTTGTCATGTTGCAGTAAAAAAAATCAGCTCAAAATTAATGCTGTCCTAACCCCAGAAAAAATGTGGTCTTGAAAGAGTTAATGTGGGCCAAGTTTGTCAAAATTCATGGACCTCAAGAAAAAGTTAATGTGGGCCAAGTTTGTCAAGGAGTTAAGGGTGGGGCATCTATTCTTTTCCACACAAATGGGTTCTTTGTATAACACAAAAAATGCATGGGCATTCTAGGAAGCCAGCAGTCTCGTTTCTATGACTACTATCAGGATGGTGATGAAGATAATGGCAGCGACAAAAGCATTTATGTGGCTGGCAGTACAGGGCCTTTCCCATGCTTTTGGATCAGGTGATCCTATGAACACAATCTTGTGGGTCAAGTGTATTTTGACTTTTTGGTTTTTGAAATACATGGCCACACCTTCAAAGTATAAAAGACCTTTTCCCACTTCTTCAGTCTTTATAGGCATTTAGAATTTGCCCTTTATTTAATCAACCAAAGAGACAATTCACATTCAGAGCGTGAGGAGGACACATGTGAATAAAACATGCATGGATACAATAAGCAGATGTCAGTGATAAAGAGAGGATGTGTTTCACCTACAAGAATGCTGATCATCTTCTCCACTGGCTGAGTGGATCGTATCAGGGACTCGTCCTTGAAGAGAACCTTCTTGGTGGCTATATTCATGTAAACTTCTTTACCACTAGGGAATTCATTCAGATTCACTGACATGCTTTCATCAACAACCTGAAATGATGGAAAGGAGGTAGATCATTGTTGGTAAGTGATACCTTCTCATCTCTTAGTCATCATTTTGGTTTTGCTGTTCCCAGCTTGATTTTACCAAATAATCTGTTTTTAACACAATCTGTTTTGAGCTTCTGTGAAACAAACAGCTACTTAACCACAGCTAAGTAGGTCTATGGTATTCAACAAAGAACTGACCTGCTATTTGCTAAATGTGGTTTAAGAGAGAGAGAGAGAGAGAGAGAGAGAGAGAGAGAGAGAGAGAGAGAGAGAGAGAGAGAGAGAGAGAGAGAGAGAGAGACAGAGACAGAGACAGAGACAGACAGACAGATAGAGAGAGAGAGAGATAGAGAGAGAGAGATAGATAGAGAGAGAGAGAGAGAGAGAGAGAGAGAGAGAGAGAGAGAGAGAGAGAGAGAGAGAGATAGATAGATAGAGAGAGAGAGAGAGAGAGAGAGAGAGAGAGAGAGAGAGAGAGAGAGAGAGAGAGAGAGAGAGAGATAGAGAGAGAGAGAGAGAGAGAGAGAGATTTTAGATGCAGTGAACTTTCCGCTGCCTCCTCAGACATATATTACTACCCTCACATTTTTATAGATTAATTGGTGCATGACATAGTCTACATAATGCCAACCACCTTTACTTCTCAGAATATATCTTGGTATCCATACAGGCAGTGTTGATGAGCAAGTCCAAGAGTATAAAAAATCCCCACCTCGAACTACCACAGTTCTCTAAATAGCACTGAAACTGCAAAGCTGGGAACTGTTGCAAAAGTTTTAAGAATTTCATGAAATCTTAAGTGCCATCATTACATTTTTTTATTTCAACATTTATATTTCTGAAATAATTAATGAACAAGTATCTCTAAATAACATTGTACTTTCTTTTGATATCATATTTTAATTGCTTCCTGCATTCTCCCCTTTTGAATATTCACTGCTTCACAATGATGGAGACAGGATATCAAGGATACCTTGGAAAGTTTATGAGGCAGCAAAGTTGGTTGGAGACTAAGTGGATCTCAAGCACGCCATGACAATGAAACAGTATGGTGCATGCAGGGTCACCAGTTGATGATATTCACAGTTCTTTCTAAGCAACAGTCAGCTCTGTGGCTAAGTCGATGCGAATGCTTTGTAATGTCGGGATGCCGGGTTTGATCACAGCTGCGGGCCATGTGCCTTGCGTTGGTTTCGACAGTGGTATCAAGAAAGCCGAGCATCCAGAAAGCAATGGCAAACTACTGGCGGTAAATTTGCCTAGAAAAACCACATAGCAGCCAGGGGCTGTTGGGGGTTGGTTCTGAAGGTCCTTAAACTCTTTGAGTCCCAAGGTACGCATCATACGTTCATGGGTTCTATCTAGAAGCCCAATGAATGCATGATGCGCAGATTTTATGAATCTCTTTACTACCCCCCTGGGCCTGTGATGCCAAACCCCCTGGGACTCAAAGAGTTAAAGGATACGCAACTAACCTCTAAGCAACACAACCTTAAAAGTGAAACTTGCTGGCCATGGTTTGGCCATGTGTATGGTTATGCATTCTTGAGCATGGAGGCAAGGTGGAAGGTCATTATGTGTCAGAGAAACAAGATCTGGATGTGAAAGATCTGTTGCTATTCAGTCAACATAGCTGTTATGTAGTCTGGCAGAGGATAGTTTCTACGACACATGGCAAGAGATAATGAAAACTGGGATAGAAACAGCACAGAGGAGACTGACAGTATACTGGTGAGTGTAGGCAGACTAGATGAGGCTGAAATGTTTCAAAGAATGAATCATCAGTGATCATGAGAAAGTGTTTGACTTTGCACAGGTAACAGTAAATGATACTTATGAGATATAAATATTGTTGTGAACACATGCTAGCAAGGTTGTTTGCTGTGTTATTTTACAGGAAAATTGGTAGGCGGATCAAACAGCTGGACTGAGTTGTAGGTTTTGGCTGTGTGTTTCCTAGACAGACTAGCAAGGTTATATTTCTATTTCCATGTGTATCCTTGAGTCAGGGCCAGATGCTGACTTGATGAGGCCCTCATCTATATACAGTCATGACGCCCTTACTGTCTGAAATGACACCAGCTAATCTCAGAAAACTTTAAAATAAAACACTTTTCAAATCTATGGATGATAGAAATATATCGTCTGTAATTTGTAGTCAGAGAAATAATCAAGAACAAGTCTGCAAACTTACACAAATTGTGTGACATAATCATCTAAAAGGCGCTTCTAAAGAAAATTGCATTTTTAAAAGACAGAAAAAGGAATTTGTTGAGGCCCCTGCAGATTTTGAGGCAGCTTAGTTTGCTTATGCCTAAATCCAGCACTGGCTGGAGCAACAGTTCTGATAGTAGCTTGCCTTCTCTGATTGTATTAGAGTGAAGGTTTATCACATGGTCTGTTTGAATGTATTTTGTTTTGTTACTGTCGAGCAAAGGTTATAACAGTAGCTTGCCTTCCTTGATTGTATTAGAGTAAAGGCTGAACTCTCCCTTTTTCAGCTACAGTGTTTACCACATGGTCTTTTCAAATGTGTTGTTGTACCAATACCTACAAAACAGGTTGTTATGTGATCAAAATTGTATTTTAAAAAAAAATATGTTGAGTATGGTAATTATATTTTATTTGTTTACTTCAGATTGTTACTTGTGATCTGTGCATGTTTTGTCGTCAGGCTGTTTCTGTTATTGCTGTGTATACTACATCGCATTCATTACCCTGGTCGTGAGCAATATTTCATGCTCCTTGTCTGAAGATCCTTCACTCATAATTTCTCCCATCGATTTGGTTTTTTTGCTGTTTAGTGGGGAGTTGGCAGTGGACATGATACACAGACTTGTCAGCCTTTCCATATCCTATTCTTTTATTCTTTTCTTATCCCCCTTCTGCTGGCTGTCCTTTCATTCTTCCTGCTAACTAGCACAATGAGAAGAACATTCTGTTAAGGACCTGCTACACGAGGATGATGATTTTAGTTTAAAATTGTAAAGATACCAGAAGTCACAAACACACAAAAAGGCAACAAACAATGAAGTGTACCTCAAAGGAACTGTCTAGAATCAGACTGATGTTGACTCCCAACAGATTTTTGAACTGAAAAGGATAAACTTGCTGTCCAAGTGTTCCCTGACACTCCCGCAACTGGTAGGCTTCACGGAAAGCCTGTAACACATGGTGTTCACATCTTTTGTGTCATCTCGTCTAGAAGAACTGATCAAGAGTTATGATACTCTATCAGCAACAAACAGGTGTCTCTTTAACTCTCTCAGCCCAATCCGGTGTCACTTTAACCCTTTCACAACCAAGCAGTTTCACTTTAACATCTTCTAAAAACGCTTTACTTAATGAAAAAAGAATGACTGAAATAAAATAGCAGGATAGGACAGAAAAAGTTCAAGAAAGAAGATTGCAGAAAGGGTTAACGTAAGAACTGGATAGATCACAAGAAACTTTGGAACATCATGGGGTTTTCTGCAGATGAATAAAACTAATATAAAGAAAATGTGCTGAAAGGCAAGTAATCAACTGCAGAATAATAGCCAGGTTTTATCCAACATGGCTTGGTCTCTCTTCACAGGGTCCTTGATCATTCAAAAAAACAATGCACAAAGCACACACTCTGTAGCTCCAGGGATCTCTGAAAGATCTCTACTTGTGAACTTGTGGATGGAACCCCAAAAGCAAATCCACAACCTTCAGGGCACAAGACAAACAGGTTAGCCACTTCACCACTGAGACTCCTAGTTATGTTTAAATGATCAGGCCACTAGTGGTTTGTGTACAGTGAGACTCTACCGGCTTCAGAAAGCTTTTGCATATAATTAATGATTCTTTCTCAACAAACCTTTTTGGATGACTCCATCAATTAACAAAAAATGAAAATTGTTAACATTCTCACCTAAACAATGTCCACACCTCTTCTTTCCTAATATATCCTTAATTATCTCCTATACCTCTCCAAGCTGGTACAACACTTTGAGACACGTCTTGCTCATGACCAGCTGTAACGGTTGAGTTGCCACAATGTTGACAGTCATCTTTGGAGGAGGCAGCAATGAGTCATCAGAGGACTCATCATATAAAGGATTTTTCACCACCTACAAAGGAAACAGCACAGTTAAGTGTGGGTTATTTTTCCTTCTGGAGCTGTAGTACTATTGGGCATAGTTAAGTAGTTTGTCAATGCTGGGGAGTAGGTTCAGTTGGCATTGGAAAAGGGCAGCTTCTGTCAGCATACTTCTCTGAGATTAACTCATTCTAAGTAGGCACTAGATATCTCCTTTTGATAGGTAATAGAGAGACAAAAAATGAACTTTTCTCTCCAAGCTGGACAGGTGAAGTCATACCACTTCCCATGCAATAGTAATATCTGTTGCTGACTTATCTTTTATCCTTGCTGTTCACATTTAAAGAGAGTATCCAAATCAGGACTCCCAAGTGTCGGTCTCCTGTTTTTTGCTTTGACAGCATTACATTCACACTGGTTAGATTCTAGAAATAAATGTGTGCATGTGCGTCTGTGAATGAAAATATGTTTGCAGGTGTGCATGAATTTATATGTGTGCATTTAGTCTCTCAGCAGATGCTGCCATTGGGGTGCAGATACTGGCACTAGGGTGCAGATACTGGCACTGGGGTATAGATACCACCACTGGGGTATAGATATTGGCACTGGGGTATAGATACCACCACTGGGGTATAGATACCACCACTGGGGTATAGATACCACCACTGGGGTATAGATATTGGCACTGGGGTATAGATACCACCACTGGGGTATAGATACCACCACTGGGGTATAGATATTGGCACTGGGGTACAGATAATGGCACTGGGGTGCAGATATTGGCACTGGGGTACAAATACTGGCACTGGGGTGCAGATATTGGCACTAGGGTGCAGATACTGGCACTGGGGTGCAGGTATTGGCACTGGGGTGCAGATATTGGCACTGGGGTGCAGATATTGGCACTGGGGTGCAGATATTGGCACTGGGGTGCAGATACTGGCACTGGGGTGCAGATATTGGCACTGGGGTGCAGATATTGGCACTGGGGTGCAGATATTGGCACTGGGGTGCAGATATTGGCACTAGGGTGCAGATACTGGCACTAGGGTGCAGATACTGGCACTGGGGTGCAGATATTGGCACTGGGGTACAGATATTGGCACTAGGGTGCAGATATTGGCACTGGGGTACAGATACTGGCACTGGGGTGCAGGTATTGGCACTGGGGTGCAGATACTGACACTGGGGTATAGATACTAGGGCTGTATCGAATATTTGCTTCGTATTCGCTTCGAGGCCGAATAGTGGACCTACTAGCTATTCGGTACTCGACCGAATAGTGGCGGTCGGGCCGAATACAAATAGTGATTTCTGCATACACTGTGATGGACTAAAATAACTCTCTCATTAATAATGTCACAATTTATAGCCGACTTTTCTTGATTTTTGCCGCGGCACCCCTGTCATACGCACCCAGTTTTAGAACCTCTACTGTAATGCCTCGGAGTCAGGCGCTGTTACCACGCAAACGGGTCGCCGTTTTCCCCGCTACGAAAGATTTAGGCATCGCTACTGTTGTGTTAAAGAAGGCATGAAGAAACTTGAAAGTGTATCTGTGTGTGTGTGTGTGTGTGTGTGAGAGAGAGAGAGAGAGAGAGAGAGAGAGAGAGAGAGAGAGAGAGAGAGAGAGAGAGAGAGAGAGAGAGAGAGAGAGAGAGAGAGAGAGAGACAAAGAGAAAGCATGCATTTTTTTGTTCTTTCGGGGTGTCTTTTCCCAAATCAAATTGAAGATATTGCAAACCAGAATATGAAGGTGCATTTAAATTACATTGAACGAACGCCTGAACGAAAAATGATTTAAATGAGAATTTGGCACATGAATAAAATCAGATGAAAGATGCATTACTAAAATAAAAAACAAAATAGGACAGGCTAAAAATGCATTTTATATTTTAAAAAAAGAACATCTTGTGCAATATATTGTTTTCTTGCATGCTACATACATCCAGTTTTAACATATGGCTATGAGTCCTGGACAATCAGTAGTCAGGCGAAACAATTTTTTGAGGCCTCAGAAATGTGGTTTTACAGAAAAATTCTTAAAATACCTTGGACAGCTTAAAAAAAGCAACTACTAGGTTTTGAAAGAGGCGGGAGCCCAAAGACAACTAATCGCAGACATCAGAAGAAGACAGTCATCATACAGAAAGAGTGAAAATGGAACATGTGGTGACCACTGGAAAGATTTGTGGAAGGAGCGATAGAAAAAGACAACGAGAGAAGATTCTTGACAGTTGTTGCAAAATCGACACACCAGTCGGCGAGGCACCTGATGATGATGATACACTATTCGTATTCGGCCGAATAGTTGGTCAAACTATTCGTATTCGGCCGAATAGTGAAAACCACTATTCGGTACAGCCCTAATAGATACCACCACTGGGGTATAGATATTGGCACTGGGGTACAGATACTGGCACTGGAGTGCAGATACTGCCATTGGGGTGCAGATACTGCCATTGGGGTGCAGATACTGCCATTGGGGTGCAGATACTGCCATTGGGGTGCAGATACTGCCATTGGGGTACAGATACTGGCACTGGGGTGCAGATACTGCCATTGGGTTGCAGATACTGCCATTGGGGTACAGATACTGCCATTGGGGTACAGATACTGCCATTGGGGTGCAGATACTGCCATTGGGGTGCAGATACTGCCATTGGGGTTGTTGTACACTTAATTTGTACATTCTTTTGTATACTTTATATTCAACCAAGTATTTAGGCCTAGGGTGCCTATTCTAGTATTCCGCTGGATATCTCCTTGATGGATGTGCTACAGTGAAGTCCTGCATTCTATAACTGGCACACTTGGCACCGACACAGCATCATGTAATACAGTCGCTACCTTTACAAGCCAACAATAACGCTTGTGAAAGGCCACATAAACTTTAATGGCATTAAAGTTACACGTCACAAGATGATGATGATTATTCAATAAAACATGTACGATAATAAATCTCCATTATCTATTCTGATGATATAAAAGATTACAGCAGCTTTTCTCAATGGGCTCCTGCCATTAAAATAAGTAAATAGACATTGAACTGTCTCCCGCAAACAACGGTAAATCAAAACCTCACAAAGAGAAAACGTTTCTATAATATCCTCATACAGAGAGCCAACACAGTTTCCGCTAACCCCGCGGAAACACGTCCGACTTGGACAATGGAAATATCTCAACTGCCGAATCCTTTGTGTTCTGCAGGAGCCTTTGTGTTAATCGCCCAGCATTCAATTAGCTGGTATCCCAGGTAACAGACCCGACCGGTGGCCGCTGTGTGAACCTTTCACCTGCGCTGTGACCACTAGAAGAAACTAGAAGAAACTTTAACTCTTGGACTATAAGATTACAACAGCTTATCCCCTCCTCTCACAAACTGAAAATCTACGTTTTCAGTTGCACAATTTTAACTCTGTTGTAGTCATCTAGACAACTTATATTCGAATATACCTAGTGAAATCAACATGCAGTTAAGTGAGAATGCATGTAAACGAAATGATGATAACTTTTGTTATAATAAGAATGCATGTAAACAAAATGATGATAACTTTTGTTATAATAAGACATGAAATAAACAACAAGAAATACAATATAATATCATAACTGGTTCACTAATAACTCATAAGCTAAATCCACATATCATAATTACTGTCAATCCCAATAAATGGAATCATCTGTCCAAAACACTTGAGAAATTAACTAACTAAACACTTCTCATAGGTATGTCCTTGAAATATACATATCTGGATAAAGTATGTTGATACCAATATATAAGCATCCATTGCAGTGTAGTGAGGTATAAAAATTCCAATGTGAAAAGGAACTGATTGTCTCATGACGTACAAGGAAATCTGGACAAATAGTCAGCAAGTACGTTCTCCTTACCACTCCGGTAGATGATGGTATAGTTAAACGTCTGAAGAAACAATGTCCAACGAAGAATACGGGCATTTGTTACAGACCCTGTGTTCAAAACAGCAAGTGACTTGTGGTCTGTAATTACATAAAACGTTCTCCCTATTAGGTACCTGGAGAATTTAGCGATGGACCAGTAAATTCCCAGTGCTTCTCTCTCTCCGACACTATAGCGTGTTTCAGTGTCGGACAATTTGCGACTTGCATAGAGGCAAGGATGTAAAGTCCCGTCATACATTTGGGAAATTACTGCTCCCAGTGCGACATTTGAAGCATCCGATTTAAATCCACAGATGCGATCCTTAGGCGTCGTACTGCTATCCTTAGGCGTCGTACTGCGATCCTCAGGCGTCGTACTGCGATCCTCAGGCGTCGTACTGCGATCCTTAGGCGACGTACTGCGATCCTTAGGCGACGTACTGCGATCCTTAGGCGACGTACTGTGAACAGGGACCTAGTAGTAATGATGCGAAACTCAAGCATCCACTGCTGAACTCCGTTGAAGAATGTCAATTACGGCCGAAAAAAACGAGTAATTCTATAGAGTCAAATAACACTGCTAATGTCACCAGCACTTTATACAGCTGTAAATCAATTAAGGCCTACTGTTAGTTCACCTATGTCCGATAAGTTCGTAAAGCTGCTAGAAACACTCGTTAGCACTGCATACACTTTAAAAAAATAGTTTATAACTCCTTTCAGGATCCGTTAATTTATAACTTTATGTAGAACAGTTATATGTATTCGTTCAAACGATCATCAGTCAGTAGCACAAACACTGGGTAAATCAACACTGTTTATAAATCCATCAAAGGACCGGCTTGGCCATCCACTGTTGTACACTTAATTTGTACATTCTTTTGTATACTTTATATTCAACCAAGTATTTAGGCCTAGGGTGCCTATTCTAGTATTCCGCTGGATATCTCCTTGATGGATGTGCTACAGTGAAGTCCTGCATTCTATAACTGGCACACTTGGCACCGACACAGCATCATGTAATACAGTCGCTACCTTTACAAGCCAACAATAACGCTTGTGAAAGGCCACATAAACTTTAATGGCATTAAAGTTACACGTCACAAGATGATGATGATTATTCAATAAAACATGTACGATAATAAATCTCCATTATCTATTCTGATGATATAAAAGATTACAGCAGCTTTTCTCAATGGGCTCCTGCCATTAAAATAAGTAAATAGACATTGAACTGTCTCCCGCAAACAACGGTAAATCAAAACCTCACAAAGAGAAAACGTTTCTATAATATCCTCATACAGAGAGCCAACACAGTTTCCGCTAACCCCGCGGAAACACGTCCGACTTGGACAATGGAAATATCTCAACTGCCGAATCCTTTGTGTTCTGCAGGAGCCTTTGTGTTAATCGCCCAGCATTCAATTAGCTGGTATCCCAGGTAACAGACCCGACCGGTGGCCGCTGTGTGAACCTTTCACCTGCGCTGTGACCACTAGAAGAAACTAGAAGAAACTTTAACTCTTGGACTATAAGATTACAACAGGGGTACAGATATTACCATTAGGGTGCAGATACTGCCATTGGGGTACAGATATTACCATTGGGGTACAGATATTACCATTAGGGTGCAGATACTGCCATTGGGGTACAGATATTACTATTGGGGTACAGATATTACCATTGGGGTACAGATATTACCATTGGGGTACAGATACTGCCATTCGGGTGCAGATACTGCCATTGGGGTATGAAGTGCTAGACCTTCGCACATACTAAATAAGGAGGCCTACTCCTTTTCTTGTCACATCCAGGAAGTTCTGGACATTATCTGATAAGTAACTGTTATGTAAGGATGGCCTCAGAGCCAGACTGGTCAGAAAAAACAATTCTGACAATTGTAAGAACTAAACCTGGCAAGCACACTAATTGTGTGTGTGTGTGTGTGTGTGTGTGTATGCACACATAGATCTATACATAAACATCCTCTCCTTAGTATCACATAACTTACTAGAGGTTTCTGGCTGTTTCCAAAGATGCTATAATGCTCTTGCTGTCTTCTATCACAGACAGTTGTTATATCAACCCTTTGTGCCTTAATGATTCGTTCAAGGACTTCTGTCCCGGACTGTCTCATTAACTTCTATGGACCTCAGTATTTATTGCCTTTAAGCTCAACTCACTGGGATATAAAGATTAAAATTAACAACTGTTTTGTATAGAAAAAGTTCATTTTAAAGTTGGTTTCTTATAAACATGTTATTATCTGTATTTATGGCTATTGGCTGAGTGATTTCCTCGGTCTTGTTGTTTGTTTGTGTTCACTGGCTGTAAACCCCAGCGGAAAGACCTGGTTGTTGGTCCATTTCTGGACTTTAGCTTGATTTCATCACCTGAGTTTTGCGTGTGAATCCATTTTACATATCTTGCAATTAGTAGACTCTTATGTCATGCTTGTTAGGAGGCAGTGGGTCTATTCTTTTTTCCCCACAATGGGACCACGGAACCCACATGGGGATAATGACATTTGAAAACTGCATTTTTAAAATTGATTATTATGGGGCGAATTTTTAAAAAATCACTGACATAATGTTTCTGAGAATTAATTCTTTCAGTCCTGCTCATTAGTGTTGAATTCAAGGATGTCTCTGCTAACTGTTCCGTATCCTAGAGCAATCAGTTTTTAGTCTCATAGAGGTGAAAAATACAGCCTTAGGAGAGATGATGTTATAATAACAACTGGAAATTAAGGAGTTAACATAACATAAGAACAGTATATAAAAAGTAAAGATATGTATACCACATACTGTGTAACCAATGACTGTATGGTGAGGTCCTTGTTAAGTGAAACAGTTATATGAGAGTTGCTGAAAGAGATAAAAGAAACTAATCAGTCTTGTTATTAATCCAATACACTCAGTAGAAATGTCACCAGAAGTGGTTTCAAGTAAATTCACAACTACCCACAAATATAATTCAGGGACTGGCAATCTTCCAGTAGTGTTATGCTGAAGAAATGTTGCAAAATCGTTTAGCAAGCCAACCTAAGTCCCTACAGATTTTTATACAACAATTATCGAAAGATAATAATTTGATCTTTCAAAGAATTATACGCTTCTATTTTTTTTTGGATATATGCTTCTATTTTTTTTTTTATCTGCTTCTATTTATTTTAGGATATATGCTTCTATTCATTTTTTTAAAATAAATGCTTCTATTTATTTTTTAATATATACTTCTATTTATTTTTTAATATATGATTTTATTTATATTTTAATATATGCTTCTATTTATTTTTCAAATATATGCATCTATTTATATTTTAAAGAGGCCATACTGTTGTACTTCAATTGACTCAGCATGCCATTTGAAATCAATCCATGTACCATGCTTGGTCTACATGCCATAAGTTGCTATCATCTGAAAAGACCTCTAACCCAGTTTATAACATGCAGACAACCATACTTGCTGAGCACATAGAGGTCAGACACAGCACAGACTGACCCACCTCAAGAATGATGTCCCACTTGCGAGATGTAGACTTCCTAGTGTTGACAACCGGCTCTACTACAGGTTCCCAAACACCAATGTCTTCATTGTTGTAGGCTATTTCAGTACCCAGAGTGCACTGCATGTATATCTGCCATGTATTGTCCACAGATGAAAACAAACAATCATTGTACATTCACAACCACATTTCAACTGATATTTTGTTCTGACATGTTAAATACTCCTCCTCTCTCTGTGTGTATTTTATCAGTGTATATTCTGACATCTGTGTCCTGACATGTTAAATACTCCTCCTCTGCGTGTGTGTGTATTTTATCAGTGTATATTCTTACATCTGTGTCCGAGTGTGAAAGTAATTTGTGTGTGGATGTGTCCGAGTGTGCAGGTATTTGTGTGTGGATGTGTCAGAGTGTGCAGGTATTGTGTGTGGGATGTGTCCGAGTGTGCAGATATTTGTGTGTGGATGTGTCAGAGTGTGCAGGTATTTGTGTGTGGATGTGTCCGAGTGTGCAGGTATTTGTGTGTGGATGTGTCCTAGTGTGCAGGTATTTGTGTGTGGGATGTGTCCTAGTGTGCAGGTATTTGTGTGTGGATGTGTCCAAGTGTGCAGGTATTTGTGTGTGGGATGGTAGGTGCACATGGTCAGGAATAAAATCTGACAACTATACAGTTTTCAAGAAAATGTATTTTCTCTTTACCAGCCATGTCATGTGAGGACTGGACTGTATTTGTCTCTTTACCAGCCATGTCATGTGAGGACTGGACTGTTTTCTGGCATACTGTCTGTCATTTCTTCTACAGCTGCTCCACTGAGCAATGAGAACAGGCTGTCTACTATCTTCTTTTCTACTCCATATTTTATATCATGATGCACTCCAGTTGGCCTTTAAAAATGACATGTATACAGAAAAGGGACTGTCTTCTTTCAACAAGATTAATCAATTTGTTTTTGTGAGGTAGCTTTTGTCAAGATATCATCATTATGTTTTTACCTCTCCATGGGGTTCTCACTACATGTCCATAAAACCATACCTCTGCAGCTTCCACATAATGTCTCTGATACACAGATGGTCCATACTTCAATTTCAGACATGGGGACTGGGCTCAGTATAGCTCTTAACATCTTAACTTTATCATCTCAACAGCTAAATATATATTGCATACAGTAGTATTTACTTTGAGGCTCAAAGATGAGGTTTTACACAATCATTGTTAGAATTCCTTGGACAGTTTAACAGATGTTGTGAAAGAGGTGATGACAGCTTATCACAAACACCACAGACAGTCGTCATTTTTTGGTCACAATAAAAACATTAGGAACCTGGAATACACTGTGACCACTAGAAAAAAAATATGTCGAAGAAAAACAGACAAGAGGAAGACAATGTAAGGCAATTCTTCACAGCCTTTTGTCATAGCATGAAAGGATGACAACATACAAACCGATACATGCTGTTTAAAGAAACACAGATTGTGGAGAGGAATGATCACCCATGCCAGTCGGCAAGGCACTTGATGAAGATGATAATGATGATGAGTCTTTACTTTGTGAAATGTTGCTTTTGTGTGAGCTGTTCTATTGTAAACTTCTTTAACACATTTTCCATTGGTTGCTAGGAATGTACTTCTTTAACACATCTTCCATCTGCTGTTAGGAATGTACTTCTTTAACACATCTTCCATCTGCTGTCAGGAAAGTACTTCTTTAACACATCTTCCATCTGCTGTTAGGAATGTACTTCTTTAACACATCTTCCATCTGCTGTGAGGAATGTACTTCTTTAACACATCTTCCATCTGCTGTCAGGAAAGTACTTCTTTAACACATCTACCATCTGCTGTTAGGAATGTCCTTCTTTAACACATCTTCCATCTGTTGTTAGGAATGTCCTTCTTTAACACATCTTCCATCTGTTGTTAGGAATGTCCTTCTTTAACACATCTTCCATCTGCTGTTAGGAATGTCCTTCTTTAACACATCTTCCATCTGTTGTTAGGAATGTCCTTCTTTAACACATCTTCCATCTGTTGTTAGGAATGTCTTTCTTTAACACATCTACCATCTGTTGTTAGGAATGTCTTTCTTTAACACATCTTCCATCTGTTGTTAGGAATGTCTTTCTTTAACACATCTTCCATCTGTTGTTAGGAATGTCTTTCTTTAACACATCTTCCATCTGTTGTTAGGAATGTCTTTCTTTAACACATCTTCCATCTGTTGTTAGGAATGTCTTTCTTTAACACATCTACCATCTGTTGTTAGGAATGTCTTTCTTTAACACATCTTCCATCTGTTGTTAGGAATGTCTTTCTTTACCACATCTTCCATCTGCTGTCAGGAAAGTACTTCTTTAACACATCTTCCATCTGCTGTCAGAAATGTACTTCTTTAACACATCTTCCATCTGCTGTCAGGAAAGTACTTATTAAACACATCGTCCATCTGCTGTCAGGAAAGTACTTCTTTAACACATCTTCCATCTGCTGTCAGAAATGTACTTCTTTAACACATCTTCCATCTGCTGTCAGGAAAGTACTTCTTTAACACATCTTCCATCTGCTGTCAGAAATGTACTTCTTTAACATCTTCCATCTGCTGTCAGGAAAGTACTTCTTTAACACATCTTCCATCTGCTGTCAGAAATGTACTTCTTTAACACATCTTCCATCTGTTGTTAGGAATGTCTTTCTTTAACACATCTTCCATCTGCTGTCAGGAATGTCCTTCTTTAACACATCTTCCATCTGTTGTTAGGAATGTCCTTCTTTAACACATCTTCCATCTGCTGTCAGGAAAGCACTTATTAAACACATCGTCCATCTGCTGTCAGAAATGTACTTCTTTAACACATCTTCCATCTGTTGTTAGGAATGTCCTTCTTTAACACATCTTCCATCTGCTGTCAGGAAAGCACTTATTAAACACATCGTCCATCTGCTGTCAGAAATGTACTTCTTTAACACATCTTCCATCTGCTGTCAGGAAAGTACTTCTTTAACACATCTTCCATCTGCTGTCAGAAATGTACTTCTTTAACACATCTTCCATCTGCTGTTAGGAATGTCCTTCTTTAACACATCTTCCATCTGCTGTCAGGAAAGTACTTCTTTAACACATCTTCCATCTGCTGTTAGAAATGTAGCAAGATACTTGACCATATGGATTTGCCTTAGACTAGTCAACTGACCTTGATGTTGCACTCTGGAATAAACTGAATACTCTGTTATATTACCTAAATTTTTCTGCTTTTTATAAGGGTATGCTTAAGAAGCAACATGAACAGTCATTAGAAGAGACTTTCCCGGGTACACTCATGAAGCTTTTAATCTAACAGACAGAATGACATCTCACTAAACATGAGATCAGCCAGTTCAATTACACATGTTCTACCACAGGAGTCATTTAAAACATGTTCTTGGCAGTACGTTCCGGCAATGCAGGCAGCATGAATCGTAGACAGTAAATTAGGAAAAGTACTTTAGTAAATAAAGTGCTTACGGAAAGCAATATATGGAGATAAGAGTTAGAAATCAACATTACACCATTTAGAACATTCCCATAAGTGTTCCATCCCCATTTTCAGCAGCTAGCAAAGAGTTCTTCCTCCAGTAACAGTCTGATTGTATGCCCATCTCACCTTTCCTCTGAGTGGTGAGTATCATCCACATCCCCTGGTCATCCCTCAATGCCCCGCTCCCTTTACTCCATGATGATCTATTTGTGTTTTTTTCGACAACAAAGTGTGTTTTTTACAGATTCATTTGTGATAGATATTTTTGTTATTCGTGGAAACAAAGAATTTTGTTGTTTAGGGGCGTTATGATGAAATTAATTATGAAAAAACGCTGCGGTGGTTGTCGTGTCCTAATATCGATAATGTAGCTGTAAGAGCCACACTTTCATTATAAACATGGGAGTCCGCGAGTAAGACCACAGTCTTCATGAGCAAAATAAAGTGCTGAAATCAGAAGCAGCTAGCCAGGAGGCCCACCACAGCAATCAGGATGCCATGCACACGCACACAATAGGGAATATATCTATATTTGTGATAAAGTGTGATTCTCACCATGTGACGACTCACGTATACGTGGGATGTCTTACCGGCCTACATCTAGTAGACAGGGTCCAGCTACAAATACTCAGAGACCCTCAACTGCCTTGTAGAACCAGAAGAGCACAAAATACAGATAGTCTACAAATAATGCACTGGAACACAGAGGGAGTAAATACTAAGGAATTAGAACTAGAAAACACCTTAAACAAAAAGCAGATACATGTATGCCACCTTCAAGAGACCTATCTCAAACACAACACAGCCTTCAAGATCAGAGGCTATCAGTGTTTCCAATCTGACAGAAAAGACAGAAGAAAAGTGGAAAAAAAACATACATAGAAGGTGCTGAGCATCAAACTCTTAAACTCAAAACAGTATACAGATTTACATCTGATCAACTATTTCTGTCCGAGCGACCACCCTCAGGCACTGGATACAGTAATGGCAAATGAAAGAATGATCATTTGTGGAGATTTTAATAGCCACTCCCAAAGTTAGAGCTACGATTACATAGATCAGAGAGGAGAGAAGCTGGAGGACTGGCAGGATGAGAACAGATTTATTCTCATTAATAAGCCAACTGACCCACCAACCTTCCACTCAAAGAGCATGGCATACCACCTCCACGCCAGACCTGGCCTTTTACTCACCAGACATGGAACTCAATGTTACCAGAACTGTTGGCAAACAACTAGGAGGCAATGACCACCGGCCAGTCTTTCTAGCTGTAGAAAGCCAGTCTGTAAGAGACAGCAGCACTTTGCCAAGTAGGAATCAAATGAAGGCAGACTGGAAGTTGTATCAGAACTGCACAAATGTTATGCTTAAAAACTGAACAGATAACGATGTAAAAAAAATAATCAAAATGTTCCGCAAATGTATACTGCAGGCAGCCTTAAAAACAATACCAAGAGGTGAGCATAAACAATATAAACAACCATACTGGAATTGTGATCTAGAAAGAACAGCTGCACGATGATATGGAAACAGAAAGAAAGCTGAAATCAGACTTTTTCAAGGCTTGTGAATTTGTTTATGGTCTCTGGCCAGCTTGGTAGACCAATGCAATTATAGTTGGAGCCTTCTTGACTGACATATATTTAGTGATAAAACTGTACCCCAGGGAGGAGCTTGGACATTTCTTGAATGAGAGTGGTTTTGGGTGGAGGAAAGGAGGAGCTTAGGAGAAGTTATAATAGTAAGGACAGTCAGGCTGGGAAACTAAGACTCTTGCTAGCGTCCCTACTGTCTAAGCCTTGAGACAGAACCTTGTGGCCTGGCCTACTGTCTGAGCCTTGAGACAGAACCTTGTGGCCTGGCCTACTGTCTGAGCCTTGAGACAGAACCTTGTGGCCTGGCCTACTGTCTGAGCCTTGAGACAGAACCTTGTGGCCTGGCCTACTGTCTGAGCCTTGAGACAGAACCTTGTGGCCTGGCCTACTGTCTGAGCCTTGAGACAGAACCTTGTGGCCTGGCCTACTGTCTCAGCCTTGAGACAGAACCTTGTGGCCTGGCCTACTGTCTAAGCCTTGAGACAGAACCTTGTGGCCTGGCCTACTGTCTAAGCCTTGAGACAGAACCTTGTGGCCTGGCCTACTGTCTGAGCCTTGAGACAGAACCTTGTGGCCTGGCCTACTGTCTGAGCCTTGAGACAGAACCTTGTGGCCTGTAAGAATGGAGGGAGACCTCGAAGGGCAGAATGTTAGACGGGCCTGCGTGCCCAATTCTTAACCCTTTAAAAATAAAGTTTGTTCGTTCGTTCGTTCGTTCGTTCTGATTTTCCAGGTAAGTTTTTTTTTTTTTTATCGATCACCGGCTGTGAATTCCAGTGGAAGGTCCTGGTTAATCGTCCGCTTGGACTTTTGGCTTTCACCTGGACCTGATTTTTGCGTGTACAACCGTTTTTCATTTCCCTGCCTCATGGGCAGCTGTACTCCGACTTCGAAGGAAGACGTCAGGCCTATTTCTAGGTTGACTGTGCCCATTGTTTTGTGTGGGTCGAGACGTTGCCTGATTTGTGTGGTGTCCATTTTGTCTCCTCCGCAGGTGTTGCCCTCGGAGTACCCCTTTGGGGCAGCCCCCTGTGGAACAGTTAGCCCTCAAGGGAAGGCAGGGGCAGATCATGGGCATTCCCCGCCATCCAAGGAGGCTTCCATGCATGCAGAGCCGGCACATGGCGCTCTGGTTCTGGGCTCACCCAGGGAATCGTCACGTCCTGCACATGCCTGCTTAACCTCACAACCGTATAAGGCCTCCCGCTCGACAGGGGCTGCGCCCTCTGGAAGTCAGCAGGGAGCAGCCCGTGGGTTTTGGACTTTTGTGACCACACAGATAGGTACATTCTTTTTTCTTCGCACGTTAGATTTCTTTGACGAGCCGTTAGCCCGACAGAATTTTACATCCTGCATCAGGCATATCGTTATCAGTTTTGTCCCAACACTCGGGCGAGTGGGGTCTTTGGGTGTGGACATTCGGTCTTTTTCAGTTCAATACAAATTTTGATGGTCAGATTTTGATCCGTATGATCTAGTTTTGTCGGACAATTAGGATGGTTGCTGTTGTGGTGTACCTCAGCGCGGTGTCGACGACACTGAGGGTTAACCGAGAATGTACATGAATGGCCAGCCTATGGATGGTTGCTGTTGTGGTGTACCTCAGCGCGGTGACGACGACACTGTGGGTTAACCGAGGATGTGCAGTGAACAATGTTCTCTTTACTCCGCAGTCTTTTAACCAAGGGTGGTAATTTTGGCTGTACGTTTGGCAAACCTACTCATGTTCCTAATGAGTTTTGATAACATTTTTCACCCAAGCGTTTGGGGGCGGGCTGATGAGAGCCACAAGGACACATCACCTCTGGGGGCCGCCGAACTCCGAGATCCCCTGACAGCTCTGTTAATGCTCATTTGAGACATTATCCGTGGCGCACGACGAGGACGTGCTGTAGGGGTCTTGCGTGAGGTTCCGTACAACCAGGATAGTTAAGGACTGGCGCCCGAGTGACATACGGAGTATCTCCTTATACACATCATGTTGGACTTAACTTCCCCTCACGCCTGTGACATAAATCACCGCGCCACTTCCAGGTAAGTGAAATTATTTTCAGTTTGTATTTCCTGACAGGAATCTCAGTTGTCCTACTGCTCAAGTGTGTGCATTTATTACAATATAGTTTTTTTTGGCGGATATTTCTCCACTCCAGTAGTGGGTTGTCAAATGACTATATCTTAACTGATGTTGTCATGTATGTTTTCAATGTACATGTATTTCAATGTTGTATAACTTGAATATTGAGGTTAACACTGAAATTTAATGAACTATCATTTTTATGAAATCACAAGTGTGAAGATGTTTGGCAGTGTCTTCATGTGTGATTATTTTGATAATTTATCTTACATCCAGCTTATTAGATGAAATGTTTTTAACTCATGGTAGGCCAATGCTGGAGATTGACCCAGAAAGTAAAACCCTGAGATTTTATACTTGATGTCACCCCAGAAAAATTGTTATCATTCTAGGTGTGCACATTATTTCAGGCATTAATTCCAGAACTTGTTCTGCCACATTGAATGTCCCTTTGGAGTGCATGAGAGACCACATCAGACTTAGAGGACCTAACAATCATTACAGGACACGAGTAGAGGAAGGCAGGAAATGTAACAACTACAATGTGAGACCAAGTCCCTCCAGACTAGATGGAAGAGAGTGTGTATATGTAGAGGGGAGATGTATTTTTCTATATAAATATGCTTACTATATTTAAGAAACCTGAGCTTACACATCTGTATTTTTTCTTTATCACAGTTCCCACATGGGGCAGGGACAAGTCGGCATCTATTCTTTGCAGACAGTCTGCGTGTAATGACCTGCTTAAAGCAGTGTGGACGACAAGCTCAGAAAGTTGCAATCATCGTAACACCACTACTAGCATTTGCCTGTAATAAACTCAATGACTGACTCATTATCATCATAGAGCTATTATCTTTTTGATTTGCAAGATCGATTTCATTCAAGTAATTTTGTTTAGACTATTAATAAAATCTTGTTCAAATTATAAAATAGGAAAGTAAATTGTGTACATAGGTTCAAATGTATTGGTTATCCAGGATCAATATAGCTCAGATATTAGTCCAGTTTCTCAGGTTGGTGTGCAGTGTCAGGATTCAAACCCACACACTTCCTACAAAAGTGTATATCCCATGGGGATAGTGACAAATCCCATGCTATAGTTGTGAAAGACGTTTCTTAACGTGGGCGGGTCTTGCTAGTCACACTCACTATCGCCATGGGCTGTGAGTCCCATGCCTTCTCATAGCACAATATAACACTATCGTCTGGAGTCACAGAAAGGTGCCAATCAATCATTCTGCTAAATGTTGTCAGACTAAACAAGAGCTCAACCATTTCCTGAACTAATTAGTGGTCCTCAATGTAAACAGAACCAACCACAGGGGCTGGGGATACATACAGGAAGGTGAAGAGGCCATGTATGTGCAGCTAGCACCATAAAGATGTGTATATTTGTGGCAAATCTGGAGAAGAGGCTGGCACCATGAAGTGTATGTCATGCCCATAGATGATCAAACATACATGACAGGACAGCTAGACCTGTGACCTATGAGACATGGAGGGAGCAAAATAAGATTTAAATGAGATTAAACTACAAATAGTAACGGTGTTTCTCCATTTTGCACATACCAAAAATCAGTTAAAAAATAGACCTGATTTTATGTTGATGCAAGTGTCCCCCATCTGGCACTGTCTTAGAACTGTCCACAAATCAGCCACTATAAACTTGAGTGTTTGTTGATGCAAGTGTCCCCTAGTTAGCACTGTCCACAAATCAGCCACTATAAACTTGAGTGTTTGTTGATGCAAGTGTCCCCCAGTTAGCACTGTCCACAAATCAGCCACTGTAGACTTGAGTGTTTATTGATGCAAGTGTCCCCCAGTTAGCACTGCCCATAAATCAGCCACTGTAGACTTGAGTGTTTATTGATGCAAGTGTCCCCCAGTTAGCACTGCCCATAAATCAGCCACTGTAGACTTGAGTGTTTATTGATGCAAGTGTCCCCCAGTTAGCACTGCCCACAAATCAGCCACTGTAGACTTGAGTGTTTATTGATGCAAGTGTCCCCCAGTTAGCACTGCCCATAAATCAGCCACTGTAGACTTGAGTGTTTATTGATGCAAGTGTCCCCCAGTTAGCACTGCCCATAAATCAGCCACTGTAGACTTGAGTGTTTATTGATGCAAGTGTCCCCCAGTTAGCACTGCCCATAAATCAGCCACTATAAACTTCAGTGTTTATTGATGCAAGTGTCCCCCATCTAGCACTGTCCACAAATCAGCCACTGTAGACTTGAGTGTTTATTGATGCAAGTGTCCCCCAGTTAGCACTGTCCAAAAATCAGCCATTGTAGACTTGAGTGTTTATTGATGCAAGTGTCCCCTAGTTAGCACTGTCCACAAATCAAACATTGTAGACTTGAGTGTGTTTTGATGCTAGTGCCCCCCCCCCCACCCCCACCACAAATCAGCAGTACCATTTTGAGTGTGAGTTAGTGTTAGTGTCCCCCATTCATCGCTCTACAGCAGTAACAACCTGACTGTGTATATGTACACACCAGTCGGAACTATTACTTACATCTGAAGTCCAGTTATGTATCTGAGCTGAGATAGAAGACTCAACAATCAAAAGTGGCACTGTTCTTTGACCTAAACCACCTTCCAATTTGAGTACAATCACTGGAGCATACACCAACAGCTGTAGGTGTTGAGAGTTTGCAAAAAAAAATTTGAGTACAATCACTGGGAGATGAAAGTTTATATAAGAAGTTTGAGTACAATCACTGGCAAATGATGAGAATATAAAAGAGACTTTGAGTACAATCACTGGCAGATGATGACAGTATTTATAAGAAATCTGAGCACAATCACTGGTAGATGTTGAGAGTTTAGATAAAAAATTAAAGTAGAATCACCAGCAGATGTTAAGAGTTTATGCGAGAAATCTGAGTACAATCAATGGTAGATGTTGAGAGTTTACATAAGAAATCTGAGTACAATCAATGGTAGATGTTGAGAGTTTACATAAGAAATTTGAGTACAATCACTGACAGATGTTGAGATTTTATATTAGAAATTTAAGTACAATCACTAGTAGATGTTAAGAGTTCATATACAAAATTTGAGTACAATCACCAACAGATGTTGAGAGTTTATATAAAAAATTTGAGTACAATTACCGATGGATGTTGAGAGTTTATATAAGAAATTTAAGTACAATCACTGACAGATGTTGAGAGTTTATATAAGAAATTTGAGTACAATCACTAGCAGATGTTGAGAGTTTATATACAAAATCTGAGTACAATCACCGGTAGATGTTGAGAGTTTACATAAGAAATTCGAGTACAATCACCAGCAGATGTTAAGATTTTATGTGAGAAATTTGAGTACAATCAATTGGAGATGTTAAAATGTTGAGAGTTTATATAAAAAATGTGAGCAAAATCACAGGGAGATGTTGAGAGTTTAAATAAAAATGTGAGTACAATCAGTGGGAGATGATGAGAATATGAAAGTGACATCGAGTACAATCACTGGCAGATGTTAAGAGAATAAATGAGAAACTTGAGTACAATCATTGACAGATGTTGAGAGTTTACATAAGAAATTTAAGTAGAATCACCAGCAGATGTTAAGAGTTTATGTGAGAAATCTGAGTACAGTCACTGGTAGATGTTGAGAGTTTACATAAGAAATTTAAGTACAATCACAAGCAGATGTTAAGAGTTTATATGAGAAAATTGAGTACAAACAATTGGAGATAATAAGACATATGAAAGAGACATCGAGTACAATCCCTGGAAGATGTTAACAGTTTACATAAGAAATTTTAGGACAATTACTTAGAAATATACCAGTAACTCAGATATTTACAGGTTATGTGACAAATTTAACTGTCATTGTGGCATACAATACTAACTGTAGAAGTTCACAGTTTATATGACCAATCTAAGTAAAATCACGTGGAAATAAATCAGTTGTTGTAGATGTTGACAGTTTATATACAAAATTTAAGCACAATCTCTGGACCAGATATGAGCAGCTGCAGATATTGACAGTTTATACAACAAACTAATAGATGTCAACACATTAACATCTTTCCCAAATATTTGCAGTGTTAAAATGTATACTTCTTTTGCTCTCTTCTGGTCTCTCTTTCCAGTGTAAGGATAAAAAACAAAAGTTTCTGAAATGAATCCTGTAATGTCTTACAGACCATGGGTTTTGTTGTGAGCCTCAGCTAAAATACTTGCCCAGCATTTGTTAACTAGCTCAGGATACAAAACATAAATAATAATTCTACAGCCAGACTGACCAAATTCCACTGAAAAGGGAAATGCTAAATCACTGTTAGTCACCAAAGGCACCAACCATTACACCATTACAGCCAGGTTTATAGAATAAGGAAAAAAAAATATGCAAGTCAGTTAAAATAGTTCAAACTTCACAGCAAAAGGGTCACCTCATAGTTGTTCCATCCTTTGCTATCAAAAACCAGACAGAATGTCGACTGCTGTCCCTTTTCATGCATGAACCCCATTACCAGAAATCATATTCAGTTGAAACACCAGGGAATCATGGGCAGAGAAGACAGCAATACTGAGGCACTGAGAGCTGCAGGTATTATTTGAGCACTCACTAAAACCATAGGGAGAAGACAAATAACATTTTTTGCGGGATATCAATAAAACCGGGAAAGGTGGGATAGTGCAGTAGCTAGCATACTTACCTGCCAGGTTATATGTTCACAACACAAATGGCCCCACAATCTATCAAGAAATATTATGGGAAGTAAAGGCAGCTGGCATAATACTTGTCACACCAGGTACGAGAACTGATTTTTCTTCTTCTTTTCTCTACATACCTCGCAGCATCAGGGCAGGAAGAGATGTTGAGAACTGATTAATCTTTAAAAACATGTAGCTAGCCCTATATGCCCAATATTACCAAAGGAAAGGAGGTCTGGTGTTTACTTCCAAAAAAAAAGAGGTAGGCCAGGGAAATGAGGTCCCTGCATACAAAGACATCCATAAGAACAGGTCACATTTCATAAGGTTCTAGAAAGACTGGGAATGAAAAGAGAATGGCTAAATGAAATAAAACATTGAGAAAAGTTTGGTGCATGCTGACTGAAGGTCTCTACTCCCTTGGGAAATGAACAGCAGATGCAGAAGAAGAAAAGAACAGGCAGAACTTTTCCTGTAGCAGGTTCTTCAGTAGAATTATAGTTTTCACTTGACATGATTCAAAGAGCTTTTTCACTGCACTCTGAAACTATCCAACAATGCCAGATCACTTATCATAAAATGATAATTTTAACTCCCAGCGTGTAGTGCCAGTGAGGATTCTAGTGTGTGCCTACCAAAATATACAGACTAGAAATATTTTGCTACTGATAATTTTTCTAACTCAGAAATATTGCCAGTTGATGTAACAACTGTCTGAGAGGAACTCTAGATATAAGAAATACTTACATTCAGATACCTGGGTAACATTTCTTTAATTTGATTTCCATAGTAGCGAACTTTTCTCTGTAGAAACTTCTCTTTAACATAGAGGATAGTGATTGTTTGCTGCAAGGAAGACAACAACATACCAATATTACTTCACCATGACAATGCTGGGATGTATACAACAACATACCAATATTACTTCACCATGACAATGCTGGGATGTACACAACAACAGACTAATATTACTTCACCATGACAATGCTGGGATGTACACAACAACAGACCAATATTACTTCACCATAACAATGCTGAGATGTACACAACAACTTATCAATATTACTTCACCAGGACAATGCTGGGATGTATAAAACAACATACCAATATTACTTCACCATGACAATGCCTGATGTATACAACAACAGACTAATATTACTTCACCATGACAATGCCTGGATGTATACAACAACATATCCATTTTTACTTCAATAATACAGTAGCTAAATGTTTGCCTGTCCTACCCAAAGGTCATAGATTCAAATTTACATAAAACTGTGTGAACATGTGATCTGATAAGTCAGTAGTTATGTGAGCATGTGATCTGATAAGTCAGTAGTTATATGAGTGAACATTTGATCTGATAAGTCAGTAGTTATGTGAGTGAGCATGTGATCTGATAAGTCAGTAGTTATGTGAGCATGTGATCTGATAAGTCAGTAGTTATGAGAGTGAGCATGTGATCTGATAAGTCAGTAGTTATGTGAGTGAGCATGTGATCTGATAAGTCAGTAGTTATGTGAGTGAGCATATGATGTGATAAGTCAGTAGTTATGCGAGTGACCATGTGATCTGATAAGTCAGTAGTTATGTGAGTGAGCATGTGATCTGATAAGTCAGTAGTTATGTGAGTGAGCATGTGATGTGATTATTTAGTAGTTATGTGGGTGAGAATGTGATGTTATAAGTCAGTAGTTATGTGAGTGAACATGTGATGTGATAAGTCAGTAGTTATGTGAGTGAACATTTGATGTGATAAGTCAGTAGTTATGTGAGTGAGCATGTGATGTGATAAGTCAGTAGTTATGTGAGTGAGCATGTGATGTGATAAGTCAGTAGTTATGTGGGTGAGCATGTGATCTGATTATTCAGTAGTTATGTGAGTGAGCATGTGATGTGATAAGTCAGTAGTTATGTGGGTGAGCATGTGATCTGATTATTCAGTAGTTATGTGAGTGAGCATGTGATGTGATAAGTCAGTAGTTATGTGGGTGAGCATGTGATGTGATAAGTCAGTAGTTATGTGAGTGAGCATTTGATGTGATAAGTTATGCGAATGACTAACAGAAAATGTTCACCCTTACGTTCTGTGAATTACATGTACCAGTTAAATAAAGATCAATTGGCAAGTCCCAAATACATATACAATTTGATCGTTTTTTTTTGGGTGAAATACATAAATCACATTGTCAAGTTAAACAGAAATTTTCTGCATTGTGCAATGTATTGTTTGTGTCAGCGTTATTTAAATTTACAGTCAGAAAGAAATGTTTGAATTCTACATTAATTTTTTTGCCATTGTTTCCTCAACATTTAAAGGCTCATTTTACTGTTAATCAACAAAAAGTGGTCTGCTGTCAAATGACCTGCAACTGAACTGAACCTAATATTACAGAATTATGAAACTACATTCATAACCCCTCAGCCACAGACCTGGAGATAACAAGTAGACATAACAAGTAAATATAACAAGCAAACATAAAGACTATCCTCCTTCAACGACCACAGCAAAGCCATTATGTATGATTTGTTTCCACATGTTTCAGTCATACTAGCATTTTGGTCCCTACCAGAGTGTTTCCGGTTTATTTTGTAATACCATCCTATATACAGACTGGATCACAGGTTAGCGTGTACTCAGAGAGGTGTCTCATTAGAACTATATAGTACAGTTTAAGAGGGTTTCTGGGAGTTGATCCTGTGTGATTCTCATTCTTGAGGTGTTCATTCTACAAACATGTTTTCTGGAGGGAAACAATGACAACCATCCTGTTCATTGTTTCCACATCAGTGCAGTGTTGACCATCTCAGAATTGTTCATGTAAGTATTTCATTGCACAACCCTTTTGATCTTGAAGACATGATTATACAATCAGAGTTCAGATGTTCTCACAGTTTGGGTTTAGGAGAGCAATCCTATATGACTGTACACTGAGACTCTTTAGTTCCCCACATTTTAAGCAAACACTTCAGGTAAAAAAGGGACCATAAGCATACGTCTTTTAAAGAGACTAAATATAGTGAAACTATAAATGCGGAGCCAGGTTGTTAAGCCTGTTCTTATGCAGAAGCTAAGCTGTTAGGCTTGTTTTTATGCAGAAGCCAGGTTGTTAAGCCTGTTCTTATGCAGAAGCCAGGTTGTTAAGCCTGTTCTTATGCAGAAGCCAGGTTGTTAAGCCTGTTCTTAACTCTTTCATTCCCAAGCAGTGGTTACTGAAAATTAGTCTGTAGTAAAGATCTGGGCTTGAATGAAAAAAATACTCAAGTCTGAGTTTAGCAGAGATACTATGGGATATAAGTAGTTAAACTAATAATTTATATACAACAAGTTAATATAACATCAGTCTGTGAGAGAGGACAACAAAAACATATTATCTAATACAGAAAATTATCTCTGAATAGCGAAGAAACATACAGTGAGCTATATGGTACCAAAGGCTTAACCAAATGTTGAAATAACGAGAATATATAAAGTGACATCTAGAATACATGAGAACAGGTGATGGTGGTGACACAACCTTTCATGTGGCTGGAATCACAGGGCTGTTCCTACATGTGTACTCAGTGATTCAATGAGCATTATCCATAGGATGAGAGGCAGGTTCAGTATGCAGACAGTGGACTGAGTCATTGGAAAACTCCACTGTAAGTGAAGTTATCTTCATCATTGTCTTAGGGCATGTGGGTGTTGTCAGTGAAGGAGTTGATGGATTGGCAGACTCTGCATTTGTCGCAGATGTTGTTAATGCACTTAGAGAGATAGGATGTTTGGAGGATTTAGGGGGAAGCATGTCCACACTGATGCTAAGAATGCAAGAACTGGGAGTAAAGATCTTGTCTTCCAGTACTGGATGAGACTGTAAACTGCAGAATGCTGATGTTTATGCTGAAGGGGGAATCTGAGCACCCATGGACGTGTCAGGAGTGCCTGAAGAAAAACCAGCTCGTAACTTATAACACAGAGGAAGACATCATGTGCTATCTGGAGCTGACAGTGTTGAGCAACAATGTAGACTTTCTGTAAGCCTGTTAGAGTCAGTCAGCAAATCTTTAACAGTATTCTGTGAGTTCACCAGCTATTCAGTCCAGCGGAAAGGTCTGTCACTTCTGGACCTAATCTTCCATTTTGTGTGCACATCCCTGTAATATATTAGGCTTATTTGTATGCAGGCTGTCAGTTCCTTGTCTCTCAGGCAGATACACTATGACTTCAATGGAAACACCCCTAATTAGTAACCTTCTACTATGTTTATTGTTGGGAAGTGGGGTGGGGGGGGGGCGAGGGGGTGGGCTGGGGTAGGGACAGAGGCTATATTCTTCTTTCCATAAAAATGAGGCCTAAGAACCAGTGGCGTAGCTAGGGTATGCCAGGTAGGGCAGACGCCCTGGGTGCTGCTTAATAAAAAGGGGTGGGGGCAAAATAATCATTTTTTTTTTTCAGTGGCAGGGTCTCTTCTTGAGGGCCCCTACTAACACGTTTCATTTTGTTGAAGAAGGTCTAAACAAATATAAACATTCATCACTGATCAGCACAGCCTGCATTTTTCTTTTCTTTTAAATGTGTTCCATAATCTGGCCAGATAAAGTCATAATTACTGTAACAGTACATCTTTATTCTTTTAATCCCAAGAAATGTAACATGAGTTCATTGGCAACGACTTCCCAGTTTTGCACTATAATGTCTTTAAAAGTAGCCCCGAAACTACTGAGCAACGGCTAATGCACATGTTGAAAATTTTTTTTAAACCCCCCCCCCAGTTGCCAAATACCATAGCTACACCCCTGCCCAGAACCCCCAAGGGGAAGGGGAATCACTAATAGTCAGGTGAATGGTCGTCCATAGTGGCCACAATCAATCCCAAGATTAGGGCAACCCGTAACCATACTTGTCCCAGCACATATCTATTTGGACTCACAAAAGCTGATTTCATCATAACATCAACTGTGCACTTTGGACAGGTATTTACAACTGCAAAACTCAACAAGAGAAAAGTTACGAAATTACCGCATCGGTCATTGATGGAGAAGCAGTCAGGTCATAAACGGATGGTCTTTGTTCAGTGATGGTTGTTGCTTCTGCTTCAACAACTGAATGATGGACAGGTTGACATGTTTTGATTGGCACTCATAGAAAGAAGAGGAGTGAAAGGGACCTCAGTGGCCCAGTTTTCAAGCCATTTGGCTCATGCTCTGAAGGCTGTGGGCTCATTTCATGGATGTATCATCCTGTTCACAGGTAAAATTTTCAAAAACCAGCCCTGGGGATTATCACTTGAGCCATGGAATTAGTGCTGTGTGTAGTGCTCTTGGCAAGAGCCAATCTGCACAAAGGGTGAGACTAAGCCACATATAAAAATCTGGTGCAATCAAGGTGATCCTCTCAACTTTGAACTTGATATATACAAGGGGGCACAAAAGACACATGGTAGGAGACAAAATACGTATGGTAATAATTTTAGACTGGCATCATTCAAGAGTTAGGAACCAAAATCACAAAATTTGGGACATTCCCCCAGGCAATCTGTACTCATCTTCAGCAGCCAGAACACAGTAAAAAAACCAGCTGTGCCAGTTGCAGATTGATTAAGTTTGACTTGCTTTCCTTTAACTCTTTCAGTCCCAAAGAACACATCATACGTTCATACATTCCTACCTAGAAGCCCAATAAATGCAAGATACGCTGATTTTACATCTCTTTTGACTACTTCTTGGGCTTGTGATGCTAAACCCCCTGGGACTCAGTTAAGCACTGAATTTATGTCATATCCACTGATCAGTCATTTTTTCAATCCTTCTACATTCACTCAATACACATATTCTTTTTCCAGTGGAACCACATTTGGTGCCCTTATAGTGTCATCTCTTGCTTCTCCTGTTCCCACATGTAAACATAGTATCTTTTTTTGTTTGACCTTATCTCATGTGTGAGAACGTAATATAGTAACAAAAATAGACGTGCCTGCAGTCTCATCTCTTACTTCTCCTGATCTCACGCTCATATGTGAATGTGCATGTACCACAATGAATGCACATGCAGTCTCATCTCTTACTTCCCCTGATCTCACGCTTATGTGTGAATGTCCACGTACCACAATAGATAAATTTGCAGCCTCGAATATTACTTCTCCTGATCTCACACTTATCTGTGAATCTGGCCTGGTATCATAACAGATGCATATGCAGTCTCATCTCCTACTTCTCCTGATCTCACACTTATGTGTGATGCGGCATGGTACCACAAAGTATGCATTTATCGTCACAAACTCATGCTGCTCTTATTCTGATGCTTATATGTGAAAATATCTTAGTCAGAGGGTCAGAGATTTGCCAACAAGAATAAATGATGTTGGTGGTGCAAACTTGGTTACTGGTCACACCTAAAAGTTTCTACCTGGACATCTACAATCTTGTCCATCAGTGAACTACATGTGTTGTAAGGCAGAAAGACTTTGTTGAGAACACAGCACAATTTTGTTCCCGCCGCTTGTGAAAAAAAAACTGTATTAATGCAATTAAATTTACTGACTGACTTCCCCTAGTACCGTATCTTGTTGATCCTCAATATATACTGATTGTTCATATCACCAGTCTAGGATTGGTTGTTGTCTCAACACTGCTTACCTCAAACTATTTCCTGGAAAATGTGAGCTGTGGTAGTTAAGTGGATAGCATGCTGTCTTCTGAGCTGGTAGTCATGTGGAAAAATCAAACTTTCTCTCCTTCACTTCTTCTAATACTATTTCAGGAGCAGAATAGGATACAAGGTCCTGGTTCTCAGTCTTCTGCAGCCCCAAATCATAGATAGTTGATAGTTTCTCTAATGTCACCTTTCCACATTGTTCTTACTGACAGAGTGAACCCTTTACCTGACAGAGCTAACCATTTACCTGACAGAGTGAACCATTTACCTGACAGAGTGAACCATTTACCTGACTGAGTGAACCCTTTACCTGACAGAGCTAACCATTTACCTGACAGAGTGAACCATTTACCCGACAGAGTGAACCACCTACCCAACAGAGTGAACTATTTACCTGACAGAGTGAACCATTTACCCGACAGAGCGAACCATTTACCTGACAGAGTGAACTATTTACCCGACAGAGTGAACCATTTATCTGACAGAGTAAACTATTTACCCGACAGAGTGAACCATTTACCCAACAGAGTGAACAATTTACCCGACAGAGTGAACCATTTACCCGACAGAGCGAACCATTTACCTGACAGACTGAACCATTTACCTGACAGACTGAACCATTTACCCAACAGAGTGAACCATTTACCTGACAGAGTGAACCATTTACCTGACAGAGTGAACCATTTACCCGACAAAGTGAACCGTTTACCCGACAGAGTGAACTATTTACCCGACAGAGTGAACCATTTACTTGACAAAGTGAACCACTTACCCGAAAGAGCTAACCATTTACCTGACGGTGAACCATTTACCCGACAGAGTGAACCATTTACCCGACAGAGTGAACCATTTACCCAACAGAGTGAACCACCTACCCAACAGAGTGAACAATTTACCCGACAGAGTGAACCATTTACCCAACAGAGCGAACCATTTACCTGACAGACTGAACCATTTACCCGACAGAGTGAACCATTTACCTGACAGATTGAACCATTTACCTGACAGAGTGAACCATTTACCTGACAGAGTGAACCATTTACCCGACAGAGTGAACCATTTACCCGACAGAGTGAACCATTTACCTGACAGAGTGAACCATTTACCCGACAGAGTGAACCATTTAGCCGACAGAGTGAACCATTTACCTGACAGAGTGAACCATTTACCCGACAGAGTGAACCATTTACCCGACAGAGTGAACCATTTACTTGACAAAGTGAACCACTTACCCGAAAGAGCTAACCATTTACCTGACAGTGAACTATTTACCCGACAGAGTGAACCATTTACCCGACAGAGTGAACCATTTACCTGATAGAGTGAACCATTTACCTGACAGATTGAACCATTTACCTGACAGAGTGAACCATTTACCTAACAGAGTGAACCACCTACCTGACAGAGTAAACCATTTACCTGACTGAGTGAATAATTTACCTGACTGAGTGAACAATTTACCTGACACAGTGAACCATTTACCTGACAGAGTGAACAATTTACCCGACAGACTGAACCAGCTACCTGACAGATGAACCATTTACCTGACAGAGGGAACCATTTACCCGACAGAGTGAACCATTTACCTGACAAAGTGAACCATTTACCCGACAGAGTGAACCATTTACCTGACAAAGTGAACCATTTACCTGACAGAGTGAACCATTTACTTGACACAGTGAACCATTTACTTGACAGAGTTAACCATTTACCCAACAGAGTGAACCATTTACCTGACAGAGTGAACCATTTACCTGACAGACTGAACCATTTACCCGACAAAGTGAACCATTTACCCGACAGACTGAACCATTTACCCGACAGACTGAACCATTTACCCGACAGACTGAACCATTTACCTGACAGACTGAACCATTTACCCGACAGAGTGAACCATTTACCTGACAGACTGAACCATTTACCCGACAGAGTGAACCATTTACCTGACAGAGAGAATCACCTACTTGACTGAGTGAACCATTTACCTGACTGAGTGAACCATTTACCTGACAGACTGAACCATTTACCTGACTGAGTGAACCATTTACCTGACAAAGAGAACCACCTACCTGACTGAGTGAACCATTTACCTGACTGAGTGAACCATTTACCTGACAAAGAGAACCACCTACCTGACAGAGTGAACCATTTACCTGACAGACTGATCCATTTACCTAACACAGTGAACCATTTACCTGACTGTGGGAAGCTTTTATTTGACAGAGTGAACCATTTACCTGACAAAGAGAATCACCTACCTGACTGAGTGAACCATTTACCTGACAGAGTGAACCACCTACCTGACAGAGAGAATCACCTACCTGACTGAGTGAACCAGTAGTTGCAGTCATTCAAGTCTTTCTTGTCCCAGATGCGAGAGTAATCTTTTTGTTTCTTTTCGGCTGCTTCTGCTTCCTGGTGACACAGAAACAGTCTCAATAAATGTATACAGGCATCCTAAGTTAGAGACAGCTACATGGAAAACAATATGGGTGTGAGGTAGTGTTAGCTTTCTTACAAATTCTAGGCCACCACAAAGTGAAGGAGGTGGTTAGTCCAACAAGGTATAAACACTAGTCACATGTGACAGCAAAAATCCAACTTCTGGTGGTTGAACTGTTAAGTTTTACAGAAGAAGAAACAATCCTTGCATACAATGCTGTAAAACCAGAAACTCTCAAAATATGTATACTTACAACTATGTAACTTGATGAAAACCATAATCAGTATTAGCAAGATCAAGTTCTGCTGTAAAACCAGAATGTCTGAAATATGTATTCTCAGCATCTGTGGCTTAGGCATTGTGAATGTGCTTCATAAAGACAGGGTGCTGGGAACACTTCCTGCTGTGGAAGATTCCTCTTGTGAATGTGCTTCACAGAGACAGGGTGCTGGGAACACTTCCTGCTGTGGAAGATTCCTCTTGTGAATGTGCTTCACAGAGACAGGGTGCTGGGAACACTTCCTGCTGTGGAAGATTCCTCTTGTGAATGTGCTTCACAGAGACAGGGTGCTGGGAACACTTCCTGCTGTGGAAGATTCCTCTTGTGAATGTGCTTCACAGAGACAGGGTGCTGGGAACACTTCCTGCTGTGGAAGATTCCTCTTGTGAATGTGCTTCATAAAGACAGGGTGCTGGGAACACTTCCTGCTGTGGAAGATTCCTCTTGTGAATGTGCTTCACAGAGACAGGGTGCTGGGAACACTTCCTGCTGTGGAAGATTCCTCTTGTGAATGTGCTTCATAAAGACAGGGTGCTGGGAACACTTCCTGCTGTGGAAGATTCCTCTTGTGTTGATTTCCACAGGGTGCTGGGAACACTTCCTGCTGTGGAAGATTCCTCTTGTGTTGATTTCCACAGGGTGCTGGGAACACTTCCTGCTGTGGAAGATTCCTCTTGTGTTGATTTCCACAGGGTGCTGGGAACACTTCCTGCTGTGGAAGATTCCTCTTGTGTTGATTTCCACAGGGTGCTGGGAACACTTCCTGCTGTGGAAGATTCCTCTTGTGTTGATTTCCACAGGGTGCTGGGAACACTTCCTGCTGTGGAAGATTCCTCTTGTGTTGATTTCCACAGGGTGCTGGGAACACTTCCTGCTGTGGAAGATTCCTCTTGTGTTGATTTCCACAGGGTGCTGGGAACACTTCCTGCTGTGGAAGATTCCTCTTGTGTTGATTTCCACAGGGGTACCAAGACCTGACCGCTCAGAAGCGATGGCAAACTACTGAACAAAATGTGCCTAGAAAAACCACAACAGCCAAAAAATGCTGATGTTAGTTCTGCAATGTCCTGTAATGGATAGGCAACTAACTAACACTGTATAACTCGATGCAGGTCATAACCAACACTAGCACAATAAAGTGCTCAAGTCTGAATCAACCAGTCAGCAGACACACAACAACAATCAAGTTGCTGTATGCAACAGACAGGCAGCCAGCCAGCCAACCCCTGCCAGTCAGCCAGTCTGCACACAAAAACCCAACAAAATTATGCCTGTATTTACAAAAAATCTATTTCAAGCGAACAAAAGAAAAAGAATGCTGACCAGTTTACCTTAATGCACTGTCCAGCATACCAGGAAAAATCCTGGGAAGTAAAGGTGGCTGGCATGATGCTGACCACATCACCCATCAAGGGCTGATTGGTCTATAACAATCTGAGTTTAGAATCATATGATACCACTGATGTGAAAGAAAGGCTCTTTACCTACTGTAAAGCCTGCACAAGAGACTGATATGTTTCTGTGTTTCATACTGAGAGAATGTCAAAGACAGAGAGGTAAAAACTGTTTAAACAAGGGATCTGAATGGTCACAGACCATGAGGCAGACCAAGAAGACGTTTGAGAGTTGTGAAGGTGATGAATTGAGAAAATCTGATACACAACTACATTGTCCTTGCAGCTCAACTCTCAGGTCAACTCACGGATGAAAAATACAAGGAAGACATGTGTTGAACATCAGACAAATGGCAAATGATAGGATAACCTGATGCAAGTCAGCTGGCATCCTATGATCCAATGAGGAAACAGGCAGAAGAAGAAGATTAGATTATGTATGCCAGAAGATATCTGACTGTTTCTGTGAAATAAAAACTTACAGGAGTAACATTCATGCTGGCAGCTATAGCAGTCAGTAGGCGGACTGTTGAAGGTGTGACAGACAACATGAAGTCTGTCATGACAACATCCACGTGATGATCTTTGTTCTGTGGCCCACTTCCTATAATGGTGACATCCAATGGAGTCAACACCTGGTGAGCAGTATACTTTCATTAGTTAATATATATAACAGCTAATTATTTCTGTTAAAAAGTGGGATAACATTAATGTGTAAATATTTATTGACCACAGGTAGGGGTTCATGGTCAATCCAAATTACCTAAATTTAAACACAGTGATGGATAATTTGATGCAATAATGAAAGGGCAGTAGAACACATCGTTGTTAATAATATTAGATGTGATGAAACACTTCAGTGATTTCAGCATTTAGTATGTTTAATAACTACTTTGCTCAATAAAGAAACTAAGAACAAAATAGACTATGCACTGGGCCTCAAATACAAAACCATGTGTTATTTAATATTTTTTCCAGTTCAGCCACAAGGAATGATAATTGTAGTTGGAAGGACATTTAAGAGGTAGAGCTTAAAGGTTCTTCTGAAGGAAAGAGTTTGATACAGATGAGGGGAGCAGCTAACTCTGGGAAAGTTTAATACAGCGAGGTGTCTAGAATTCACTTCAGACTGCTGCCAGCACAAGGACTGAGAGCCACACTTAGAAAGTTTTGCCAGCTGTAGGAGTCTTTTTGGCAAATTGCTAGAATGTTTCCAGGTATGATTAAATATTATTTTCATTCTTTTTTTTTTTTTTTACCTGTTAAGAGTTTAGCTATTCTACTCTTCCTTTTCTGAATTATCTAAATACACCTTCTGCCTGAAATAGTCTTTGTGAGTATTCTCTGTTAGGAAGCTGGTAAACCATTTATGTTTCTTGAATGTTTGTATTACATGTTTTTCACTGTATGTTTTCATGTTTATAAAATAAGACTTTAATACTGATATTTATCATAATGAAATCACAATGTTTCAAACATTCACAAAACCATGTGCCTTGTTTGTGAGGATATGATGCCCACATGTACAGCCATGTGGTGATGGTTTTAATAACCCACCATGTACTCACTGAAATGTGTTTACCTACTGAGTGAATTGACCACCCAGGGAAAAACCATGAGAGTATATAATTAACTGTCTCTGGAAATATAATATTCAGGACAGCCAGCACAGATATAGTTTTGGGTTTTCAGCACACAACCTTGTACCACAAACGTCCATGTCAAACCATGTCAGCCAATTTCGAAGTCTGAGTGAGGATGGATAACAGACTTATAGGACTTCACCTATCTTGACAGGACGTGAGAAGGAAGGCAGGCTATGTGGACATCAGTGTGAGACATAAGACCTTCAGACTAGACTGGAAAGAATGTAAATATGAAGAGGAAGGGTGAAATATGTTTTATTTGACTATGTTACTGTGTGGAATCTAGACTCTACACACGTGCACTTGTTTCTTCTTTTGCAGTTCCCACTAGGGCAAGGACCAGTCAGCACCTATCAGTAGCAGATGGTCTAAGTGTACAACCTGCTTGAAGCAGTGAGAACGACAAGTTAGGCAGTTTCATCCTGAGATCTATCCCAGGTTTACTGTTCATGAGAACACAGTAAGGCCATTCTAACTATACTATCATATGCACTTACTGAACTCACTGACTGACTCATTACAATCACTGAGCTGTTATCTTTTATCATTGCAAGATCACTATCATACTTTTATTTTTCGTTGGATTGATTCAATGAAATGATGTTCAAGGTTGGTAACTCATAATTTGTTAACTATTAATCATAGTTCCAAATTATTATGTTCGTAATTTGTGTAATTTAACACCTTAGTCTGAAAGGGTTAAACAATCACTATTACTCTTGGTGGGGGAATTCGTTATAAATTAAAACAAGGAGAGGAAAAGGTGGGAGGGGTTAACTATGTACCTTGAGATTTTCTTATTGAATTCATCTTGATATCTAACTATCCATTTTCCTACTTTTGTGGATGCAAGTACAAGTACTGTAATTTTCTTGTATGAGCCACTTGTGCTGGTTTCTTGGTTATCTAGGACTTTGTCTGGTATCAACATAGCTCAGATATTAGTCCAGTTTCTCAGGTAGGTGTGCAGTGTCAGGTTTCAAACCCACACACTCACTACATAACTGTATATCCAAGTAGAGTTGGCAACACTAGATTACAACAACAATGTACAGCACAAAGAACCACAAGACAGATCCTACTGTGAGACACCACAACAATGATACATGGCATGGTGAGCCACAATACAGATCTCAATGTGTGACACCACAACAATGTTACATGGCATGGTGAGCCACAATACAGATCTCAATGTGTGACACCACAACAATGTTACATGGCATGGTGAGCCACAATACAGATCTCAATGTGTGACACCACAACAATGTTACATGGCATGGTGAGCCACAATATAGATCTCAAAGGCCCTGCTATATTTAGGACCCCCGGCAAGGTGGGGCTTCAAAATAACTAAATATTGCATCCCACATGCGGACGACGCTTGTATTATCCACTTAGTGAGTACATCGTTGATGATATCTGCTCTGTCCATGATTCTTTCTGCTTGCGTTGGTGCAATGCTTGCCACTTGGCCGCTCTTTAATTAACTTTTACACTGGGGTAAACGAGTGTGTAGATTCACTTGGGGAGGCTAAATGCGATTTGTGAATGCTTTCTGCCAGTTAAGAGCCTATTGCCTACTATCTGTTGCGATCTTTTGAAGCATGTTCAAGGCTGATACAATTACTATGCCACTATCCTACCCGTATGTCAAATGCAACTATGAAAGCGGGTCTGGGAAACTGCAGCTCATAAGGTTCGGTCTCTTTGCACAAAGCACTAACTCTGTAACTCCAGCCACACTCATGAATCTCTGAAACACCTGCGCTCGCAAGCTGAAGGGCAGCGTCAGAAATTAAACCCAGAATTTTTAAACCATGAGACAAAGACCTCATCGCTTCTTTATTAATACTGATCCTGATACTATGGGTTCTAGGGCGCCAGTATATGGGATTGGGGAGTGGGGGTGAATAGACCCACCACCTCTCTAACAAGCATGTCTAACAATCGATCAGTATTGGTGTTTCTTTTTAGATATTTCTATTCAGCTTCATTTCCAACAAATGTATGGGGAAAGGATGTTGGTGATGCCTTCCTTCCCTTTCCCAATCGCAACAGTTGAAACTGTCAAATTATATGCAGCCAATAAATACAAACTGTTCTGCTGCCATCAGTTTGTGCTCTGAAAAATGTTAGGAGAGATAAAGGTGCAAATGACTTCTCATTCATTCACTGTCCTGCAGTGTCATTTTATGTCACATATGTTCGCAGTCCATTCCTCCACTTCATTCTAACCTGTGCTTTGATATAGATGGAATTCAATCCAGTACCTTTACCTTCTCTCATCAAAGCTCACCCTAAGATTTTTTTTGGGGGAAATTCTTGTTTCCTCAATCCCTCTTTTCCAATTTCATTGCCTGTCTAGCGATTCTCAGTTTCTTCCCAGAATACGTCCAGTATAGTGCCACCTTCTCTGTTATAACTGTTGCTGCTATTGATTGTCCAAACATTTCTCTTATGTTATCACTCCTCTTGAATTCATCCCATTTTATGTTCATTATTTGTTTCTAAATGCATTGAACTTTTGCTCCATGTCTTTACCATTTTACTGGGAATTTCAACCTGGTCTCCTGAGTAAATGCCCTGAATAGTAGCCATTTGGGCAAGAGCTCTTCTATCTTTGACATAGATACATGTAAATACATAAAGACTTTGCTGGGAAATAGCAACATATCTAGCTAGCATCTGAAACAAGAAGTTATGGGAAAATCAAGTGATCAGTGATATTATCCAATGAATAGTGATGCATTTGTTAGTGAATCAGTTAAGACAATTATATAGGTGATTATAGCCTTTGCATGGGTTGTACTGGTAGGGTTTCTAGGATCTCTTGTTGGCATGCATAAACTTTCTAACAAAGAAAGGAAAGATGACTTACAGGTCCGACAAATAAGTAACTTTCCAACAAAGAAAGGAAAGATGACTTACAGTGTCCGCCAATTAAGTAACTTTCCAACAAAGAAAGGAGAGATGACTTACAAGGTCCAACAAATAAGTAACTTTCCAACAAAGAAAGGAGAGATGACTTACAAGGTCCAACAAATAAGTAACTTTCCAACAAAGAAAGGAAAGATGACTTACAAGGTCCGACAAATAAGTAACTTTCCAACAAAGAAAGGAAAGATGACTTACAGGGTCCGACAATTAAGTAACTTTCCAACAAAGAAAGGAAAGATGACTTACAGGTCCGACAAATAAGTAACTTTCCAACAAAGAAAGGAAAGATGACTTACAGTGTCCGACAATTAAGTAACTTTCCAACAAAGAAAGGAGAGATGACTTACAAGGTCCAACAAATAAGTAACTTTCTAACAAAGAAAGGAAAGATGACTTGCAAGGTCCCACAAATAAGTAACTTTCCAACAAAGAAAGGAAAGATGACTTACAAGGTCCAACAAATAAGTAACTTTCCAACAAAGAAAGGAAAGATGACTTACAAGGTCCAACAATTAAGTAACTTTCCAACAAAGAAAGGAAAGATGACTTAAAAGGTCCGACAAATAAGTAACTTTCCAACAAAGAAAGGAGAGATGACTTACAAGGTCCAACAAATAAGTAACTTTCCAACAAAGAAAGGAGAGATGACTTACAAAGTCCGACAATCATGTAACTTTCCAACAAAGAAAGGAAAGATGACTTACAAGGTCCGACAATTAAGTAACTTTCCAACAAAGAAAAGAAAGATGACTTACAGGGTCTGACAATTAAGTAATCAGACTGATTCCATAACAATTAAAATAATCAACTGTTGAAGATAAAACCTGTGTCTGATTCAAAGTAAGGCCCATGTGCATTGATACAGCTAGTGGCACGATCTAACACTGGAACGACCTCTGTAGTTCTTCTATTGTTATGGCCCTTAAAGTCGATGTTACGCTCTTTAGATGTCATCAATATCATTAAGAAAGCATCCTTTCAATCGTAACTATAATTTTGGGAATAGAAAATAATCACAGGGAGACAAATCTGGGGATTAAGATGCAAGGCTGAGAACACACACTTATTTTTGGGCCAAAAATTCTTGTTTGAATGATGTCTCTTGGGTATTCAACCCATTGATGTTTTTGGTCATCAGACAACGGATGTGGTACAAACCAGCAAACTTTTTTCTTACCTAAATCTTGCACTTAAATGTTATGAATGGTCTCTCTATTAAAACCAGATTCATCTGCAATCATCTTCACAGTAAAACAATGATCTTCTTGTATCCATTTTCTGACTTTTGCAATGAGTTTATCATTACGATTAGAAATTTAACGTTCAGGTCTAGGTGCATTAGTAATCATTTCCATGCCACTTTTAAAACGTGAATACCACCTGAAAATTTGTGCATGAGATAAACAATAATCCCCATAAACTTGTTGCATCATTTCAACTGATTCAATGGCGCTTTTTCCGAGTTTTAAAAAGAATTTAATGTTAGCTTTTTGCTCCGTGATGATTACGTAACAATGCACCGCTGACCAAGTCAACAAAATGGCGGCTTGTTTGTTGTCTGCTTATCCAGCGGCTATAAAAAGTTGCCAGATCATAGATGAATGTTGCCTCTTTAGATTCCATGCTTTGCTTCATAGATGACATTTTTGTCTTGGCCATAATAAAATCAGTCTCATTACTTAATTGTCGGACCTTGTATGAATGAGGATATCAGAAGGAGAGTAAGCACAGAACCCATACTGAACTAATCAGTAGACAACAGATCAAATGGTTTAGCCATGTATCAAGACTGGCAACATAAGTACACCAAAGAGACCAATGTTATACAGATACAGTGGTAACAGAGTCAGAGGTTCAAACATCCAGAAGATGGACCATGGACATTTTGGAGACACAGAAAAGTACTATATACGGAGTGAACAGAAGGGCCCATACCAGAGATCTCTTCCTGACCAAACGCTGTGAGACATTCCAGGAGTAGAGGAAAGAAGAACTGTGATAAACTGGAAGCAAATAAAGAACTTACAAGTTATAATAAAACTCTGTACAACAGTGAATCAGGACTCCCCTAACAACAACAAAAATACTATCACAAACTTCACTAAATAATACAAACAGTCCAAATATGTTACAGATGTGGTAGTACATAGTTAAGGATTGGCAGCATTTCCCATTTATGTTCGTAGTAATTGTAGCAGATTTCTAGCAATTCCTTCTCAGAAGTGGAAATTTTGCGAGTTTTATCCTGGCTCCACTTGAAATATTTTAAATACTGAAAAAGCACATAAAAAGTGCATGTTATGGTACTAGAAATAAATGAACACAAACAAATTTAACAATTCAAACATGTTAGATTATCATCATCATCATTAATCTTCACTTTTGCCATTAAGCCTTGTGGGGAGGAACAGTTTGTGATTGATAGGTAGCAATGACTAATGTCATTCCATGTGATGTAGAAGCTCTTTAATGTCATCAGTTCAACTCCTCTTAGAGCAGGCCTCTTGCTTTCCCTTTACATCTTTCCATAAGCCATGTCTGCATGGTAGTTGTTCTGGGTGCTTTCTTACTAGATGACAAAACCATTTTATCTTCTGTTTCTCAATTAATTATCTTCATGGTGTACATGCACATTTATTTTTATTTTTCTGGCATGTTAGCTAGCTTAGTCACATCATGGAACTTGAATATAATATGACACATCATGGAACTTGAACACAACATGAGACATCATGACACTTGAACATGGCACACATTATGGAACTTGAACATGACACACATTATGGAGCTTGATCATGATATGAGACCTTGGGTACTCAGCCCACTGATGTTTTTGGTCATCAGACAATGAATGTGGTACAAACCAGCAAGCAACTTTTTTCTTGCCAAAATCTTGCACTAAAATGTTATGAATGATCTCTCTATAAACACCAGATTCATCTGCAATTATTGTCACAGTAAAACAATGATCTTCTCATAAAGAGGGTGCTCTTTATCTGCAGCTACTCTGAGGTACACCTGACGGTACTACAACAGAAAACTCAGTCACCACTCTAAGGAAAACTTTAAAGTTAGGAACATGGAATGTTAGGAGCATGTATCATTGGCAGAGAACTAGAAAGGAATAAAATAGATATACTGGGAATTTCTGAACATAGATGGGCGGCTCAGGGCCATTTTGTGACTCAAACAGGAGAAACATTTGTTTATTCAGGAAAGGAAAAGAGTGGTTTAAGCGGGGTGGGTTTTCTGATGACAAGAAAAGTTTCTTCATCACTTCTTGGATATAATCCGATCAGCGACCGAATTCTGTCAGACTCATGTCAAGGAAAAGGAACATGACAATTATTCAAGTCTATGCTCCAACATCTGCATCAGAGGAAGATGAAATTCAAAACTTTTATGACAATTTAGAAGAGACATTAGAAAGGGTAGAAAAAAGATATTATAATCATCATGGGGGATTTTAATGCAAAAATTGGCGGAAGTAGCATAGGGGAAGAGGAAAAAGAGGCCCATTTGGCATAGGAAACAGAAATGAGAGTGGGGGAGAGAATGATCGAATTCTGTATAGAAAAGAATATGTGTATTACCAACACACTATTTAAACAACACCCAAGAAGGCTTTACATCTGGACTTCACCAGATGGAAATAGCAGGAACCAAATTGTTTACAATACAACAAAAATGGAGGACAAATATAACATCTGCAAAGACACTCCCTGGAGCTGACTGTGACACTGATCACAAACTTCTTGTTGCAGAGTTTAAAATAAAACTGAAAAAAGTGTTGAAAGGGGCTAAGCCAATATTTTTTGATTTGAGTAATTTGCCAAATGATTACAGCATTGAGGTTGAAAACAAATTTAAGCGGCGGTAATGGCAGTGCAGGAGGATATGACACCTGAAGAGTTGGCTGATGAAACAAGAAACATCATCACAACAGCTCAGAACATGATTCCTAAAAAACAGAAACAGATTTACATTACAGAAAAAAACTTTCAAACTGACAGAAGAAAGAAGACATTTAAAGCAAGTAGGGACAGAAAAAAAATCGCCATGCGTATAGGAAACACACGAAAGAAATCAGAAGAGCTATCAGAGAAGATAAAAAACAGTTTATTATAAATACCTGTAATAGAATTGAACAACTCCAGATGTAAGGAAGAGACAGAGACATGTTAAAAGAAATTAAAACATTGAAACGCGAATTCAGGCCTTCATTTTATGTAATAAGTGATTAAAAACGGTAACACATTAACAGAAAACCAAAGACATATTAGAAATATGGAAAGAATACTGTAGAGAAATGTATGAGGATGTGACAGGTAATTAAAAAACGACTTGTAACAGTTATGAAAAAGAACCAGAGCCTTTACTGGATGAGGTAGGATCAGCAAAATACAGCCTAAAGAAAGGAAAGTCACCAGGTTGCGAGGAAATACCAGCAGAACCAATTCAAGCAGGAGGAGAGGCCAGCATCTGAATCTACCATGCACTGTGCTCAAAGATCTGGAACAGTGGCATTTGGCCTAAAGCGTGGAAAAGAACAGTCTATATTCCTCTCCTAAAGAAAGGAAATCTGAAACTATGCTCCAACTGCCGTACCACTGCATTAATAAGTCATGCTAGCAAAATCCTCTTACGAATTATAATGAAAAGGATTGAAAGGAAATAACAATATGAACCAGATGAAGCACAAGCAGGTTTCAGACAGGGAAGAGGAACTAGGGATCCATCTTTAATATGAGAATAACCTTTGAAAAATGCAGAGAATACAATGTAGATCTTCATGCTTGTTTTATTGATTATAGCAAGGCATTTGATTGTGTCCAGCACCACAAACTGTGGACTATTATGAAAAGTATGTGGTTTCAAGCGCATTTAGTGCATTTAATTGAAAATCTTTATCATGAACAACAAGCAGCCATCAGAGCAACTGGTGAAACATCTGATTGGTTCGAGGTGCAAAAGGAGGTGAGGCAGGGGTGCATTCTCTCACCATACCTATTCAATATATATGCAGAAAATATAATGAGAAATGTCAAAAATGACCAGACTTGTGACAGTTATGATCGGCTCAAAATTGGTGGCAACCCTATTCCGGAACTCCGCTACGCAGATAACACAGTCCTCCTTTCGAACAGCGTAAAGGGAATAGAAAATTTAATATTGTCTGTCCAAAAGCACAGTGAAGATCAAAATCTGTTCTTGAATTTAAAGAAAACGAAAATAATGTCCACAGATAAAATAAAACTGGATGTCACTCAAAAATAGCAATAAATGATGAGGCAATTAAAAATGTCACAAACTTTGAATATCTAGGCTCTATAATAACCAGCAATGGAGACTGTTCGACAGAAATTAAAAGGAGGATGGCCATAGCAATGCAAAGATTGAACAGCCTTAAAAGTCTATGGTTAAGCACCAGCAAGGAGACAAAAATTAGGGCTCTCCTGTCAAATCCGGACGAAGAATAAAAAGCCTTGGACGACTTAGTCAGAGTTCTCTCCCGTGGCCGCACTGCTAACAGTGATCGGAAAACAAACGAAACAAACGACACACTTAGCTATCATCCTGCGGTTGCGTGTAGGGCTGCGTACGGTTGAGTGAGGCATCGTGGCATCATCATATGGTTGCGTGCAGGGTTGCGTACGGTTGCGTGAGGCAGTGTGAATGGTTGTGTAGTCATCATCATTAGAGTTAGGGGTAGGGTTAGGGGTAGGGTTAGGGTTAGGGGTAGGGTTAGGGTTAGGGGTAGGGGTAGGGTTAGGGTTAGGGGTAGGGGTAGGGTTAGGGTTAGGGTTAGGGGTAGGGTTAGGGGTAGGGTTAGGGGTAGGGTTAGGGGTAGGGTTAGGGTTAGGGGTAGGGTTAGGGTTAGGGGTAGGGTTAGGGGTAGGGTTAGGGTTAGATGTGAAAATTTTGACGTTGGATTTCGAAATACTGGCCGACAATCTGATGTTTGTGGGAGTGGCGCCACTGAAACTCTGCCAAATATGACGCCAATAGCGTGCGGCTGGTGCCCCCAATCGTTGGCGAATTGTGCGTTTGATTAGCATCCAGAGGCCCTCGATTGTTTGTGTGTGTATGGGACTGTGCGCGATTATAGGGAACTCCGGCATCAAAATTGTCAAATATAACGCTAAACTTAACCCTACCGCTAACCCTAATCCTAATCCCTAGCCCTAACCCCTACCCCTAACCACGCAAATTTATCGATCATTAAAGCATACAAATCGGCAAAAACCAACAAACAAAACACACCCAAAAAAAACCAGATTTGTCCTGCAGCGTCGAAAAAAAAACCAGATCTGGGGGAAACAACCAAGCATTGGCAGCCCTGATGTCGATGTGACTGTCTTCTTTGTTTCGTTGTGGCTTTTCCGATCACTGTTTGGAGTGCGGCCACGGGAGAGAACTCTGACTAAGTCGTCCAAGGCTTTTTAGTCTTCGTCCGGATTTGACAGGAGTACCAAAATTAGAATTTTGAGAGCCTGCATCTTCCCTGTGGCTACATACGGATGTGAGTCGAGGACTATCTCTAAGTCCTTAAGAAAGAGAAAGGGGGCTTTTGAGCTGAAATGCTATAGAAAGATTCTCAGAATATAATGAACAAAGAAGATGAGAAATATTGACATCTTAAAAGATCTGAACATCAAGGAAGATTGGCTAATAAACAGCCTTCTTTCTCTGAAGCTGAAATATTTTGGTCATATCAAGCGCCACAACGAATTGGAAAAAATTATAGCAGACGGCACGGCACCAGGAAGGAGGGGCAGGGGCCGACCGACACGGAGATTGGCACAGGATATAAGTGACTCCTTGAGTATGAAAGTACATGAGGTGGGACAACTGGCGAGACAAGTTTCTTTCAGGCAGACTGTGATGAGAGCTACGTTCTACAAAGGACCTGCTGCTACATGATGATGATTCTTAGGTACTGTGACGACACGCTCGGTGACTTCAGAATGTGTCTTTTCTCAACCTACTTTAAATTTCTATGTATTTTAAAGCATACAGAAAGATAGGGATTTGGATATATCCTAAATATAAGTAAGGGACCAGATCAAACCTATTTAATTCTCCTGGACTGCTGGTGATATCAAACACTGAGACTCTTTCCCAGATGTAAAGTGTTAAGGTATAGATAAGACTGACCAGCTCAGACTCAGTGGCTGGAAATTTTGCTTGCCAAACTGAGGTGTCAGATAATTATCTCCTAACTAGACCTTTAGGAGCAGATAACCCAGGTTAATTGTGATTATCTCCCCCTGAGGTTACCCAACTTGAGTGCAGGTCAGATCGCCAGTATTGACATGGTCTGATAAAGGTGTTAGCAGACAGAACATGGCAGGTTGAAGTAGGGGGAAGGAGTGACTTTGCTTATGAGCTCTAGCCAGCTTGATGGACCAGGAGAATGTAACCGTGGGAATGCAAACAAGTTTTGTACAGTCCTGACTGACAGTTAATAGATTTACCCACTGGGTGGGGCTGTGACATCCTTGAATGAGAGTGGTTTTAGGAGTAATGTAGGAGGAGCTTAGAAGAAGTTATAAAAAGGTGGACTCTAGGGCGGGGAAGTGAGACTCTGCCATCAGCACACCATCTGTTGGGCTTAAACCCTAAGCTTGAGACAGCACTTTTGGCATTGTGTTTTCATTTTCCAGTTCCCACTTTGGGCAGGGACTAGTAGGCATCCATTCTTTGCCGAACGTCTGCGTGTAACAACCTGCTTGAAGCAGCGAGGACAACAAACTGGAAAAGGATAGGCAGGGTCTCAAACTAAGAATTTTCGTGGTTTATTTTCTCCAATTCTATGAGTTATGTATAACTTGCATTGTTGATTAATTTCATCAGTAACACCATCTTCACTCTACTAGCCTAAACACGTTCATTTTATTTTTGGTTAGATTTATTCAGTAAATCTTGTTCATGTTGTTACAAAATAGTTGAGTAAATTGTGTACTTAGGTTCAAGTGTCTTACTCCAGCTGACAAATATGTAAATCACTTGATGGGGGGTTTTATTACAAAGTAATGTCAGGAGAGGAAAAAGTTGGAGGGGTTAACTGTGTATCTTGATATTATCTCATTGGGTTCATCTTGATATCTATCTATCCCTTCTCCTACTCCTGTGGATACAAGTACAGCTACTTTCATTTAATGGAACGAGCCACTCGCTGTTTTCTTGGTTATCCAGGACTGTCTAGGATCAACATAGCCTAGATATTAGTCCAGTTTCTCACATAGGTGGGCACTGTTAGGGTTCAAACCCACACACTCACTATATAAGTGTATTTACCCACGGGGGTTACAGCACACAATCGGGGTGTCTCTTGTTCATCCCATGATTCATGGAACTTAATCATGACACACATCATAGAACTTAAACATAAAATGAGACATATCAAGAAATTAAACATGACACACATCATGGAACCTGAACATAAAATGAGACATATCATGGAACTTGAACATGACACACATGATGGAACTTAAACATGACACACATCATGGAACCTGAACATAAAATGACACACATGATGGAACTTGAACATGAAACACATGATGGAACATGGACACGGCACACATCAGGGAACACGAACATGGCACACATCATGGAACATTTGCTTGACACACATGATGGAATATGAACATGATACACATCATGGAACTTGGACATAAAATAAGACATTGAATTTAAACATGAAACGCATCATGGAACATGAATGTGACACACATGATGGAACATGAATATGGCACACATCATGGCAACTAAACATGGCACACATCATAGCAACTAAACATGGCACACATCATGAAAACTGAACATGGTACACATCATGACAATTGAACATGGCACACATCATGACAAGTGAATATGGCACACATCATGACAACTGAATATGGCACACACCATGACAAGTGAACATGGCACACATCATGACAAGTGGACATGGCACACATCATGACAAGTGAATATGGCACACATCATGACAATTGAACATGGCACACATCATGACAAGTGAACATGGCACACATCATGACAAGTGAACATGGCACACATCATGACAAGTGAATATGGCACACATCATGACAAGTGAACATGGCACACATCATGACAAGTGAATATGGCACACATCATGACAAGTGAACATGGCACACATCAGGACAAGTGAATATGGCACACATCATGACGACTGAATATGGCACACATCATGACGATTGAATATGGCACACATCATGACGATTGAATATGGCAAACACAATAAAACTCACACTTTTTTTAGCATCTTCCTTTTCAAAGACACAGGAGATGAGGCTGAATCTGCTGACCCCTCCATTCATAGTCAGTGTGTGCTGTGACATGAACATGTGGAATGCCAGCTCCAACTGCACAGGATGCCAGCAAACAAAAACACCAATTGTGTAATTTATGTACTATTACATTTGGATAATTGGGGGGAAAGTGGGGGGGGGGGGGGGGGGGGGGGGGGGGGGGAACTCAGAAAGAAAAACAAAACAAAAAAAGGCATTAAAAGCAATGAATTACATACATTTTTTATGAACTGAATGTCTTAACAAATCAATAAATCATCTAATGTAATAAATATATTGCAGTAATAACTTACATACACTGACTATAAGGTTGTATGTGTATGCTGTAAGAAATAATCTCATGTAATAAATATATTGCAGTAATAACTTACATTCACTGAGCATAAGACTGTATGTGTATGTCATAAGAAATCATATAATAGTAATGACTTTAAGTTATTAAGCAGAGAACACTATTAGCCAAATCTGCCCATTGGAACAGTCAGGCTTGGTGCTGAATGGACAGAAACACCAGAACATTTTCAGAAGCACGCTAAGGTAATAAGCACCCTGGGCAGGTATAGCAGAGAACTGAGCGAAGTAGCCACTGATGCTCAAATAAGGGCTTTCATCTATGAGCACACTCAACCAGATGACGTCATAATCTATACAGACGGCTCAGTGATTCATGGGGTGCAGTCTGATTAGCTATACACAGTGCAGGTAAAGGAAGGACAGTAAAAGAAGAAAGTCGGGCATTCAACAACTTCTAGCATGATGATGGAGATAGCTTTTGGCACATGTATGGTTGGTGGAGCAGAAAGCAACTCATGCTTTGATAGTGACAGACTCTATGAGCATGCCTGAGAAAATACAAACTGGCAAACTCCAAACAGAATTGGTTGACAGCATCCAGAAGTCCTATTCCAAGAAACTCTTTTGGCTGTATGCACCAGGACATGCCGAGGGGAATGGAAATGAAAGAGCCATGTCTGCAGGGGTTGGTGGAGAAAAATTATGCTCAAGGCAGACATTCTGAATACACTGCATTCTAAAGACTCTGAGATAAAGAAGTCAGGGACAATGAATCGCCTGTTGGAAATAGGTATTAAATAAAGAGAGAGGCATGCCAGAAAAGACTGCTTGCAGGGCAAAGAAAAAAAGATTTGCAAATCATATCCTAATGTACTAATTTAGCATGGAGACATTTGTATGTTGCTTTCTGTTAAGTCTGTTGACAGAGTCTTGTGGATGTTTATTGTTAGTTTGTTTTCTCCACAATTCTTTGTATTTTCCCTTGATAGGTGTTTTGATTTCTGGTAGTGACAATGAATAGGTGTGTTGTTTCTCCTTTATTCCATTTTTTAAAGTCTGTCCACTAACTCAATTTTGCCACAGTGAGCCGGGATCCACTGGAGAATGATTTAACTGTTTTCTGAGAGTCAGTTCTTTCTCCAAGTTTCCACTAATGAATCCTGCAGTGATAAGAAGACCGAATACCATTGTGGAAATAGATGATAGTGTTTCACAAGGTGCAAAAATCTTGGGTGTTAGTTTTTCCACAGCAATGGGTATTTGGTGGTATCTGTTTGGAGACAGGGGAGTGCTTCATGTTTTGCTTTGTGGACAGAAAAGCAGAGACACTTCTGCCGATTATAAGGACATGCATTCGTCTTGGCAGGATGGTCTCTCCAACCATTGGTGCGAGTAGATAGGAAATGAAGGGGGGTTAACAATTAATGACTTAATGTACAATGATAATAGGGCTGTATGTATATGTCTAAACTTCTTCTTCTTCTTCTCTTCCACCTTGTACCTCATCGAAGTGTCGGGGGGTCTAAACAACTTATCTAAAATAATAATTTGCAGTAATGACTTACACACACTAAGAAGCTATATGTGTGTGTCTGAACAAATCATCTACAACAATATATAGCAGTAATGACTTAAGTACATTGACTTTCAACTGTATGTATATGTGTGTCTCAACCAACCATCAAAAGTAATATATTGCAGTAATAATTTAGTACATCGACAATGATGTCGTATGTGTGCGTGTCTGCATAAAACATCAAATATATTGCAGTAATGACTTCCATACATTGACTATCAGGCTGTCTGTGTGAGGGTTCATCTGATCTTCAATCAAATAAATTTCTGGCTTCTCCAGTTTGACAGTGATGTCAATGCTTCCTACCATTGGTGGTGTAATCTTCATATCTTTCACTGTGAATTTAAAGACAAGAAAACATCTATTAGAACATTCTGACCACAAGGGAGAGGTTATGTAACAGTGCAGTGCATGCAGCAAAGATATAGTCTGTGATCAGTGAAAAAAATTTTTTGTTCAAGGCTAAAATATAGTAACTTACTTACAGACCCTCCCTGCAAGGGTTTGGGGCCTCTTTGTGACCCACTGTCCCCAAACTAGAATCTCATACGGGTCAACTAATTAGAGGTTTCCTTCAAAGTCGGAGTGTATGTGCTTGAGAGGCAAGGAACCAACAGTCTGCCAAAAAAACAGATCTGTAAAACAGACATGCACGCATAACTCAAGTTCTAGAACGAGACTGAAGTCCAGAAGTGGGGGAATAACCAGAACTTTCCACCCGAGTTTACAGCCTGTGAGAGCAACAAATATGAAGACTTACAGATAAGATTACACAATGATTATGAAAGATACGTGACTGCTACACTATCATCATCACCAAGTGCCTTGCTGACTGGATCATGTCTCTTCAACATTTTTAAAGTTCTAGTTATTCACCCACTTCTGGACTTCAGTCTCGTTCCAGAACTTAAGTTTTGCGTGCATGTCTGTTTTACAGAATGACAAAAGGCTGTCAATAATTTTTTCTCCTTGTGTTCCCCCATCTCTTTTTCCAGAAATCTTATCAAGGTGTTACAACATGTTCCAGTCTTTCTCTTCTCATACCGTGGTAAAATATAACTGATTAAAGCCTTTTTTTTATGCGTGTAGTAAACTGTCTTCAGGTCTTAGCCTCTTTAATAACATCTGGATTGTCAGTTTTAGCTCTACAAGGGATTGTGGACATTTTTTCTGTGGCCTCAAGGAGTTGTTTGGATAGTTTACTAACTGTCCAGGAATAATAGCCATAAATTTTTTCCTGCGGTACCATGCAACCTTTCAGATGCTGATTGCAGTCCAGAGAAATCTGACTTTCTTCTACTGAAGATGGTTGTGAGATTAACATCTTATATCCATACTTTCTCTTTTGCCCTGTATTGTCATAAACCTGACTACTTTGGACTCAAACATTGGCTACTGTACACTAGAACTTCTTAGGACAGACACAATTTGAATAATCACATGCTGATACTGAAAATAATTAATCCTGTCACCCCTGAAACCCTTGTGAAAAAACACTTCTGATCCCAGGAATTGCTGAGCAAATCCTTAAAAACAACAACAAAACATGCACGCAATGACACAAACATATACCATTTTTCAACAGGACACTAACTAAAATTTACTGTTTTATATTTAAACATATTTTACTTCATGTGAACAATAGGCAGCAATCATAAACAGGAACAGTGCAGAAAATGAAATCAATTCTACTCCAGTGGGCCTAAAAATGTATATGGTGACTCATAGTTGACCACATGACAATGACCAGGGCCTCTAAAAAACCTCCCCCTCCCTCAATAATTCCCTATCTCCCTCCCAAGCTACTTTCTGGGGAGGGGATTGGGAGGGGGGAATCTAATCATGTCTGGAGTCTTGTAAACACTCTAAAAGTGTAAACACTCTAAAAGTGTAAACAGAATCACTGCCACTGGTTAGGCTTCTTAGGGACAAGTCACTGCAGCAGTGCCAGTTAAGCTGCATTTTTGGAGATTCATAAATGATGGACGTGCCCAATTTGCAGCTTCTTGATGTGAAAGAGTTTAATTAAACTGGTTCTATGCAGGATGCAACATTATAGTATGTATAAAAGAAACATAACCATTCAGTCACAATAAACCAAACTGATGTTAACTAGTTATCCACACATCTCTAACCTCTCCTTCAGGCTCACAGCATCAGGAAAATGTTTCTGAAATTGTTGATTTGTGATTTTGTTTTGTGTGTCTCAATATGATGTGAGAATGATAAAGGCAAGAGGACATACTTCCAAATGTAGTTTGTACTGAGTTGATGGCTTAGGTCAAAAATTCTAACACATACTCAACCAAAGATGCTTTTAAAGGGCATCTTATATTGCCGGCTAGAGGAACTGAGACATTATGTGATGATCTTTATGCAGTTAAGTGAAACCTAGACTACTGTGACCACTGCTATTCCTAAAAATCCTTTGTCAAGAATACACCAAATATAAGTAATGAGCTCCCCCTTGGGTTCTGGGGCCCCATTGTAGGGGAAAACAATAACAGACCCACTGCCTCCCCAACAAGCATGTCATAAGAGTTGACTAATTGGGGGTTTCCTTCGAAGTTTGAGTGTTTTTGCCTGACAGGCAAGGAACCAATAGTCTGCACACAGTTAAGTCAGATTTGTTAAATGGATGTGCATGCAACACTAAGGTTCTGGAACAAGACAAATGTCCAGAGGTAGATAAACAACCAGAGCTTCCTTCCGGAGCTTACAGCTGGTGAAAGCCAAGAAGTAATGACAGCTCTATGGAGGATATTGGCATCAGGATGTAAAGGATAGGCTTTACATTTTCTAGGCCAGTGATCAGCAACATTTCAGTAATGTTGTGCTGAAGAAATGTTCTAAAATCACTCAGCAAACCGATCTATACTTTCATCTCCTTTGTGTTCGGTTTCACATGCTCAGATCAGACCTTCAGGTGGGTTGCCTCTATCAACTCACATGTCAGCAGCAGGTCCTTCATGGTTCCCCATAGCTTGCTCTGCACACTTTGCTCTTGAGGCCTAATTTCTTTTCGAAGTTTTAGGTAGAGTGGGCAGGTCGGCAGAAAGTGCTCAGGTGTTCGTGGTCTTGTCTGACAGGCACACTGTGGGGATTGTACAGACTTTTTTTTGGAAAATTGTTGGTTGTTGCTTTCTGTTGAGTCCGCTGATAGGGTCTTGTGGATGTTTAAGCCAATCTACACAACATTTATGGAAGCATTTAAATTTGATTTTTTTAAACACTCATCTTTTTTTTTTTTTGGAAAGTTTTTTTTTTGGGGTGAAATATTTTAAACATGAACTGTGGAGACTGAGGCAAAGAAATGCATAAGGGTATCTTCATTAGGTGACAGTGTAAGATACTTTCTGAATTTCTTGTCATTCAATGATTGAGGATTTGTTAAGTCTCACTGCTAATGATATCCCAATTACAAATGCTCAAAATGCTATAATGACACTGTGGGAATATGGGAGATTTACTGACATAGATCACATCTCATTTCCCTTGTGTATTAGCCATCAAGTAGTCTTCTCCTTCTCCTGCTGCTGTTGCTTCTTCTTCTTCCTCTTGATTATATAAGGGCAACTGGGATGCTGTATTGTGGTTTGTTGGAAGTTTTATGGCAATGCTACAGAGATCCTAACCCCATCATCATTCAGTGCCACTTGGTGTTACACTAAATGGCTAACCCAAAACAGCTAATGGGATTAACAAGTGTTCTTTTCTGACTTCACTTTCACATGAGATTAAAATGTTTCTATGTGACACAACAAGCCACTGATCTTGCACAAACACATACAATTTCAGTCAACCCTAAATTAGTTACCTTTCATTTAAATACGTTACAGTGCAATGGGTCTACCCCCATTCTCCCACATAATGGGGAACCAGAACCAAAACAGGGGGCCTCAAGTAGTAAAGAACATGACCACCATCTAGTATGCTTGCACAGAAAAACATCATGTCATCAGTAAGAGACAAATACAATCATGCTACTAAAAGCATCCTAACTTTGGCATGGCTCTGAATTGACCAGGTCAGTTCTAGATTATTGGAAATAATTATTACCAGCATCTTTGTGCTCCAAGATAGCCTTTATCTCAGTGGTCCTGTTGACCTCATCTGGGTCTTTCACTGGCACAGCTTTGGTGAAGAACTCTGCAACTTTCATCAGGAACTCCAGGGACACACACAGATGTAGAGAGCAGACATGTACATTGACTGCAATCACATCACAGCAAATATTTGCAAACTACAAGATGAGGAGAGAGACTAACAATGAAATTATACAAATCGTTTTTCTTCTAAGCATTTTTGTCATCATACAGTGGTCTCTGTCTGGGATTACTCACCTGTGTTCTAAGAGAGATATGCAGACCAAATTTGTGTTACCCATAGTCAGCTGCTTTCTCATTTTTTTTTGGGTATTCTTTTTGTTTCTGTGTGTGTGTGTCACCCACAGCTCCACTGATAAAATGAGAACAATTAGAGAAATGTGACCATTAAAAGAGGTCTCATTTCAGCAATAGTTTTAGTCTCACTTATGCTGTTGACATGTTTTTTAACTCTTTCAGTCCCAAGGAACACATCACAGGTTCATAGGATCCTATCTAAAGGCCCAATGAACACAAGATGTGCAGATTTTATGTCTCTGTTTACTACCCCTCGGGTCTCTGATGCTAAACCCTGGGACTGAAAGAGTTAACTATAACACATTCTCTGTTGTTTTCATTGTATATTTGTATATTTTATTTCTATCAAATTGTCGAGTCTTTGGTAGCGTAGATGTAAGTATTATGCCTGTCACGCGGGCGACGGGTGTACGATTCCCCGCCGGGTAAAATATTTTTTTAGCAATTCACAGGGTGGCTGGCAATATCTGCGCCTTTTTTCTCTCGCTTTTAGCGGCGGCGAGATGCTCAATGGGCATGTCACAGGTAATCTTTATTTTCGTTCATCCTTAAGAGGGCGGTTGCCATGCTGTGTTGTGGTTTCACCTGTTAAATAAGACAGCCTAAAGTCTATTTTAGTTTGGGTGGACACGGATGCCAAGGTCAATTAAATATCATCTCTTCGGAGAGGTAGAGATGACGGGTGCAGGTTTTTATTTCCGCTATTTGTGAGTTAAGTGTACTTTTTTTTTTTTAGTCACTTAATATTACTGTGGGTGCATTGAATTAATATTGAATATTGAATTAGGAATCATCACAGCACTCGGGACACTCCCATATGTGCTCCGCCCCCATTTTCAGCAGCAAGCGAAGAGTCAAAATTCCGACGGTACCAGTAACAGTCTGACTGTATATCCATCTCGCCCCTCCCCCAAATGTTGAGCGTCGGCCAGATCCCCTTGTAACTCCTCGCAGTGCCATTCTCTTCAGATCTATCTGTTCCTCGGTACTGTTCACTTGCTCCCAAAGGACCCTCACAACATCCAGCTTGTCATATATCAGTTCACACCAAATGGTGCAGAGCTGGCCAGTGTATCTACCTACTCATTTCCCAACACACCAGCGTGGCCTGGAGAAAATATCCAAAGGATGCTAACTACCCTAGACATCTGAAGTGATGCTTGCCACTCTGCATTGAGCATGCCTGTCTCCACCTTTCTCAGCATGCTCTGTGAGTCAGTTACAATGACGACATGTGTACAGCTGATTCTCAAGCCAACAGAAGGCAGCAGTGACTGCCTCCACCTCCATTCTCAAACTAGACGTTTTGATATCATATGCCAGGCTTTGTTGCGCCAAGCAACATCCATTTGCCTTTGCTATGAACCCCCATGCACTTCGTCTGCCCCTCACCATAGAGCCATCCGTATATACAATCACATCACTTGGGCGGGAATTGTCATGAATTATTTGTTGAACTTCTGATTCTGTAGCACCAGCTGGCCAGTCCCTGCACTCACGTCCCAACGTGATTAGAACCCTACACAAGTCTGAAACATGACCGGACACCTTGACCCACTCCTCTCCTCACCTAAATTTATCAAGCCTGCAAACATGTCCAATTGTGTCTTTAGCTTGCGCCATCCAAGACTTTCCTCTTTTCAGTCTGTGCAGTCTGTGACCCTTAGCTCTATCCAGGGCTGCATGCAGGAGGTGGCTCTTGTCCGCAGCAACTCTGAGATATGACTTTGCCTGCAGAACTTGGAGCCTATCTGCAACAGTAGGCAGTGCAAGTATATATCGCATACATACTACAGGGGTATCTCTTGTACATCCCAGAATCACCCACATGGCTTCATTCTGTATGCGTTCAAGTTTAATCAGCTGACTCTTTGATATGGTAAGCATGCCAAGTCCATAATCTATCACAGGATCACATGCTGGAACATTGTGAACAGCATTCTTTGTTCCATGTCTATTGCTGCCATAATCTTGAGAGCATTGAGTCCTTTTTGGCATTTGACTGCAACTGCATCCACATGATCCCTGAAGGACAAGCTTCTATTGAAAATGATACCCAGGTATCTCAGTTCGCTTTCTCTTTTGATGTTACTGTAATGAACTGTGAGGTTTGGAATGCCAGCTTTTACAATTCTTTTGTCTACAGAATACTGTGGGTGCGATCACTGGTAAGGTGATTGAGTTTTTTTTTAATAGTTTTTTTTTATATGTCGGGAGCACCATTAAACTAAACAGTCTGTGGCGACAGCAAAAGCCATGCGGCGCTATATCCTCTGGCTACACCAACCTACAAAGACAGTAGTGACTGTTGTTGTTGTTGTTGTGAAGGTAGTGGTAGCAGTAGTACTGACACTTGATGGGTGATGTGGTAGCTGTTAACACTGGCCACATATTACTTCTCAGTACAGATTAATGCTACCCATTTTAGTCTGGGTGGACATGGATGCTAAGCTCAATTTGATTACTATATTTTGTCAGACAAGGACTTTCCCATCCTTCAGAAAAGACAATATAATTGGGGTGGGGGGGGGGGGGGGGGGTTGTAGGGGAGGGGGGCAAGGGAGGTTGATGACAGACACTGTTAACTGAGACAGCCTAAAACATTATTTTAAAGTTCTCATTTCTTAACAATTTATATTTTGATAATTTAATCAGGTGATGAATTTCCAGTCCTTCGGAGAAGGAGATATGATTGGGTGAAGGAGGAAAAAGGGGGGGGGGGGGGGGGTTATGAGAGACACTGTTAGCTGAGAGAGCTTTAAACATTATTTTAAAGTTCTCATTTCTTAAATACTTATATTTTAAAACTGCTTTCTCTGCTATTCTGATAAACAAATAATCTTTTTTTTTTTTCACTCCAACAATGCACTTTAAATGGCCACTAATATATATATTCACTTATTTGTTGCGTGTTCTAGAGTTGGCATACCAGACTATCTCTGTATCTGTGCAATGACTGATAGATATTAAGCATATTAGACACGTGCGCTGTCTATTTTCTTTCTTTTCCTTTTTGACGGATCAGCCACAGCAACGCAAGGCGGGTACAGCTAGTATATTTATATGATCAAGTGCCTTGTCAGCTGGTGGGCAATCATACCCCCTCCACAACCTACAATCTCTGACAGCAAATTCCAGTTCATGTACTGGCACCCCTTCATGCCATGACAAAGGATTGTCAAGAATCTGTTCATCTTGTATTTATATTTCTTCCTACAAAACTTTTCTTTCCAGGTGTCACAAAATGTTCCTCTCTATCTCTCTCTCTGTTTGTACGCATACGTGCATGCCTGGATGTTTTGTTGTTGTTAATGTAAAACAGATATGCATGATGAAAATAATTAACTGATAATTAACAGATGACCGAAAGTGAGGAAGCAGAAGATGATAATACTAACTTGTTCTATCTTTGTTACTGTTCTCTTCTAAGTTCATGTAGATGACCATATTCTCCTTAGCCTCCTTCCCTCGCACTTTTAAAGCAGCTCTTGTCAAACTTTTGAATGCTGTCCTTCGGATCAACCTTTAAGGAATGCACATTTAAACTCAGCTTTCTAAAGCTTGTTTACCACATACTGTCTTTTGATGCATGCGGGGAATTCTGTTCAAATTATGAAGCTGAAATAATTGCACTGAAACAGCAGTATACCACCTAAAGACTGTAATGGATGTTTACCCTTCAAAGGTCCAAAATATTGTCATCTTCACAGATTCTATGTCTGCCCTTCAAGCTCTGGAGGGCAGTGAACGCTGCAGAACTGACATAGCCAAGATAATCCTGGATGCCGATCAGCTTATTACCTCATACAACATCAGAATAGTGATGCAGTGGATTCCAGGTCACTCCGGTACACCAGATAATGACAGAGTTGACAGATTGGCAAAGAAAGGAGCAACACAAGAACAACCACCTACAGTGACAACCCTCCAGACAGCAAAAACACTGATAAGAGCTATAAACAAAGAGACTTGGTTGAGCAGATGGGCCATGGGAGACACTGGAAGAGAGGTTTATAGACATATGTCTGGCCCTGATCCTAATGACAGCATTAACCATCTAACAAGAAGGGACCAGGCCACCATCTTCAGACTTAGAAAGCGACATACTCCACTCAATGGACATCTAAACAGAATACAGCCACAACACTCCCCAGTGTCAGCTATGTAACTTCTTCTTCTGCCTTTCTATCCCCCAATGGAGCATAGGCCCTCAACCAACTCACGCCAAGTTGTTTTATCCTTCGCCATTGCATGGAGCTCTCCCCATGTCCTCCCAATCTTTCTAACCTCGTTCTCCAGCTCTCTTCTCCATGTGTTTTTTGGCCTTCCTTTATTCCTATGCCCCTGTGGGTTCCAATGCAAAGACATTCTAGTAATGCTGTTCTCCTGTTTTCTCAGTGTGTGCCCTATCCAACGCCAGCGTCTTTTTCTCACTTCCTGATCCACTGGAGCCTGTTTAGTTCTCTCCCAAAGTTCTACATTAGTTATTCTATCATACCATTTTATTCCCTCTATTCTGCGCAGGCACCAGTTAATGAATGTCTGCAATTTATTAGTAATTGCCTTGGTTGTTCTCCATGTTTCCGCCCCATACAATAGTACTAATTTGACATTAGAATAATAAAATTTTAGTTTAGTATTTCTTTTAGTTTCTTTTGACCTCCACAAATTCCCTAGTGCTATGAAAGCCCCTCTTGCCTTTTGTATTCTTATTTTAATATCTCTATCAGTTCCTCCATCTTTATCTACATTACTGCCTAAATAGGTGTACCACTCCACGTCTTGGAGTGGGGTGCCATTAAGAGAAACCACATTACTATTTGCCTGATTTATTCTCATTATCTTTGTCTTTCCTTTATGGATTTTCAGACCAAGCTGCTTTGATCTCGCATTAAGTATATTTAATTTATTTTGCATCTGATTCCGTGAATTGGGACAGAAGAGCAATATCATCAGCGAAGTCCAGATCATCAAGCTTGTTTTGTAGAGGTCCACTGAATTCCATTCTTGGTGTTAGCAGTTACTGTTTTCATAGTCCAGTCTATAGCCAGTAAAAAATAAGAGGGGCGACAAAAGACATCCTTGTCGCACACTGTTTTTATTTCAAATGCATCTGTTAGTTTTCCCTCATGAAGAACTCGACATGTCATGTCTTTATATGTTGCCTTTACTAAGTTGATAATTTTCTGTGGGATTCCATAGTGCCCCATCAATTTCAGAGAGATTCCCTATCTATGCTGTCAAATGCTTTTTCATAGTCTATAAATCCAATGTAAAGTGGTGAGTTCAGTGGTCAATGCTTTGCTCTATTATAATACATAATGTGGCTATCC
>CAJHNH020000745.1:0-75000 GCA_905116865.2 Candidula unifasciata
TGTTTCGTAACGTGCACAATGTAATTATTTATGTTTTCGTTAACGTATACAAAGCAAACTATAATTGATCGTAACGTGCACAAAAGTAATTATTTATGTTTGTTCGTAACGTATACAAAGCAACTCATTAAGGTTTCGTAACGTGCACAAAGTAATTATTATTGCTTCGTAACGTATACGAAGCAACTATAATGTTTCGTAACGTGCACAATGTAATTATTATGTTTCGTAACGTGCACAAAGCAATTATCATGTTTCGTAACGTGCACAATGTAATTATTATGTTTCGTAACGTATACAAAGCAACTATAATGTTTCGTAACGTGCACAAAGTAATTATTATGTTTCGTAACGTATACAAAGCAACTATAATGTTTCGTAACGTGCACAAAGTAATTATTATGCTTCGTAACGTATACGAAGCAACTATAATGTTTCGTAACGTGCACAATGTAATTATTATGTTTCGTAACGTATACAAAGCAACTATAATGTTTCGTAACGTGCACAAAGCAATTATTATGTTTCGTAACGTGCACAAAGCAATTATTATGTTTCGTAAAGAGGAACAAAGCAATTATTATGTTTCGTAACGTGCACAAAGCAATTATTATGTTTCGTAACGTGCACAAAGCAATTATTATGTTTCGTAAAGAGGAACAAAGCAATTATTATGTTTCGTAACGTGCACAAAGCAATTATTATGTTTCGTAACGTGCACAAAGCAATTATTATGTTTCGTAACGTGCACAAAGCAATTATTATGTTTCGTAACGTGCACAAAGCAACTGTAATGTTTCGTAACGTGCACAAAGCAATTTTATTAGTGTTCGTAAAACGTGCCACAAAGCAAATATAAATGTTTCGTCGAACGAGTGCACAAAGCAACTATAAACGTTTCGTAACGTGCACAAAAAGTAACTTTATTATGTTCGTCGTAAAGTATACCAAAGCAACTATAACGTTTCGTAACGTGCACAAAGTAATTATTATGTTTCGTAACGTATACAAAGCAACTGTAATGTTTCGTAACGTGCACAAAGCAATTATTATGTTTCGTAACGTGCACAAAGCAAATATAATGTTTCGTAACGTGCACAGAGCAATTATTATGTTTTGTAACGTATACAAAGCAACTATAATGTTTCGTAACGTGTAGATTAAATGCAGAAATTTCTAGTGCTGAAATGTTATTTCAAACGACTAATAATGAATCAGTCTCCTTGTGGGATGCAACTTTTCGTTATTTTGAAGCCCCCCCCCCCCCCCCCCCCAACCCTTTCTGGCTCTTGCCAGGGGCCGCAATATAGCCCGGCCATAAATATGGTCTAATGGCTGAACACGGTTTCTGGGACCTCTCCACAGGTGATCCCCATATACATGGTGGCACTTTGTGTCATTAAGTGTTAACCATTTGTAAGATGTCCCTCCTGGTGGGTTGAAAAGTGCTACTACTTCTAATAATTCATGCGATGGTTCAAAGGGACAAAACACATGAAAAACTGACAACTGCCGAAACTACATCCCCTGAAAGTTACTGTGCTCACTTTTTAATCAGTGTATAGCGTCACCCACAGACTGGCTTTTGGTCTAAAATAAACATGTGCCCAGCACCATATGTCTGATGCTTCGAAACGGGTTCTTTATTTTATATTTCTTCAGTCATCATCATTATTAATACAAACTTATTTTGCCGTTAAGCTACGTGGGGAAGAACCATTTGCGATTCACTGCACGCTGGCTGGCACCGGTTTTTGCCGAGAAGGCGTAAAGCTATTTAATGTTGTTTAAATATTTTTGGAGCCGTCTGTCGTGAGGTGAGCAGCCAACCCTACACGATGGACGAGTCGTGACTCTGACTCCCCTACGCGGACAGTCAAATTTCAAACTTGAACCCATCCAGAAGGGTATATAGTCCCTTATATTGATCTATACCTTTATCTGGTAATATATTCATTTCTAGACCCTCTAGTTGCTTTGATAAATCTTCATTTTCAAACTTGCAACTGTAGGTTGACGATTTCTGGTATTTAATTCAAAAATTCCTGTAAGCCGGTTTACTCCTTAGGCATGAACACAGGAGACTTCTTTCCTAGTGACGCTAAAAGTAGTTTGAAGCAGGCATTTTCTGCCTGACTGCCTAGAAGAACAGATGTTCTCAAATTTGCCTCCGTCATCTATGCTTTGAGGAGGCGGCCTTTGGTGCCTAGGACATTTCCTAAGCTTGGGTAAGTTGATTATAGTTTACGAGTACCATAAAATATGTCTTTTTAAAGTTGGCCAATGCTGCATAGAGGGAAGTTTCAGCTGTGTGATCGCACAGAGTTGGGCCGTTCTTAATATCCAGAGATTAGGCTGCGAACATTAAACCTTTCCCTGTGCAGACAAATTAGTTTGTGCTCTACATAACCAACACCATTTGTAAAGATATTAAACCCTACAAGTAATTATTCTATAACCAAACGTAGGATTTGTATCGACTAATAGACACATGTAAACTGGGTCATCTTTGGCCGGCTTCATATTGTGACAAAAGCAAGCTCGACGCTCTGAGTCAAAGGTTATTTTAAGCACAGCAAAGTGTTTACGGTAAACAGACGGGGGATGGTAATATATTATATATATATATATATATATATATATATATATATATAATATATATATATATATATGAGAGAGAGATGGGATGTATATCTGCAAGTGCGTGTGGGCGAGAAGAGTTGATGTTCTATGTTTTTACGTCTATCTGTCTCCACTCTGGCACTCATCTCCTGTCACTATTACTTAATGAACAATAGAGATGATATGTAGAGACTTATACTGTCTCATTATCCTCAGAGCTGTCCTCTGAATGATTACTAATGTGGAAGTTAATAAACTGAGCTTCACATGTAACCCCTGAGATGACTGCTAATTCTGAGTTCCTTCATGATACAGGATAATATCTCCTTGGAGGCCAGGCAGTGAATCAGCAGTCCACAAAACCACCTACAAGGAAGTCACCAATGTCTAAGCCAGTGGTGGGCATCAGATTGTAAATCTAACTGTGGTCATCAAGTAATGAAATCCTCCAGTTGGTCTACAGACAACATTATGGGTGTTGTACCTCCATCATCATTTATCCGGCAGTTTGTTTGTGCCTCAAGTGTTTGACTTGGTACCTGAAATCCTCTCCAGGAGCTTGGGTATATCTCTAGTATTCGAGTGTCTAGTGTGGGACTGTCTTGAACGTAACAACAGAGTGACTGAACATCCAGCCAGTTCAAGAAATTAGGGATTCAGATAATTGTGGGCAATCATGGGTTTATTGCCAGGCGTCACTATTAAATGTCCACACTCAACATAAGGATGATCGAGGCAGACTCTGGAACATTCATACACGTTCAGTCAGATCGAGTTTGAAGTTTTGGTCCTTCATATCACTCTGGGTTCTTGAAGTTCTTTGCTGATTCTTATATAATGTATGTGTTACACTTATTACAGTATTTCTAAAGTTCCACTATTGACTGGAGTGTCACTCATTCATTGTTCTTAGCTGTCTAAAATACATGTATGTTCAAGTAATAATCTTCATCTGTGTTAACATGGTTATAATAGTATACTATCATAACCTGGGTGCTACCTTTTTATATTAGTGGGGGTGTCCAGCCAAGTGTGCCTAGGAATATTATATATTTTGTAGTGCCAAAGCTTGAGTTGCCCTATTCCTGAAATAAGTCGAGCGTATATGGCCACGGGATATCCCTTAGATCAATACGGGCCAACGACTCAACATAATTATTTCAGAGTGCTGTTGGTTCTTAAGGAGAAATCCTTAAATCGGGCACGTGACAGGAGTGATATGTGACACCGTCCTCTTGCTCTTGTAGCTGATCTTCTACCATTTAGCGCGAGTACTGGCATGTGATGCTGGTGCATTCTACAGAGATGACCAAACCATATGATCCACGATTTCTCGATGAATTAAGTATCGTGTGCTTTTCCACAATTTGTCTGAGAGTATCAATGTTCACAGGGTATTGGTTTGTTAGGCTAGAGGTTTATCGCAGGCACCTCATCTCGCATGTTTTCAGTTGTACGAGCACGAAGTAACTCGCCTGGATAAGCAAATCGATGTCCACTCATCGCGGCATGTTCCGTCCATAATATTACATTGTTAGGCTACATATTATCGCAAATCATATACATACTATACGATAGGTGTACATACATACATACATACATATACAGACATACATACATACATACATAGCTACATACCTACACTACATACATACATACATACTCTAATACATACATACATACAGACATACATACATAAATACCTCATACATACATACTACATACAACTACATACATACATACATACATACATGACTTATACATACCATCCCTACATACATACATACTACATTACCTCCATGTACATACATCCAAACATACATACCTACTAAATAACAAGATACAGACATACATACATACAATTACATACATACATACATACACATACATCCACATACATACATACATACTCTACATACATACTACTACATACATACATACCATACATACTATACATACATAATACATACAATAAATACAGACATACATACATACATACATCTCTACATACATACATTACATACATACATACATACATACATACATCCATACATACATACATACATACATACATACATACTCACTACATACATACTTATACATACATACCTACATACTACATACATACATACATACATACATACATACATACACATACATACATACTACACATACACATACATACTACATACATACATACATAACATACTGCATACATACATCCATACATACATAATACATACTACTCACATACATACATACATACATACATAACATACATACACATACATACTCATCCACATTACATACTAATACAAACATACATACACCTTACACAACATACATACATTACAAACAAACATACATACATACAAACAAATATACATCCATTACATACATACTTACATACATACATACTACATACATACATATCCATACATCCTACATACATACATCAACATACATAACATACCTACTATATTCATAACATACATACACCCTACATACTTCATACATACATACATACATCCATACATACCATACATACATACATACATACCTACATACATACATACATAGAATAATACATACATACATACCTACATACATACATACATACATACATACATACATACATACATACATACATACATACATACATACATACATACATACATACATATAATACATACATACCATACCTACATACATACATAACCTAATACATACATTACATACATACATACATACATACATACTTATACATACATACATACAGACAACATACATACATAAATACATCATACTACATACATACATACTATACATACTACATACATCATACATACATACCTACATACATACATACATACTACGATACATACATACATACATACATACATACATACATACATAATACATACATACATACATACATACATACGATACCATACATTACATATACATACATACATACATACATACATACATATAATACATACATACATACATACATACATACATAATACATACATACATACATACATAGCATACATACATACATACACATCATACAACAACAATACATACATACATACCTACATACATACATACATACATACATTTACATACATACATACATACATACATACATACATACATACATACTACATAATACATACATACATACATACATACATACATACCATACAATACATACATACATACATACATACATACATACATACATACATACACATACATACATACATGCTACAGACCTACATAAATACATTACATACATACATACATACCATAACATCATACATCATACATACATAATACATTAACATACATACATACATACATACTACATACATAATACTACATACATGCATACATACAATACATACATACATACATACATACATACATACATACTACATACATACATACATACATACAACACAATACATACATAACATACATACATCTAATATTCTGTGGCTTAAAGCTTAGTGAAAACGTTGACATTACAATCCTGTGCGATTACCAGGGTTGTATCCAGAGTGGGAGGTTTAGAAAAGGACCAGTCGTGTGGCTTGTACTAGACCAGAACCATGGAAGAAACTGAGGCCTCGTCAGGTAAAAATCCTTATGGCCAACAGTATGTCCATTGTGGGGATGGTACAACTATATGTATATAGGAAACTGTTAGCATCACGGGTACAGCATTCAGTGTGAATGCACATCCAATAATCTGCATATATTGTCTATATGCTTTTCTTTCCCTTGAATAATTGTAAATATATGTCTCTTGTTATGTCATTTACAGATGATCAATGACAATACTCAGGACAGATAAAAAGAGTTATCCATTTGATTTGAAAGAAGGTGACTGTTTTCCCTCATCACAAGGGGGACAAGCTATATTTTTTGGTGGAAAAGTTGAAAAGGGTTGCCTGGGGGAGGGGGGGGGGGAGAAGGAGTACACGAGAGATGCTAGACAGTTTGATATCATAGCATGGAAGACCATCAGTGTCAGAACTGATTAAAAGTACATGAAACTAGAGGTTGCGGATAGATATGACTACCAAAGCCACACGGCATCGACTACAACAAGAGGAAGCTATGTCACAGACCTCAATAGTTCCTCGGCAACTGATTCATCCATCCATTTGAAATAAACGAAAAAAATTGACCACATTGAACCTACTGCGAGCAGTATCGGTTATTAATGTGCTCTGTTTCTTTGTGCGAGTTATGTTGGCTAAGAAATGTTAATTGTTGTTGGGGGTAGGGCGGGTTTGAGGTATATACACGCCCACACATAAACAGAAATACATGCACTGTTACATATACATATACGTTTACATAACACATATTACATGTATCAAAGAGACAAGCGGACGCAGAAAACAGTATAAAAATGGAAAGCGATAATTAGCACTCCAGTAATCGAACCCGCCACCTCCAGATGACGAGGACGCCTCACTGCAGAAACAAGTGTACATCGACGCACTTACCATCTTGACCAGAGCTCTTTAGCCTTTAGCATGCGGTCCACTGATTGGCTGCGGAAAAGTCTAGATGGGCCACCGACAAGTTTTTTTCCTTTTTATGAAACGTGGTAAGGTCGGTAAGACGATAAAACACAGAAAATTGAAATATTTTGGTCACTTAAAACGTCACGAAAGTTTAGAGAGAACAATAATGGAGGGGTAGATGCCTGGGAAGAGTGGAAGAGGAAGGCTAAAGAGAAGATGGGTGCAGGATCGAGAAGTTTACCGGAAGGTTGTTATGGGAGCGAGGTTTTGCAAAAGACTTGCTACTGACTGACTGAGTGCTAGGTAGGGTAGGTGGTTTTTCTCGTCCTGTCTGTAGCACTAAAACTTGCTTGGCTTCGTTTGTCATTGTCATGTTTACTTAGTATCCCATAAGGGGAAGCTTAAGATTATAATTATGACTAGGTTTTGTACGCCATACAAAATTCCTTAGCATTGCTCGTCACCAAGTAGCCCTGAAAAGGACTCCTGCAGTGTTAAAGCGATCATAGGAGACAATTTATCCCCACAGGCGACAACGTCGTCTACCGGTCAGCTAATGAGCTAACACCCCAAGGACATCCTATTTTTGTGAAAAGACTTTCTCATGCATGTCAGTTATGGAAACCAAACCTAAAAATGCAAAAAATGTTACTGTAACACATCGTGTTTCAGCAGCAACGCTCTGGTCACATCTGTTTGATTTTGTAACTTTAAACCGCAGCAGTTGTCGCATGAGCTGAAAAACTGTAATTTTTTTTATATCGGATTTAAAGGGGGCCAAAAAATTATTTGCATCGTTTTGGTGGGCTACGAGTGTAAAAATGTTGAGCAACACTGATCTAGACACACACATATCGAGTTTTTCAGAACCCGTCAGCCTCAGATTATCACAAACACAAATGATAAGTGAAGGTTGTGGCTAAAGATACTTCATCAGCAAAGTAACATGAATATACAATTCAACGAATATGAACAGGAACTCACAAGATAACTTTATGCTTCTTCTTCTTCTTCCTTCACCGGCTGTGAATTGCAGCAGAAGGTCCAGGTTAATCGACCGCTTGGACTTTTGGCTTTTACCTGGACCTGAGTTTTGCGTGTACAGCAGTTTTGCTTTTCCCTGCCTCGCGGGTAGATGTACTCCGACTTCGAGGGAAGACGTCAGGCCTATTTCTAGGATGACTGTGGTTATTTTTTGTATGGGTCAAGACGTTGCCTGATTTGTGTGGTGTCCTCTTTGTCGCCTTCTCCGCATGTGTTGCCCCCGAAGTACCCCTTAGGGGCAGCCCCTTGTGGAACTGTTAGCCCTCAAGGGAAGGCAGGGGCAGATCATGGGCATTCCCCGCCATTCAAGGAGGCTTCCATCTATGCAGAGCCGGCACATAGCGCTCTGGTTCTGGGCTAACCCAAGGAATCGTCACGTCCTGCACACGCCTGCTTAACCTCACAACCGTATTAGGCCTCCCGCTCGACAAAGGCTGCGCCCTCTGGAAATCAGCGGGGAGCAGCCCGCGGGTTCTGGACTTTTGTGACCACACACATTAGTACATTCTTTTTCTTCGCACGTTAGAGATCTTTGACGAGCCGTTAGCACGACAGAATTTAACATCCTGCGTCGGCATATCGTTATCTGTTTGGTCCCAACACTCGGGCGAGTGGGGTCTTTGGGTGTGGACATTTGGACTTTTTCCCATTCAATATGATTTGTGATGGTCAGATTTTGAGCTTACTCGTGTATCGTAGGATCTTGTTTTGTCGGACATTTAGGCTTAGCCAGCCAGTGGGCTTTTGCTGTCGTAGTGAACCTCAGCGCGGTGACGACGACACTGCGGGTTAACAGGGGATGTACATGGGTAGAGTCTTGCTGCGAGACACCACCCATAGGAGATGTTACTCGTCTGTGCTGCGGGTAAATCTCTAGGTCAAGGGTTGAGTCTCAGCAGAAAAATGTTCTCTTCACTAAGTAATCTTTTAACCAAGGGTTGTAATTTTGGTTGTACGTTTGACAAGCACTTTACTCATGTTCCTAATGAGTTTTAATAAGCTTTTTCGCCCATGCGTTTGGGGGCGGGCTGATGAGAGCCACAAGGACACTACACCTCTGGGGGCCGCCAACTCCGAGATCCACTGACATCTCTGGTAATGCTCATTTGAGACTTTATCCGTGGCGCACGACGAGGACGTGCTGCAGGGGTCTTGCGTGAGGTTCCGGAAAACCAGAACAGTGCAGGACTGGCGCCCGAGTATCTCCTTGTACACATCACGTTGGACTTAACTTTCCCTCACGCTTATGACAAAAATCACCGTGCCACTGATAACTTTATTGAAATACGTCTCAGAGAAATCAAATATCTCTCTCTGGTCAGTTGAATCTTTGACACCACGACTTTCATTTAGTGGTACGAAAGCAACACTCTGATCTGGAAGAGTTCAGGACTTCAAAACGAAATATTGACAAAGATAGAAGCAAATGTACTGCCGTGTAACCTTGTTGTCTTCTTCTTCTGCCTTTCTATCCCCCAATGGAGCATAGGCCCTCAACCAACTCACGCCAAGTCGTTCTATCCTTCGCCATTACATGGAGCTCTCCCCATGTCCTCCCAATCTTTCTAACCTCATTCTCCAGCTCTCTTCTCCATGTGTTTTTTGGCCTTCCTTTATTCCTATGCCCCTGTGGGTTCCAATTTCCATTGTTCTCCCTATATCATAGAGAGTTCTAACATTCCAGGTGCCAATTCTGGAGGTTTTCCTGGCTGAGAGGAGGTAAGTCAACGATCCGGACTCCTTATGGCTTTCTCGACACCGTGTCATACTTCTTTCATTTGAAGAGCCTCCCCTCATCTTGGTTGGCTGGATTTTATTTGCTTCTCTTTTTGACTTATCCATGGTTGGTTGGTTTTTGTGGTTATGGTTTTTACAGGATGAGGTAGCCAACCTCAAGCCCAACCCTACCCTTAGTCGCCTCTTACGACATGCCTGGTAGGGTGCAGTGTCACTATTTTTTGCTTCCCGTGAGGGCCCCGGTGACACACGGGCGAACCTTGTTGTGGAGACGAACAATTGTGTTTCTCTAGTGTGTTCTCATATGAATCACACCACAACAGTAGTCACACGGGCACTGAAACTGGAAACAAATGCACCAAGGAAATGAAGACATTCAATTAGTTAGGAGCTATGCTTTAAAAACCGAATTCGCAGCAGTCAGTATATTCTCATAAGCGCTCCTTCCTCATCTTCAGCAGAAAGCGCGGAGTTCCTGTTCTGATGGTACCAAAAAATATCTGATTGTATATCTGTCTCGTCTAAGTGTTGAGCCTCGGCTAAGTACCCTCGCCACTCCACTCTCTTCCGACCGTGATGGTCAATCTGGGCCTTTGCATGGTTTACTCGCTGCCAAAGAACCTCTACAGATTTAAGTTATCATGCAAAGGCTTACTCCCAAATAGCTCAGAACCAGCCAGTCTGTCTGTCTTTTCATTCCCCAACACCCAGGAAACAAAATAACAAAAGTACACTAGTTATCTGGGACATCTTAAGTACGTAGACATAAGATAAGCCAAAACGCTAACACTGATAAAATAAGCCAAAAGTACTGCACTGTATACCATTCATGATATTGAAAAAGCAAAGAATGTACAGCATAGAACTGAACGGAGGAATAAACTGCAAGTACCTCCTTGATCTTCTAACCATAGAATTGAGAACAGTGATTTGTCGAGCATCTTAAATATCTGGGTATCAGTGCTGATATACACCATCCATTGCACAGTGAGATTCACAGGAAGAAGGGTAGGACGTAGAACCTGGTGAGCAATGGGTAATCTAATAATCTGGCAAGGGGTACGAGTGCTAGCAGAATGGCGTGTATCTTTTTCAGTGTGCATACAAATGGATTGAGATTGCAGGCAACAAGGCTCGTTTGTGGTTAAGGAACAATAAGTTCAAGCTTTAATTCTTGAAAATTATGCTTACCAGCGTGCAATTATCTACACTGACGAGTCCGCCGTTCGTAACATACAAAGTTTATGAGCTTTTATGTTTCTGGTTCGAGGGAAAACTGTAAAAGAAGATAGCGAGGCCTTTTGCCTCGATTATAAATAGTCTGACAGTGGAGTTGATGACGGTAACAAAAGCAATAATGTGGCTAGAAACAGCAGATTTTCACCTGCATAATTTCCATGAGCATGCTTAAGAAGATAGAGACATGATGAATTCGAAGAAAATGGTTGGTGAGGAATTAGTTTCATTTTTCTGTCAGGATTCTGGTGTAACAGGAAATAAACGAGCGGACTGGCTTGCTGGCAGGGCCACGGTAGGTACATGAAAAGCTATGGACCGGGCTAACTTTTTAAAAGCTCTCAATGAGGCAGGACAAGAACACCCTTCAGGAGACGACTTTGAATCGGCAGCACTTAAAAGACTACAAGAACTGAAAGACTAAACACTCAAAAGACTACAAGAACTAAAAGACTAAACACTCAAAAGACTACAAGAACTAAAAGACTAAACACCCAAAAGACTACAAGAACTAAAAGACTAAACACTCAAAAGACTACAAGAACTAAAAGACTAAACACTTAAAAGACTACAAAAACTGAAAGACTAAACACCCAAAAGTCTACAAGAACTAAAAGACTAAACACTCAAAAGACTACAAGAACTGAAAGACTAAACACTCAAAAGACTACAAGAACATAAAGACTAATCACTCAAAAGACTACAAGAACTGAAAGACTAAACACTCAAAAGACTACAAGAACTGAAAGACTAAACACTTAAAAGACTACAAGAACTGAAAGACTAAACACCCAAAAGTCTACAAGAACTAAAAGACTAAACACTCTAAAGACTACAAGAACTAAAAGACTAAACACTCAAAAGACTACAAGAACTAAAAGACTAAACACTCAAAAGACTACAAGAACTAAAAGACTAAACACTCAAAAGACTACAAGAACTAAAAAGACTAAACACTCAAAAGACTACAAGAACTAAAAGACTAAACACTCAAAAGACTACAAGAACTAAAAGACTAACACTCAAAAGACTACAAGAACTAAAAGACTAAACACTCAAAAGACCACAAGAACTAAAAGACTAAACGCTCAAAAGACTACAAGAACTAAAAGACTAAACACTCAAAAGACTACAAGAACTAAAAGACTAAACACTCAAAAGACTACAAGAACTAAAAGACTAAACACTCAAAAAACTACAAGAACTAAAAGACTAAACACTCAAAAGACTACAAGAACTAAAAGACTAAACACTCAAAAGACTACAAGAACTAAAAGACTAAACACTCAAAAGACAACAAGAACTAAAAGACTAAACACTCAAAAGACTACAAGAACTAAAAGACTTAACGCTCAAAAGACTACAAGAACTAAAAGACTAACACTGAAAAGACTACAAGAACTAAAAGACTAAACACTTAAAAGACTAAAAAAACTAAAAGACTTAACACTCAAAAGACTACAAGAACTAAAAGACTAAACACTCAAAAGACTACAAGAACTAAAAGACTAACACTCAAAAGACTACAAGAACTAAAAGTCTAAACACTCAAAAGACTACAAGAACTAAAAGACTAACACTCAACAGACTATAAGAACTAAAAGACTAAACTCTCAAAAGACTACAAGAACTAAAAGACTAAACACTCAAAAGACTACAAGAACTAAAAGACTAAACACTTAAAAGACTACAAGAACTAAAAGACTTAACACTCAAAAGACTATAAGAGGAGTCGCCAAACATTAACGCAATAGAAGTAGCAAAAGAAGAATAGTAAACCAACAAAGAACTGGTTTTATAACTAATTAATAGTTAATCGAAAGATTATCCTCACTGAACGTCAGACAAGTCCTTAAGCGTTTGAATCCCATCTTCAGTATATTCCCCAGCGTATGGCGACTGATAACACCAGTTCTGTTTTGGTTTACTATTCTTCTTCAGCTACCTGTGTAGAGTTCATGTTTGGCAACATCTCTTTTGACCAGAAGTTATTTTTAGTCTTCTGAGTGTTGCTGATTGAATGTCTTCTCCTTTATCATTCATCTTGTCGTCCTGCTTCCTTGAGAGCACTGAGAATGTCGGCTCGGTCAATTGATTTTGGTTTTATAACTGAAAATGAGTATTCGCCATACGCTGAGGGATATAATGAAGATGGGATTTGATGCGATATCAAATGAGGATGATATGTCCACTAACTAACAAACTAACGAACTAAACTTCAAGTTCTGTGTAACATATAAAATAGCACAACAGGGTTAAGATGATATGCACACCATTCATTCATTCAGTAGCATGTCCCTCGCGGAACCTCGCTGCCATAACAACCCTCCGGAAAACCTTCCTATCATGAGCAAGATGTCCTGCGTCTGATACACCCATCTGGAGATCATCTGCCACATCCTGCACCCATCTTCTCCTTGGCCTTCCTCTTCCTCTCTTCCCAGGCATATACCCCTCCATTATTGTTCTCTCTAGACCTCCATGACGTTTCAAGTGACCAAAATATTTCAATTTTCTTTGTTTTATTGTCTTTACTAGCCAACCCTCTTCAATATCAGCTCTTGAAGTATGGATGCATTTGTTCTTTTCTTTACCCCAAGATATTCTTAGAACCTGTCTGTAACATTTATATTCAAATGCATTTATGCGCTGTTCCGCTTGTTTAGTAAGTGTCCAGGTCTCACAGGCGTATGTTTGCAATGGGAAAGATGCATGCTCTTAAAAATCTGACCTTTGTAATTCTATCTGTACAATTCCATAATTTATTCAGTTGTTTTAGTCTTTGAAGAGCAATTGATAGTCGCCGTTTAATTTCTTTCATTGTGTCACCATTGTTGGTAACCAGTGACCCAAGATATTCGAAATTTTCCACCACTTCCAATCTTTCCTCATTAACATATATTTCCTTCTCCATGGCAGTTTTGTTTGTATGCATTATCTTTGTTTTTGCTGTGTTAAGAAATAAGTTATGATTTTCACTATTTCTTTGGAGTGAGGTTAATAAGTTTTTCTAAACCATTTTGTGATGTTGATAGTAATACTGTATCATCAGCATAACGAATTTCTGGTATTTCATGACCACCGATTTTTAGGGCATCATATTTGTTCCTTGTTTATATCATCTCTTACATTTCTCATTATATTTTCGGCGTACAGGTTGAACAAATACGGTGACAGCACACATCCCTGACGGACTCCTTGCTTGATGCCAAACCAGTCTGATGTCTCTCCATCTATTCTGACTGCTGCTTGTTGGTCTTGATAGAGCATTTTAATGAGCTGCACTATATGTGATGGAAAGCCCATATTCCTCATGATTTCCCAAAAGCTTCTGATGTTGTACACAGTCAAATGCGTTTGAATAAATCCACAAAACATAAGAACAGATTTACATTAAGTTCTCTACACTTCTCTATTATTAAACGCATGTTGAATATATGATCTCTTGTTCCTCTTCCCTGTCTAAATCCAGCCTGAGCTACATTAATCTCTTCTTCCATTTTCTTTTGCAGTCTTCTCATTATAATTTTTAGTAGAATTTTACTTGCATGACTGATCAGGGCAATAGTTCGATAGTTTGTACATAATTTCAGGTCACCCTTTTTTGGTATTGGAATGAAGATAGTTCTCTTCCAGTCTTTTGGCCAAATACCATATTTCCATATCTTTTCACATAATGCATGATAGATTTTTATGCTTTCTTCTCCTCCCGCTTTAATCAATTCAGCTGGTATCTCATCACATCCAGGTGATTTACCATTTTCAGGCTCCTTATTGCCCATGAAATTTCATCTAATGAAGGTTCAGGTTCTGCCTCTACTGTTACTGGTTCATGTATATCATTCATATCCTCACTGTCATTCATATCATATATGCACACCGATTTGCATAAATAATTGAAACATGCGGAAATTCCCTAACCATGTTATCATTGATGCACCGTGTATTTTGTACATAATAAGATGGATGCACTCTGTACATGTTCATCATTCAATACTCTTTCTTACTGGCCTAACGTGTTATCTACAGTAAATGCAACCTGAATTAATGGGTAATTGTCCTTGGTAAGGTACAACTAGCTCAAATACAACCCGCCTTTCGATTACGGAGGGGTCTATAACATCACCAAAAACATCGGATCTAGTCGCTCTAAAACACTGAATATGATCGCCCAGAACAGCAACATCTTTCACCTCCCAACCAGTAAACCAGTTATCGCAACAATTTGAACGAGTACAATGGTGAAAAACAGTCTGAAGGCAGTTGCGAAATAATTTCTTCCACATCAGGTTTTCATGTAAAGCTGTCGTTTTACTTTCAATATTAACGGTTAAATTACTTGGACAGAAGGCAGAAGAATTCTCACACACAACTCTTGTGAACATTGTGTAGGCATGTCCCTTAGGTATATTTTTCATCTATGTGACAAACGTAGTACATAGTATCAGATGGTGCCATGGAATCAAAGTGCTACGTAGACATAGGTGTGCACTCAAAACAGATTTATGAACAAGTCTAGAAAGATTGATACCACGATAGCAGAAGCTATTCTTCAATGGTGTTCCTCTGGGTCGTGTTTACCTAAGCAACCAGAGCCTTCGTAGACGACTAATTATTGCAACACTTATATGAGAAGTCACTCTTTAAATGACTAATTCGGTGCAACACTTAAATGAGAAGTCACTCCGTAAATGACTAATTCGGTGCAACCCTTATATGAGAAGTCACTCCGTAAATGACTAATTATGTGCAACACTTATATGAGAAGTCACTCGGTAAAAAATTAATTCTGTGCAACACTTATATGAGACGTGACTCCGTAAATAATTAATTATATGCAACACTTATATGAGAAGTCACTCCGTAAATAATTAATTGTATGCAACACTTATATGAGAAGTCACTACGTAAATTACCAATTCGGTGCAACACTTTTATGAGAATCACTCCGCAAGTGTCTAATTTTGCGCAATGTACACGTTAGAGAAAATGCTAAACTATGCAGTTATATGCAAGATAAATATGAAGAGAGATTCCAGAATGTCTATTTATGCAACGCGACATATAGGAGATGAGATTCCGTAACAGAGAATTGAGCGCCTCATATATATGAGAAGATGTTCCAAAATAATTAAATCCTAGACAAAATATATATTTAAAAAGATTGTAAAACATTAAATTTTGCACAATTCATACACGGTAAAATGTTTAATTCTTTACCAAGTCAAAATGAAAAACTTTTCGGGAAATGTCTATTATTCCCAAATTTAAACAGCAAGATAATATTGTCCAATGAATTCAAGAACATGGATTACAGTCATTGGCATAATTCTGCTACTTTAAGACCAAACAATATGTTTCATCAGCCGATCATTGCTGATATTTCTCATGATGTGTTTAGGTGTTCCGTCTGGTAACACATTACTGTATAAGGTACAATAACAAGAATAAGAGCAGCAGCGACAAGCGATATAACGATGGTGAAGTGAACAAGTTTCTAGGTACAGCTGATGTTGGAACTGACCTAGTTGGAAGGTGCAAAGGTATAACGGGTAATACATTCCTTTTTCTTCATCGCCACTGTCGTCATCATCATCATCATATTATCATCATTATCGTCATTATTATGTGGCAGGTTCATTGCAGGTTTCGGGGGTCTCTGGGGTCAAGTGGTAACGCCGTTTACCCCACGCTCTGAGGGTCATCGGTTTGTTTCACAGTTGGGTCGTTTGCTTTACGAGTGCTATTTCTACGGAGACTCCTGGAGACCATTGAGGATATCTGAAGCTACAGTGGTCGTGCATTGTGTGACGCTTTCGGCAGACTGCTAGCTTCCCACTGTGGAGATGGCTATGAGAGTCTGCAATGTTGTTCTAGGATCAAAACACTCCCATCTCCCGCCTCTCCCCTAACAACCCCCCCCCCCCCCCCCCCCCTATATAGATATTATAAAAACCATTACATTGGTATGCGTATTTACACAAATGAGGAAATCGCGACATTCTTCGACTTTATAATATTATTGCAAAGCTTCTGGGATATAAAGCCTGCTTGAGATAAACCCTAAAAGTGCAAGATCTATAGTAATAGATAATGTAGGTGTGGAAATAATAACTGACTTCATGTAACTAGGAAGCAATATCTCCTCGGATGGAAATGTAGTGGTTGAAATCGAGCAGAGAATTGCAAAGGCAAATGCGGCTTACAACCGACTTCAGAGTGTCTAGAGATCAAAAATCTACAGCACTTAAACAAAACTTAGGGTGTACAAAACATGCGTTAGAACATTTCTCCTCTATAGAGTAGAAGCTTCGAAAACGGACAGAAAGATAAAGAGTATGCTCAGAGGTTTTCAGAAAAGACTTCTCAGAAGATTGTTGGGGTTCATATGGGAATATAAAATCAGCAGTTCTAGATCACAGCAAATGACAGACTTAGAAGATATACATTTAGGCATAGAGAAACAAAAAGATTGAGGTGGAGTGGACACGTTCTTAAAATGAAGAAAGAGAGAGGCCGAGACAGTCAATGCAATGGACACTACAAGGACAGAGAGGAATAGGCAGGCCCAGAGGCCCTTGGAGGCTAATCTTTGAGGCTGAACTCAAGGCTACGCGAAGGACAAAACTGGAGATAGAGAAGATGGCTCAGGATCGAATTGAGTGGCGACAGTTTGTCTCTGTCTTATGTGCCTCTCTTCGGTCGCGATGAGGATTGATTCATGGGATATAAAGGCTGCCAGTGTGTTGTTCACTAACATCACCCATAGAATACCGATTGATTTATTTAAAAACAAATAGCTCTAACACAGTATGGCCCATGCCTCTAAGACGCAAAAAGTGTTTTTTAATTACCTTTGACACGCTGATTTAGTGGTCCTTTTCTCCTTCTTCCCTCTACTCCTAGAATGCCTCGCGGAGTCAGGACAGGAAGAGATCTCAGGAACTGACCCTTCTGTTTGTTTCGTATAAAGTAATTTTCAGTGTCTCTTATATTTCTGCAGTCCATGTCGTGCGTGGTCGACCTCTAGATCTGAGTCTGAAAAGCAATGCTCTCTGTGGCGCCCTGATGCCAATCTTGTTACATGGCCAAACCAAGGAATAAATAGCCCATATCCCTGTCGTTAAGTGTAACAGACAATTTCCTTGCTTTTTTTTTTTGTGGGGGGGGGGGGGTGGGGTGGGGGGGGGCAACTGGCAGTGTCGTTTTAACGCATGGGCCCTCTGAACACCTGCCGGGGGTGGGGGGGGCCTCCACAAGTAAAGGACCCCTAAACAAGTTGTTTAATATTATCGATATATTGATATTTCATTGCTGTGAGTGGTTGTCGTAGGGTCCCGGGCCAGCTGGTTTGTTCAGGCGCCAAAATGCTCCCTTTGGTGCTCTGACTGACTGACTTTCTACCCCACCAGGACATCACACAAGCGATAAACACCCGATGACACAAAGTGCCACCATGTGGATGAGGATCGTCGTGGAGAGGTCCCAGAAACCGCGTTCAGATAATTGGCCATATTTATGGCCTGCCTATATTGCGGCCCCTGGCAAAAGCCAGGGTGGGGCTTCAAATAACAAAATATTTCTTCCTAAAATGGACGAAGCATGATGTCACTTTGGTGCTCCAAGCGTTATGGAATCCGTAGGCGCCGACACAAATAAAACATAGAGAATTCAAAGTTTCCAATGTTAGACTATAATGTTATTCTACGGTGGGAAAATTATAAGGGACAAGAGGCAGATGGAGACCAAGAGAGGCAGAGGGAATCCGAGAGAGAAGAGGCTGAATAGTTTTACATCATGGCATGGAAGATCGTCTGTGTCAAAACTGATTGAAAGTTTCAGAGAGAGAAAGCTGTGGATAAAAATATAGGACCATGAACGCTACACGGCATAGACTTAAAGAAAACGATTTTTAAATATTTTGTTATTTAAACCGTTAATTACAAAATAATAATACATCAATTCATGACTTTTATTCACTTAGAACACTACTAATGCTATAAACGATTGTCTTGAGTGCATGATGTTGTTGATAATTCAAATAATGACATGACAGTAATGATAATAATGTAATTGATGGTTGTTGAGAATGACAGCATTATTACAGGACCAGTGTTATATTACATTATAAAAAAATAAATAACAATTTCAGTAATTAATTTTGTTTGCGACATTTAATCAACAGTCTGACTTGCTATTGGTCTGTATAGTCTTAGTGCTGTACAGTAAAACGTTTTTTAGTTTGGGTTAACACTTGGTTAACGATTTTAATGTCAAGAATAGAGTACGTGTAATTGCAACAACTGTAAAAAAAAAATATTATGAAGATGTTTTTCTATATTATTGCGATCGATGATAATGCACTCAGGTGATACCAGTAGGTGCTCAGTCCCCCGAAGCAGCAACTACAGTACATCGAATGACTGTTCCCAAACGCAGTTAGTAATAGTATTTTTATATATATATATATATATATATATATATATCATATATATATATATATATATATTCTTATATATATATATATATACACACACACACATATATATATAAAAGGTTAGTTCAAAAAGGTTAGTTGCATATCCTTTAGTGCATGGACGTTGCAGAACCACAACAGCAGCCCCTGGCTGTTGTGTGGTTTGTCTAGGCAAATTTACTATCTAGTTCAGATCAGCCCGTAGTCTTGTGATACTTTCTCTAGCAGCAAAATAGTGCACCTTGAGAACATTCTTTGAGACTAAAAAGATAACTGTTAGCAGCGTTAACTACGTTCTTGGACTGAGAGAGATTTATCCAATGTGTCTCAGTCGCTGGGCTCACGGAAAGTCAGATGCATGTACGAAATTCGGTAGCTCCAACGACTGTCTACCTAAATGTTTTGAAACACTGCATTCGCAAACAGAAGACTGAAGCCTGAAATCGAATCTATTACTCTCGGAGTACTAGGGAGACAGCTAAACAGCTTTAGCGAAGACTGACATTCCAAAACGAATGTGAATCCAGACAGCTGATGTTTTACTGTGCTTTGTTCTGTCACTGCCTGTATGATATGTTTTCTTGTATTTATCTGTATTTATTTTATGTGTTAACAGAAAGAGGAACTAATACCGGATTCAGAGAAACATGACAAAAATTATCATCGCGTACCGGAGAAAGAAGTGGCTAGCCGCAAGTTGAGAAACTCTGGGCTTGCACACACGGAGGCAACTTGCGACAAGAAGACAGGCTTTGTTACGAGGAATAATGGAGGAAGCACGGTTCCCCATTTGGAAATGTGTGCACATTTTTCTGATGCAAGACAAAGGTCTAACAATAGCGCCTTTGATGGGAAGGCAGATCCAGTGGAAACTTTTGAAGGAGCGCCTGAATTATTCTTGTCTGTAAAAGATGAAGACGCCACTGATACTTCTACACTTAGGAGATGGATTGAAACATCGACATTATCCAAATTCCTAAATGCCCCATGCCCCCGTACGCAACATGCTGGATCAGGAGCGACGACTGCTAAAATAAAACCAAGTATATCACTAAGGCGAGATCCAAATATTTTGTCGAAACAGACAGGGGCGGAGGAATTCGTGCGCATTGTCAAGGAGAGCACATCAGTGTCTAAATTACGAAACAGTTCTTTATCTACAGACAGGAAGAGTAATATATTACAGAAGTATAACAAAGAAAATGCACAGGTATGTAAAAAGACTGCTAATGTATGTAATATTCCATCAACAAAAAGTAGGTCGATTAATGATACATCAGCCAGAGCTTCTGTACAGTCGAAATCTCTTAGTAGAAGTCGCAGTCCTGGTCCTGTCATTGAACAGCAGCGCCAGCAAGTGAACTCAAAGGATCGAAGCAGAAAAGAACACACTTCAGAAAATCCTAAAGTAAATTTCCCACGGAAGAATCAACAGCTATTAAAAGATACAAGCCGACGGTCAAAGTCTACACATGCAAGTGTTCAATTTTCACAATCTAAACGTGACCAAAGAGGCGACGATGATAGCAAAGATGCAACTTATAGAATAGACAATTGGGTTACGGGAGCCGATCATGTCATTTCTGATGGCAGCATCGAAAACCCTAACCTAATAGAAGACGCCGAGGCTAAGCTTCGATCTCAAACTAGTGTCGCCTCGTCTATGAGCGATACATACGTCTGTGATCCAAAAAATCAGCGCACTCAATCAGTCGGCCGCGTTAAGCAAAATGGAACAGACCAGTCCAAATCGGAAAAAAGACGGGATATTCCAGTAGGATTGATCAAAAAGGCGAAATTTGTTGGAAAAGTTGATGCGCATGACAAGAGGAACAGTGGTGAACATTTATTTCAATGCCAAACGAGGGGCTTCTCCCGCGAAAGTGTGAAACCAGAAACACTGACAATAGTTTCCACAGTCAATAAAGGAATGAATGAGACATGCCGACACCCACCATTGTGTGATTCTGTTGTAGCAGCGCAGCAGATTACAAGAGACAGAACAGGTGTCAGTTCTGTCAAATGGAACGCTTCCAAGCACATCGCAAATGCCAGTGTCTTTAACAATAACTTCAAAACTTACGGTCAAAAGAGAGGATGAGTTATGCAATGCTTCTATTCAGGAAAACAAACAACATATAAAAGGAACCGCGAGATTAGTCGCAAAATGTCACACCAGCACATCTGGTCAACCCAGTCCTTTAAACAATATTTCTGAAACTAGAGACAGAAAATGTGCGGTTTTTGCAAAAACAAAACAGAGAAATGATAAAAGAGAGAAGGAAATTAATGACTGTGAGAATAATGGCCGTTCATACAAGGAAGACAAGAAAACAGATAGAGTATCAACCAACACGGAAACACAGATGCGAGAAACATCCAATGAATCAAACATTTCGCCTAAGCTTGTCAATTTGGAAGAATTAGTGCGGTCGGACATATTCTGTCCGTGCAGCGCAGATGACCTGATAAATATTTCTCGATTTAGACCAGATGTCACACAGTCTGACATTCTTCCTGTGATCTACTTTTGTTGGCAGAAATGTCCCAACCAGCAAAATGAAGATGAACCAACGAAGCCAAATCTTCAGCAGGTTGTTTCATTAGAACAGGGATTTGGTATCTTCAAACAAATGATGAAGGAAGTCATATCCGAGAACACTCTTTATTCCCAAGAATTTACTCTGAATCAACTATTTCCCAAAGGCAGGAAATCTCTACCTAACTGTGAAGATAAAAATAATGACGACGAATTAATTGTTGCAGGCACATGTTTTCAGTTAAAACCGAGTTATAAAACAAAGTCAAACCAAGTAATACTTTCTTCAGGCAGCGCAAGCAGTTCAAATTTGCAAGGATTGTTTAACGCAGACGGGAATAATCTTTCACAAGAAAATGGCCAAACAGTGCTGCTTGACAAGAATGGTGACAAATATCAGTTACATTCTGCTGTAGGCGACATGGTATGCAGTAACAACGATTTACAAATTGCAGTTAACATCAGCAAACCAATAAAGAATTCGATTCAGCGGCGGTTGAACATGACATCTTTGTGGTCGTTTGTAAGCAACAGAATCAGCGCCTTCTTTCTGCATCCTTTAGAAAGGCCGAGTATTGCATACTCAGTCCTATGTGGTGAAAATAGGGATAGTAATGGAACAAATGTAGACGAAATAAACACTTTTTTGGATACTGGACAAATATTAGAGGTTGGTGCGCCACAACAAGGGATGAGCAACGATAAGGTAGAATCCTCGCAACATACCATACTTATCGTTGATCAGTGCCCTGATTTTCTTAGCCAAAATGTAACTGAAGAAGCTGAATTGTCTTGTCGGAACTTTGTACCTGTAAAGATGTACTCGGAAAGAAAACGAACTCACAGTTTCGAGACTTCGTCAAAATACGAAACCGAGTCTTCGAGTACAAACAATACCAGGATGTCAAAGTCAGTTCCTTTAGGAAACAAGAAAACTAATGTTAAAGACGGCGTATATCTTAGTTTGGAGAACAGTGCTGTTGACTCTCCCTATGGTGAAAGCAATGATCACTTGAGCAGACAGACTGATCAAATGGAGATATCTAAGCAAGAACTTCAGTTTTCTGAACATACATCAGTCTTCACTAACACGCATACGCCATCCAACCCGGAGGTTAAGCATCGACGTTTAGATAAATGTAGAGAAGATGTCCCTCTCGGCGAAAACTTCAGAAGAAATAAAAGAAGTAAAGATTATTCTCCTTTTATCCATTCAAATAAACAGATTCTGAGAGGCATGCACTTTGAAAAGACGGATAGAAATGAAATGAACAATATCCCGTTCAGTACACACGTGTATCAAAGTCTTGAAGGGTCCCAAACGACTTCTGATTACGATACTGTATTCGGGGAGAAGGAGGATTTTGCCTACAGAGCATTTGAGAACGATGAGCTGGAGTTCGTAGCGCCGTATGAAGACTGCCCCGATCCTGGCATAGAGGATTTAGAAAAGAGTACCGAGTTTGATTTAACGGTCAGATTACCTGGTTACTGCGCTGCAAATCTGAAACAGTTTCCCCATCTTGTTTGGACATGGAGGTATGGTCAGTCCATGCTGGACAGCGAAGCGCAGACATATTCTCAATCGAAGGGCTGCACTTACAGTGAGAGTCCAGAATTGAATGATGGAAACTGGAAGCTATACAAGACAGAGGACTCCACACACACTGATTCACATGACCATTCTGTACACTTCATTCGTTGTAAAGATTACATACAAGAGCATGGTGTTTCGGGACATGATGCTTGTGTGAAAGGGGTTAAAAACTCTCTCAGAACTGAATCTCCTCATCTGGATTGTTGCCACAAGTCTTTACCTCAGACACATGCTTCTTTGGCACACGATATTGCCACATCGGGGATAAATGCTAAAACATGCCGCCAACATGTAATTTCCTCGCATATTCCTCACGATGTCGGTAGGAACGACAAATCAGCTGTCAACGTGACAGATATATATGGTAATTCAAACATGTGCTTTATTCATGACTCCAATGAAGGGATGACACTTAGCAATAATGTTACAGATGCGCGTCTCATTGTGTATGGCAGTAACTGCGATCCAATGGAGACTACTACGATGTTGGACAATAATATACAGAACGGCCGAGTGACTTCGCCAGATCGTCGAGCATTTAATGGTCTAGAGCGAAGAGATATGTCTCACAGAAAAGATGCATTTAATAAAGACATTGAAGAAGACGGGGATTGGATTGGTGGAAGTGCTTCTAATGCAGAAGGCATTACTGGAGAAAGAAGCAACCATTACATTTCTGCAATCCATTCGCACAACTGGAAACCAGCCTATGCGAGTGACCACAAGGCGGCGCCTGTAGTTAATATACCAACAACAAGTTCTTATTTATCAGATCTAGCTACGATGAATTCAAATTTCGACTTTGAGAAGGACTCAAACGAGGTTGCTCTTTTGAACAACGATAAGCACGAGCAAAGTCCTGAAAGACCAGCCATACAGGACATTGGATATAAGACATCAAAGAAAATGGATGGAACGATGGTGGCACTCAGGGGTTGTTGTTCTCCTAAACAATCTGATCAGGTAACCTCTACAGATGTAAACTATATCATCAAAGGACCTACCCCAAACTCGACTACAGCCAAGCAAAGTCTGCAGCTGTTTTCCACTGACAACATCACACGGGTAGCACTGGCGCTGAAGGAAGCCGGTACGTCACACATGACTTATCTATGCAATAGCCAAACCGCCTCGGTATGTTCGTATCTGCTTCGTGTGGGGTGTAGCCGACCACTAGGGGCCACCTTAAGCAATCTCATCTTCACCCAGCAGCTGGCTAGAGACAGGCAAAGAAGAATCCTAGATCAATGTGGCTCCTCAGTTGACGACAGAGAACTAAATTCTTCGTCTGAGGATGTAGTAGAAAATCATGTATCTTCTGAAGATACACTTAAGTCTACTCTTAAGGATTCACTTGAACACGGCAAAATCGACACTGGTATGTGGCGATCATTATTTTACGTAGTAAACCGTGCTCGTCACGACAGCGAGAACGCAACCACATCCATCGATTCGTCTCATGTTGGTAATGAACATAAAACAGAACCGGAAAAGAAGAGGAAATTGTCTTTCACACAAGTTTCCAATAATATTCCCGAAGCAGCGAATTTAAAAGGCATGAATCGAAACGATGAGGAAAAAAATACATTCGAAAGAGCCACTTCTTTCGGTGATCCGTCCAGGAATAAGCACCCAGCCAGCATACGTAGCAACCACTTCTCCAGTAAATCTAAAAGGGAAGATAACAAGAGAAAGGCCTCTGAATTGCCAAGGATCACCGACAATCTAAACCCAAACACATGTCAATTCGATGAGCGTCAGGAGTCAGGGATTTTCAGCTACTCATATTACTCTTTAACGTCGCCTCCCGTGACACAGCCTACACAAATTGACAACGCTGATTCCGGCTCTCTAGCGTAGTTGGCTAACCCTGATTTCACGGTGACCGTGTGAAGAACTTCTTGTGGTCCGGGTTCACTCCCGGGAGCAAACAGAAAAACCACATTTATCCCAGATTTACAGTATTTATCATGGAATCGATGCCGAAGGGTTGCGATAGCCATAGTACCGAGCCAAAGGGTTAAGAACTCATGGTTTCTGGATATTTAAAAAAAAAAAAAAAAGAATAAAAGACAACGCTGATTCCTTATAGGAGAGTTTCAAATCGGAATTCGTGCCAAATTCTGGTTTGCCTTAGAAAACATTCCCGCCGAAATAAGATAAATAAAGATTTTTCTTTAACGGATTCAGCTCTCCCTGCCATGACACAAACTGCAGATCTAGACAACATTTATTTCTCATTGGAAAATTGTTAAACGGTTTCTACCCAACTTTCTAGTTTACCTTAAAAACTATACCAGCACAGAAATTCAACAAGGAAAAAAAAAAAAAAAAAAGAAATACTGGATTGTCTAAAACAGATCGAGAATGTCTTTAACTTTCCCTTCTAAACACAGATTTCTGATCTCTCATCATTCTTTATCAGAAAGTATCCAATCGATGTTCACGAAACATTCTGGTTAACTTCAAAAAACATACCCGCAGAAATAAGAAAGGCACTGATTGGTCTATAACATATTAAATCATAAAGAAATTAAAAACAATTGTATTGTTGTCGCTTTCATAGCTTAATGTTAATTGGTCATAATATTTGTCTATGTTAGTTGAATGATATATCGATTGCATACAACATGTGACAATTCCAGTACAAAGATCTATCAAATGTAAAATACATCTGGTAATACAATGCAAAGATCTATCAAGTGTATAATATATCTGGTAATACATCAGATGAATAATACACATGGCAATACCAGTACACGAATGTATCAAATGAATAATACATTTGGTAATACCAGTATCTTGTTAAGTCTGTAAAAACTATCATATACACTACAATATTAATGCGAATTCCGAGTTATTATAGTGGCTTTACTGTTGGACTGCCAGTTCAATCGACAGGTGTTCGAATGTTCCTCAGGCAGGGAAGTTAAAAAAACTAAACTGATCTGTATTTCCAGGTGACCTCAGCATAAAAATATGGATAAAGGAATGGTTTGGACGTTAAATCAGCCGGCGTGATACCGACTGTATCACCCACTGATTTCCGCCGAGCCTTTACAAACATACGGCAAGTACCATACACCCACATCATCTAAGCGTGCGTAAATGTGGCATTGAAATTGTTAGGAACCGATTTATTTTAGCATTAGCACATTAGAGAAGGTTACTAGCACTATGAGTGGACGAGGAAATGCCACCTGAAAACGTAATGGTATGCAAAAGCATACTGGACCCTTAATATTAGTTTGAAGCTGGTCTTAAAGGGAAGTTCCGACAGGCGGACAGGCAAAGCACTGCGTCTAATCTTCTACAGCATGCTTTGTTCCAAACATATTAGTGAGATCTGTCCTTGGGGAGAAAAAAAAGTAAACAGACTGAGAAAGGGATCTTGTTGCATGGGCAATATGTTGTCTCTACACTTCAGCCCATGCCTTGTCCTATTGAAAGAAAGAATGTAGTCTTGGCTTTAATTGGTATCGCTAAGGGCTGTGATCTGTGTGTCTCTATGGCACAATGGGTAACGGGTACAGTCCCAGAGAGTAAACGCGGCCGGCGTGATGCTGACCACATCACCCATCTTGTGCCAATTGGTCTGCAAAATATAGGTCTAGCCCTATATGCCCTATACGCCTAAAGCCGTGAAAAAGGGTCCTTTACTTTTGTTTGTATGGCACAATGGAAAACTATGGCCTGGAGAGACGGAAAGGCGCCGACACATAGAGGCATTCTAATAAGCGCATCATCCTCATCTTCAGTAACCTGCATAGACTACTTCTTCTTCTCTGTTCTTCTTCTTCACTTCCTCTTTTACCGCTGTGGGTGTCGAGGGAGATATAAGGTTCTGTCTCTAGCTCTTCTGGCTGCCTCGAAAATAGGCACATCGTGCTGTTGTAGAGTTTCTCTGATGTTATCCTTCCATCTTGTTCTTGGTCTACCCCGTGCTCTACGTCCTTTTTCTCTTTCCATGTGTGCTTTGTATGGTATGCATAGACTACAGTGGTGCCAAATGCAGTCGCATAATATATCACTTGTCCTTAGCTTGCCTCCATCTGTGTTTATCTTTTCTGTCCTCGACATTGATGAAGTTCTCTAAAGGGTCTTGATCATACTTATCTTTCTATGCATCACCTCAGCTCCTAACTAGACCGAACCAGCCAGCCTGTAGCTATGATCGTGTCCCAACACACCAGCATACGTGCAGCAAGAATTGTGTACTTGTCTTCACCGTTTCTGCAAGACTTGTGAGCTAGCAACGTGATGTGTCCTCACGTTGTTCTCCAGCCAGGGAAAAGCTGCGGCGACCGCCATTTTTAAACTAGATATTGTGATATCACCTATAGGCTGTCGTGAATTGAACGTCGATTACTTTTTTCGTTATAAATTTCGAGGTGTTTCAATCTCCTATCACAGAGCTTATTGTAAAGATAACATCAACCAGGTGCGAATGTTCATAATTCAACAGAAGAGTTTCCGGTTTCATAGCGCCTATTGATAAATCAAGGTACTTCCGGTCCAAAGTGAGGATGAAGACATTGCACAATTCTGACTTTTCTACTGGCATCCTTACCCACTCTTGCCCTCACCTAATGTTCTCTAGCATGTACACTTGTCTGACTGTGTCTTAGCATACTTGCCCTAATCTTGTTGTGACCTTTAACAGCATCCTAGTATTACTCATTGCAAGAGCTGTTACTTGTCTAGCCAGCTGTTCTCAAGTGTATAATACATCTGGTAATACAAGTGCAAAGATCTATCAAGTGTATAATACATCTGGTAATACAAGTGCGAAGATATATCAAGTGTATAATAATATATATGGTAATACAAGTGCAAAGATCTATCAAGTGTATATTACATCTGGTAAAACAAGTGCAAAGATCTATCAAGTTTATAGTTCATCTTGTAATACTAGTGCGATGATCTATCAAGTGTATAATAAATACATCTGGTAATACAAGTGCGAATATCTATTAGGTGTATAATACATTTGGTAATACAAGTGCAAAGATCTATTAAGTGTATAATACATCAGGTAATACAAGTGCAAAGATCTATCAAGTGTATAGTACATCTGGTAATACAAGTGCAAAGATCTATCAAGTGTATAATACATCTGGCTATACAAGTGCCCAGCGGTCGCCACGCAATATTCAAGAATTTTTCCAAAGCTGCTTGAAATCAGCGAAGACAGCTGTTTAAAACAGAAATACCGCGAAGGAAGCCAAGAAGAGTTTTGGATGCAAGTATATTCAGAAGACAATGCTGTTAGCAAGACTGCAGTGCATTCTCAACACACGCCTACAAAAAGAAAGAGAACATACTGGAGAAAACTGAACACAATCCAAAACCAAATGAGATCGAGACCAGAAACGTCACCACAAATATAGCAGACAGGAAAGATTGCAGAAATGTGATCTGACCTAGCTGAAAGTGGTCAACGTAAGAGAATTAGAATTAGAACTGGAGCAAACTTTTCGGGTCAAATGGTTTGATTCTAAAATGAACTTTAATATCCATTTACATAAAGGAAATAATCAAAAATTCATCCAGACAGTTTCATTCATCGCATTAAAAACAAGTGAAGGTTAATTAAGAAATGTTTTTTTTTTCTTCTTCTTTTCCTAAGTATTCAAAGCGCTTTAATTGTAGATGTGCCGCGAATTGTATATGTGTGTGCCCCACAAGGGTGTTGCGGCGATTTAAAAATAAAATGAGAAACGCTGATCAAACTAAGCTAACCTTAGGTATGACCTAATTGCCGTATCTATAACTTTTAAAAAGACAAAATATTACACTTTGTAAACGTGTGAAAATTATCGGAACTCTTACCAACCTGACTGTCAGCTTGTTTACGTTGCCCTGAACTTTTGTCTTCAGAACAATTATTTTGGTAAACATTTCTACATTATAGCTCTTGCCCGAGTGAACACTGTTAATGCGATAAAATTGATGTCAATTGTTATTTGCGTATCCAGAAACACAAGTTGACTGGATTTAGTGGTTGACTAAGTTCAAAGATTTATTTGAGATTTACTATGATAGACACGATGGTGGTAGAAGAGTGTTGGTTGCTGAACAGTTTGTGATTCTGTTTTGTTTCTTTTCGTCGGATATTGTATTTGGATTTATAAATCCACAGTAACGTCTTCTTCACTTCATTCCCCTCATAAATGTCCTTTTTCTTTCTGTCTTTCTTTTTTTCATCAGCATCAGCACTATCTTCCTTGAGTCTCTCCTCCTCTTTCCATTCTCCCATCCTTAATCCCCTATCCTTTGCACACTCTATATCCTCCCTCGTTATAACTTTCACGTTTGTTTGCAATTCTTTTCTCTGATGTCTATCTCCCAACACCCTCCCCCACCCCCAACCTTACCCGGTTGGTTCCAGTGTCAGAGTTTTCTTGTTATATTATCAGGTTTGTGCCTCGTCTATCTATATTAACGAATGCCAATTTTCTGTCTTCACCTCTTGATTCACTGACATTTGCTTATTTCTTTTACAGAGCTCTACATTATTGATTTTCTTATTCCTTTTATTTTTTTTCTGTTTAGCACATAAACGAGTTGATGAATGATTCAGTCTTAACCTTTTCTTTAGTGTTTATCTACATCAACTCACACACGCGTCTCTATTCTATGTGAGGAAAGTCTTCTTCTTTCTTCTTTTGTCCTACTACATATGCCATATGGCATCAAAGAGAGGAGTTAGGTATAGTTACTTGTCTTTTGTCCTACTTCTTGTGCCATATGGCATCAAAGAGAGGAGTTAGGTTTAGTTACTTGTCTTTTGTCCTACTACATATGCCATATGGCATCAAAGAGAGGAGTTAGGTATAGTTACTTGTCTTTTGTCCTACTACATATGCCAAATGGCATCAAAGAGAAGAGTTAGGTATAGTTACTTGTCTTTTGTCCTACTACATATGCCATATGGCATCTTAGAGAGGAGTTAGGTATAGTTACTTGTCTTTTGTCCTACTTCTTGTGCCATAATATTAGCATGATCCATAGGCTGACCGTCGGTAGTGATATCTGATCCAGCCAACCTATCAGCTCTTTCATTTCCATCGACGCCTGCGTCTCCCGAAACAAAAATAAAGGTGACTCCACGCACAGTGGACTTCTGTAATGATTCAAGCCATTGTCTTCGCACTGAACCTGCCTGAACCCTCTGGATCATACTCATTGAATCACTGAGTATACATACGCGGATGCATTTTTGTGTTTCAAGCGAGGCAAACGCTTGCGTCACTGCCATCACCTCCATCGTCATGCTGCTGGTTGTCACGGAGAAGGCGCCGTTGGCTTCTTTGACTGTTCTGCCCGCTGAGCGTGCTGTGAATGCCCATGCGCTTCTTCTTTGGCGTATAACGGATCCGTCTGTATAAATTAGTGCATCTGCTTCGTCTGAATTTTCACCGATGAGAGCGTTGACCTCTGCATTAACAGCAACATGATTCTCTTCTCTACATCTCCTGTTGAGTGTCACAATACAGGAAAATGTACACATAAACCCCTGAGGCACAGGTATCCATTCTGCACCAAATATAATACTGCTCATTTCTTGCAATAATAACACAGAGATGGTATGAATAGTGCACTTATCCGCTATCTTTGGGTGTGCATGTCGATATTTTGATGCCTCAAAAGTGGCGTTATTTTGTAGTTTACTTCAAGCATGAGAATGGAAGTGGAGGCAATCACTGCAGCTCTGAAGTGGATAGCAGAAAACAAAGTTACCAGAGGAATTATTCTGTCTGATTCTCAGTCGGCATTGCGGGAGGTTCAAAATGGACTAATGTGGCATGATTGGATACCGTGCATCAGTACGCCAATATTGCAGGGAATCACGTGGATATACTGTCCGGGACATGCAGGAGTGCGAGGGAATGAAAGATTTCTGGATACAAAAACAATAGCTGCGGGAACACTCGTGCTGGACAAGAGAGATATTATGAAGACCATATATGAACTACCGTTGACAGAAGACACGAGATTAGATGAAATTACATGGGTAAGAATGTGTGAACGAGGAATTAAGTGTGGACCCGGCAAGGAGGGACGGATGCGAAGAAAAGATCAGCGTGTGTATAAAATCAGTGTGCTACTGGAACAGTTTGCATCTACACCTTATGTCATTGGCTGCGGGAGACGGAGCATCAATGGGTATGCCCGGTGTGATATGATGCCCATTCTTAAAAAAGTTAATCAGTAAATCAGATGTTGACCTTCTGTATTACGTTTTACATTTCTCTTTCCAGTTCTTCATTTTCTGTTTCTGTGTCTGTTCTCCATAAGAAAAATATATGGACATATTTTTATGGGTTTTATTTCCTTGATTGCACCGTTTCCTGCATGTGTTGTGTTTTTATAAAACTGTCGACTAGAAAGTTTAAGAGCTGAGAAACTTTAATACAATCGGAAGCCATTGCAGCGAATATTCTAGACTATAATTTGTTTGGAATATTGTGAGGTCTTGGTCGGACAGGACTAAGCTACCGTACTACAATAGGCACAACATGTTCTGTGTTACCACCGGCCAGCTTGTACCAAACCTGACATGCCAGATTGTCCCAGATTGTCCCAACGGCTCTAGGAGGAAGCTCCGACAGGCAGACAGTCAGATCACTGACCCTCTGTGCGCTCCGCTGCTCTTATGACCTCCCTATCGCAAGTCATCATCATCATGTAGCAGGTCCTTTGCAGAACGTTGCTCTCATCAGGACCTGCCTGAAAGAAACTCGGTCTCTCGCCAGCTCTCCCGCCTCAATTACTTTCATACTCAAGGAGTCACTTATATCATGTGCCCATCTTCGTGTTGGTCGGCCCCTGCCCCTACTTCCTATCCTAAGTACTTGTTTGTTAAAGAGAATGCATTTTTTTTTAGTTAGAAAAAAGTTCTTTTATTCATCCATTTTTAAGGGAGTGGAGGTCTTCTGTTTTGGGGCTAAATGATTTAAGGATGCATGAGTATAGCAATCTATACAAACTAGGCAGATGATTTTTCTTTTCCTTTCATGAAATAAAAAAAAAACAAATGCGCACTACCTTACTGAAGATTCTAACCTAGGCTCCCTGCAGGAAAGCCAAACATTCTACATCGAGATCTGATGCCTATCACATTCAACAAAAACAACGCAGTCAAAAGCATGCACGCATTAACATACTCGAAAACTTGTTATTCTAGAATATACTTATTGTAACCTTTACGTTCAAGTCAAAGATGGAAACATTACCCGGGGCCTCGCATAGAAGATTACTGCGGTTACCAGGTTTCAGCCATTGATTACCAAATGGCAAGAGTCTGTCGCTGCTTGTGGTTGACACACTGACACACACTAATGCAAACCTCCCGGGTGAACCGTTATAGGCCTACTGATTCGCTGGTGTTGATCAATAGCTGTAAAAAGATGACTATAATTTAGTTATTAATTCTGACTATTTGTGACACTGCAATCCATGGGACGTTTAGTTCACACTTGTCGTTCCTGTCAACCGAAAACTGAGTTTTTTCGCAGAGGATGATAATGGTATGATGATAATAATCTTAATAGCAACAGCAGCACCAGTAGTAGTAGGAGCAACAGCAGCAGCAGCAGTAGTAGTAGTAGCAACAGCAGCACCAGTAGTAGTAGTAGCAACAGCAGCACCAGTAGTAGTAGTAGCAACAGCAGCACCAGTAGTAGTAGTAGCAACAGCAGCACCAGTAGTAGTAGTAGCAACAGCAGCACCAGTAGTAGTAGTAGCAACAGCAGCACCAGTAGTAGTAGTAGCAACAGCAGCACCAGTAGTAGTAGTAGCAACAGCAGCACCAGTAGTAGTAGTAGCAACAGCAGCACCAGTAGTAGTAGTAGCAACAGCAGCACCAGTAGTAGTAGTAGCAACAGCAGCACCAGTAGTAGTAGTAGCAACAGCAGCACCAGTAGTAGTAGTAGCAACAGCAGCACCAGTAGTAGTAGTAGCAACAGCAGCAGCAGTAGTAGTAGTATCAACAGCAGCACCAGTAGTAGTAGTAGCAACAGCAGCACCAGTATTAGTAGTAGCAACAGCAGCACCAGTAGTAGTAGTAGCAACAGCAGCACCAGTAGTAGTAGTAGCAACAGCAGCACCAGTAGTAGTAGTAGCAACAGCAGCACCAGTAGTAGTAGTAGCAACAGCAGCACCAGTAGCAGTAGTAGCAACAGCAGCACCAGTAGTAGTAGTAGCAACAGCAGCACCAGTAGTAGTAGTAGCAACAGCAGCACCAGTAGTAGTAGTAGCAACAGCAGCACCAGTAGTAGTAGTAGCAACAGCAGCACCAGTAGTAGTAGTAGCAACAGCAGCACCAGTAGCAGTAGTAGCAACAGCAGCACCAGTAGTAGTAGTAGCAACAGCAGCACCAGTAGTAGTAGTAGCAACAGAAGCACCAGTAGTAGTAGTAGCAACAGCAGCACCAGTAGTAGTAGTAGTAGTAGTAGTAGCAACAGCAGCACCAGTAGTAGTAGTAGCAACAGCAGCAGCAGTAGTAGAAGTAGTTGTAATGAAAGTGGTGGTAGTGATAGTAGTAGTTGTTGTTGTAGCAGTAGCAGGATAGAAGCATTAATTTAAAAGTAGAAAAAGCTAGGTGCATGTATATGAAGTTTATTACAATTATAGGACACGTTTGTTGGGCTCCTGTCAACACATCCTCCAAGGGGCTTCTAACTTTAATTTGTTGTCTAGAGTTTGACTCTCAGTAATAAAGCTTCCCAATAATTTGTCGGACCCACCTAAACAATTAGCACCTTACTCACCCATGCACAGATGTTCATTTTAAAAAGACAACGGTCCGGCTGATCTAGAAGCAGAGGTTGAAACCTTGATTTTCGAGAACGCTCTAGAGGGTGATGCTGTCATTTACACAGATGGTTCTGTAATCCGCCACGTTAGAAGCTCGTGGGCTTTCACGGCTCAGTTTGGAGGGAGAGTTGTGAAGGAAGATTCTGGAGCTTTTGCTGTAACTACAAGTAGTCTGACTATGGAGGTCATGTTGTAACTAAAGCAGTAACATGACTAGAGACACAAAACTTTCACTGCCTGCTTTTTCAGTGACTCGTGAGTATGCTCAGGAAGATAGAGAAGGGCTGGGTCCGAAGGCAGTGGTTGGTGGCTCTACAGAATTCACGGCTGACAAGAATTAGTTTCATATTCGTGTCAGGACATGTGGGGGTACAAGAAAATGAGCAAGCTGATACGCTTGCAGGTAAGGCTACTGTGAAAGCCGGAGAAGCCATGGACCAGGCTAATATACTCAATGCTCTAAGAGGACTTTTGAGTGAACCAACTGAGAACTGCGAATCTGTAACCATGGTCAGACTGCAAGAACAACATGTTAAACGGGGTGTCGCCAAACAAGAACACTACGCGGGTAGTCAAAGAACAAGAATAAACCAACACAGAACTGGTGTCGTTAGCCGCTACACGCTTGTCACGAGACGATCTCAGTGATTCCAGAAGTTAGTACTTGTAATAAGTTCTTCTGGTTCTAAAGAGAGAGGATTATATTGACTCTGCCCTTTACCCTAATATTACTTTAAACCGTAGTGATTTAAATGTTTCCAGTCCTTAGTCCAGACAAAGCGACTCAGTCTTGGGTAATGTTACACAATTACACCGGGGCTAGAGAATTCCCTTTCACATGCCCATGTCATAAATGTTATCTCCTGACCAGACTGCTTTGAACAGACTTTTGATGAGACTAGGGGTGTAGGTTTGATTCTCACGCCAGTGTCAGAATGTTATCTCCTAACACAGCCTGAGCGGGCCCTTTTGAACAGGGGAATTGAGTAGACGCTAGACATGGTGGAGCCGAGAAGTTTAAAGTTTCACACGTCAGTGTAAGACTAGAGAGAACAGGTGTTTGGCAATTAGGAATGTTTTATCTTGGTCAAGGTCGTACTGTAGGCCGTTCACTGTGAGTGACAGGTCACTGGTTAGCCAATTTGATTTGATAGGTACTTCGGAGGAGGAGCTTAAGCCATCATCTGAGGGTTGGGTAAAAACTAAGGAAAGGGAGGAGTTTAATTTGGACAATAGATTGATACTTATACTTCGAGCCTGTGGAATTTCCGTCATTAATCGCAGCCTGCCGGCAAACAACACAGATCGACCTAAAAGGTAAATTTTACGGTCGCATTCTGTTTTGGCGATTAATGGAAAGTTCCCAGGTGAGAGAAAATATTAATTTTAATCTTGTATACTTAGGTTAGGGAGTTAAGCTTTTAGTCTATACTACCTTTTCCTAATTTGTCTGCACATTCTGCTTGAAATAGCTCTTTGTGAATATTCAGTATCTCAGTTAGGGAACTGCTAAACTATTCCTATTTCTTGTATGTTTGTGTCACATGTTTTTCATTGTATGTTTTCATGTGTATAAGATAAGATGTGAACAATGACATTTGCTATAATGAAATGTAATTATATTGTTTTCACGATCAGCCAAAATATGAGTTGGGACTGTGGGAAATGATGCCCAAATATGTGCAGGGATGCTGTTACGTTTTGTGTGCCCACCATGTGCTCACTTAATGGGTTCAACTAAACAGGGGATTTATAACCCCAGGGGAAGGATGAGGGGTGTATAGAATTCACGGTCACTGAAAGATAATATTCAGGACAGCGTGCACATATAAACTGTTTTGCGGGTTCAGCACATAACCTGCGCCACATGTTTATGTCAAATCTATGTCAGCCAATTCGAAGTCTGAGTGAAGACGGACAACAGACTTAGAAAGTCAACTATCATGACATAGCATTTGAGGGAAGGCAGGATATGTGACGCCCATGTAAGACAAAAGACCTTCAGACTAGACTGGAGAGGATGTGGAATATGAGGAGTGATGGGCTATATCTTATTATTATATGTTGTATTAATTGATACATGTATTCTTAGTGTAAGTCAAGATACTACACGTATGTGTTTTGTTTCCATGATTACAGCGCCCATGTGACGATCAGTCCATGAAGTAGCCTACATTGTGTTAGACTCGGCCAGCTGGGAACGAGGCGGAGAACGATGTGGAGAACGAGGAGGGGATGAAGTGGAGAATAAGCTGAAACAGGCAGAAAACAGGCAAGGAAGAGTTGGACAAGCTTGACAGTTCCTCACGGCTGTCAGAGGCTTATAAGATAAGTTAACATCATTTCCGTTAACAAACCACCATCATCATACCACTCTAAACCCCCGAGCTGTTTGTCTCGCTGACGCTTATAACCTCTTTACGTTAACCAGTCACTGTTTGTGTAAATCAACAAACTGGGAATTTCATTGTAGTAAATAAAGCTGTATGTCAAGTTTTAAACTACATAGTTTGTTAAATTCCAAATGTCTGTTCTTACATGTTTAAGTAAACTGTTAAGATAGAATACCATTTGGTGGGGGCTCAAATAATATAATAATTCTTTAATTATTCATAATAAAACCGGGAGAAGGTAGATGACGGAGGAATCACTTGCCCTGTCTAATTATTCATCAAGTATGATAGACATCTAAAATTCCTTGCCTTCTCTTGTGGGTACCAAAGGCAGCTAATGTTAAAGTACTTAACGAGCCAATATGGTTGTTTTCTTGGGTATCCAGGACTGTGTCTGAGAGCAACATAGCTCAGATTATAGTTCGGTTAATCTGGTGGAGGGAATGTGTTGAGAGGAACATCACTAGTCAACAACATGTAAACATTTAAACCACCCGTCACGTCACAACGCTGCGGGATTTACTGAGGAGGGGATCCGAGCACTTATGGACTGAGTGGCTCGACGTACAATGAGGATAATCTGTCGACTAACTAATTAACTAACTAACAATAATATAGTGAACTTTATTATTGCGTACTTAAATTAGGTCTCCCCACACCCCCAGGAAAATATTAGTGTGAGTGCCTCTCTCCTCTCCCTAATGTTGTAATTGTGGCAGGACACTGTGTCTGTCAGTTTGTTGGGAAAGTCAAACTGAAAAGTCATTCTTGGGGGAAAATAAGGTAAGGGAGTATCTGTGGTGAAGTGATCAAACTGTTTGCCTCCCGCTCTCAAGGTCGTGGGTTCGTTTCAAGGCTACGCCGTTCAGATCACGAGTGCCATTTTATATTGATCCATGGGGATCATGAGTGAGGTATGTTGTGTACTTGTGTATTTTTTTTTATATCCAGAAACCATGAGTTCTTAACCCTTTTGCATAGGTACTATGGATATCGCAACCCTTCGGCCTTGATTCCATGATAGGTACCGTAAATCTGGGAGAAATGTTGCTTGAGTGAACCCGGACCACAAGGAGTTCATTGCACGGTTTTTTGTGTGTGTTAAAAAGCATTTAAATTCTCAATCCATTTTACCACTCAGTGTGTTAAAAAGCTGTTGTGGCGTCTTCCAGTTGCTGTGTGTGTGGTTTTTAAAGATGTTGTTAAGGTTGAATTTAAAATTGTGAGCTTTTCGATGTGTTTAAACAAAATCTGCACTATTCGCAAAACAATTTCGACAGCCCTGTCGGCAACTGAGCGAGCCGAGCAGACGAGCTGGCACGAACGACAAGCCGTATCTCTCCACTCTCGCCTGGTCGTCATCCTCTCTGTGTATGGCGGTCGCTCCAACAGTTGACGGCCGTTTTATCCTGTGATTCTCTGTGTAGTTGTGTTGTAGACCTGGCTTCTGTTTGAATGGTCCTTCCAATATGGATATTCTGCCCAGCAGTAATATTTTTAGGGAGCTGCAGGTCGTCCATGATACCGGCTACTTTTCGGCGCAGCCTTCACTGGAGGACCATTGGCAACAGGTTAGTTAGTTTATCAATCAACCCGTTTGTTAATTTTCGCTGTTTTTCTAAACGTGTGATGTCTCTGTAACGCCGAGAACAACTCACACTGATCATACTGTAGTCATTTCACCTATCTGTTTCAAGTCAGCACAAAACACATTGTGCACATAATATATTATTCTTTGCACATTTTCCCGAATCGCATGTCAGTCATTGATTATTTGTTTGTATAACTTGACATGAACTCATTTTTATTAAAATATAACGACCTCAGCGAAAAGTTTGCCTTAATTATCCTAATTCCCATTCAAATCAAAGCAGATAAACCTTGTTTATTCGTTATTTGTATGGATACAATATTCTGTAGGTGGGAAAAAAGCACGTATGTTTTGGTTTTGCAGGGAGCAAACAGCGAGGCCTTACGTTGAATTCCTTCGGTTTGCGCTTGAATGTTTGGTCGCCGGAGGTAATGCGGAAGTAAACATTTCGAAAATCTTAGCGGCGTTTCGTGAATGACCCGCGAGATTTATCTTCTGTTTAGTTTTCGGAAAGGTATCGATTTGTAATTAAATACCAGGCTACATTCTAAAACGGTTACGAGGAAAAGAAAAACGGCCATCACAACGCCTAAGCCTCAGACGCCGGTACCAGTGACAGATGAAGACAATAAAAAATATAGAGAGAAACAACAACACATTTCTAAAATGGTACAAATCACTGCTACGTTAAGTGCACTACCCTTACACAAACACAACACAAACGAAGCTTCATAGCAACAGCACATTTTTTAATCATCTTTAATGTTGTTGGTCTATGATTTTTGTGGCCGTCTTCTTGTTTTTGTAGCTGATCTTCTGAGATGTAGTGCTTGTGATTGTGTTTGATGTTGCTGAAAAAGCAGTAATGTAATATATATATATATATATGATAAGTAAAGTAACCATTGCACAAAAGTAGCATTTTTGCTTAGATTTATTGCCTCTTAATTTTCTCTCTATGTTACAGTCATGATTGTTTTAGATTTTCTGCCAGATTATATGCTAAGAAGAAACAGTGTTCAGTTTCTTTGTCAGAGGAAACATTTGGAGTCTACTTTGAGTATCTTTGAAATTTTATCCAATCCAATTTAAGAATTTAGAAATGCACTTGATGCTCTTCTTTTTTTAAACAGTGCCAAGCTGTCAGAATATTTACTCCTGTCTGCAAATGACCAATCTCTGACACATGGGAATAAAGCATAGGGAAGCGCGTCTGTGCTGCCTTCGAGGTCGAAATAGAAAACATTAAAAGCAACTTCTCATGGGAAAAATTAGTAGAAGTACCTTGGAGTGGCTGCTGCATCATGGGAATGCCAAATGTTCAGTGATGTCGATTGTGATAACATAACATAACTGCTGTCTGCACACAAAATGAGTGAGGATCTGAATCGTTTACTTTGCAACTAAACACCCTTCCCCCTTTTTTTCCACCCGGCCCCTCAACCCCTTAATAATAATAATAACATTTAAATGATTATCCCCCTAAACAAAAATAACGGACTGACTTCTTCTTCCCTGAGCTCTGGGCTGCTGCCTTGTGGTTTGGTACAAACCTGCAACTAAAGAGATACATCTTTGATGTCACTTCCAACAAGCCCAATCCTAGATATCCTGTTCCACCTATGACTGAGTTATAATTAGGCAACCCATAACTGCTATGCCAAACACTAACCTCCCTTATAAAACCCAATCAAGGCTTTATGACAACAGTACATTAGGAGCGTCAGCAAGTCAACATTAGAGGCACTCACATGTATGTATACTGTCCAGGATGCATGATTGCAAGGGAATGAAAGTGCAGAATTTGGCCTATAAAAGGGATAGCTACAAGAACGCTCATACTGGACAAAGAAGATGTTATGAAGACCATGAATGAAAAAATTGCTTACAGAGGGCACAGGGTTAGAAGAAATTATAAGACAGTGAAATGACTAGAGAACTGGGCAAAGATTCTGAGTTTTTTTTCAAATTATATTATCTCTCAAAGTTTTAATTAACATTTTTTCCTAATTGCCCTGTTTTATTTGTATGTTTGTGTGTGTGTGTATGCAAAGGAGAACAAAATTTAATCTTTGCTATATTTCTTTTGTCGTAGTTGTTTTTCGACATTGTCAGCTGAAAATAGGTAAAGAAAGAGACACAAACCAGACTGTGAGACTGGGATACCCCACCATGTTCCATTGTCACAGTAATTTAGTTACAATAGTAGGCTAATGACAAAAACATACACACATATACAGGCAAAATCAAACTGCCATGCTAGTAGTGTCTGTACTAAAATTTTTTGTGTTGTTTAGTCAGGGAGGTCTTTGAGCCTGAGGACTTAAGGCTGCATGGGATTTTCTCTCTGACTATGCATTGGCCACTGACTATAAAGGTTAGGATTGTACTTTTGCTCTAGACAGACAAAAACTGCATAGCCTTATCTAAAAATTGAGCCTGGGTCTCCCACAAGGAAATTAAACTACATTTTTCTACACCTTGATGCCTATTGGATGTATGTTTCTCTGCTTCGTGCAGAGTAGCAAGCTTCATTTCGGAGGTCACATGAGGGGAGCATTGTCAGGAGTTTTCTGCAGATGCTGGTGTGTTGGGAAATGAATAGACAGACTGATTGGCTGGCTGGGCACAGCTTGTTGGAATACTGATGCATGATAAGTAAGATGTGGTATGGGAGCATATGTAAAGTTTGGAGGAGCCAGCTGAATGCAGTGCCAGAGGTGGCAGCACCTTGCAGACCTCACCTTATTTAGAAAAGGGTTCAAACAAAACTATATGTGACATTGGAAGCATTGTGTGGAAGAAGAGATATTGTCTGGAAGCAAAAATATTGTCTGAGGGTTTTTTTTTTTTCATCCACAGTCCACATGCCTTCACTAGAAGTTTTGTGTGTGGCAAATTATTATTTATGCTCGCATGTTGTGTGTGCTGTATGCACTGGTTAGAATTATATGAATTTTGTCGTTGATAATATGGATACCTTCCGTCAGGGCCATGAACATAGAAACAAGTTTTTGGGGTGGAGGTTTCAAAGTGCCTAAGTTTTGTTTAGGTCCTTAAGTGTGATGATTATTATAGTCATAATTTGCTGAATTACAAATTCATTAACTTGTCTGTTGTGCTATTATATGTCACATAGGGATAGCAGCATGTTTCTCCATTCCAGTCTATCCTATGTAATCACCTTGGTATCATGGGTGGAATCCAGTCCAGCACCGTTGGCTTCTCTCAGCGACGCTGGCTTTTAGGTTTCTCCTGCATGTCCTCTTTTTCCCCAAAGCCTCTTTTTCCAGTTTCAGTACCTCTTTTGTGATTCTCTCATGTCTCTCCATATCTGTCCAATATAGCGCTATCTTTGCTGTTTTATAACTGTTGATACTAGGCTTGTAAATAAATTATAATAATATTTGTGTAAACAAAATAACTTTACAAGATAACTTCTGTGCATGGTTGGGGAGGGGTCGGGATATCTTAGCTCTTTTAACAAAAAAAAAAACAATTATTGGGAAAAAAGGTGGGGGGGGGGGGGGAGCATGGTTATGTTGCCTAAACCGCTGACTGCCAATGTGTTGACTTAGATCCCTAGCAGCAGCTTAGACCTGTATGTCTTTATGTAGGATATTAGAGTCATTGCTGTACCTGAGTATACACTAGCTACGTCACGGTTAACATTTTTGTTTAATCAAGTTTGTCATTTTGTTTTAATCTTGGGGTGTGACTCAGTTTGTTCCGCTGGTAGATTGAAAAGCAGGTCACAAATGTAATTAACTTCGTTAAGCCTTCGTCAGACAATGCTCCCGTGTCGGCCAGACACAACGAGGGTATCTACCAGGGGAGTTAGCAGGGGATCTGGCCGACGCTCAACACTCAAGGGAAAGGTGATACATGTACAGTCAGAGTTTTACTGGTGCCCTTGGAACTGGAACTCTTTACTTGCAGCCGAAGATGGTTACAGAACGCTTATAGGAGTGTCCCGAGTGCTGTGGTGTGGATTCTTAATTCAACATTTAAATTGTGAAAGTAGCATATACCCAATACGCCGCAAAGCAGATAAAAGAGCTATTTACTGCTGCATTTTTTTTTCTTTTCAGTTGTTGAGCAGTGGTACTGTTTTGTTTGTTTTTTGATTTGTCAGTTGATAAAGAATGTATACCGATCAATAAATTTTTTAAAGAGCGAGAAATGAGATGGTCAGACCATCTGTGAGAATCGCCTCACAACAGCTGCCGCAGAAAGCTACCTGGGAGCACAACAACAAAAATGAACTCAAAGCAAGGGAAAGACCACACAAAATATGGAATAAATGACCACAAACAGCCTTATAAACATTAAAATATACATCGGGGTTTGAGAGAGAACACAGATGATTCTTACACAGTCACATAACACTTCTATGAGGTAACTAAAAGATGAAGAGAAGAAGAAGAAGAAGAAGACTGCAGGAAAACTAGTAGATGTACGTCTCCTTAAGCAGAAATCACAACGTGATATTTTACTTTTCAGAAGTACACAGGGTCTATAACTACGGACCCGTTCCCCTGTTAATCCAATCTTAAATACCACTTCACAACGTATGTTTTCTTATGAATGTATCCATTCAACTACCAGTTACGCGTATTTAGTCTCTAAAAGTCTAAACATATAGGTCTAGCTGCCAGGAGTTCTGTACTGTCGAGAGACATCAGACTGATTGTAATTTTTTTTGTTAATTGTCTTGTTCCAAACACAAAAGCCCAAGCAAGATAATGAATCTGGTGGCCACGGACTCAAAATGGAAAAGACAAAACTCACCCATCAAGCACTCATATGGACACCAAGAGAAAAAAAAAAAACGGGGAAGACCAAGAGAAACTTCGTATAGAACCATCACTTGGGAAGGCTCGGCTTTGGATCTAATGAACATCAAAGACCTAAAACAAGTGACGACGAACCGCCAGACATGGAGAGCTATGACCTCTGCCCTATTCCCCATCTAAACACTAACTAAACATGCTTAAATAATAAAAGTTTCTTTGAAAGGGACATATTCTTGGTGTCTGTTAGAACATGACATGTAAAGCGGACTTACTTCGTGAATAGATATTATTGGTGTTTTTTGTCCGGTGATCTAAACGATACGATCGTGATACTGGAGGAGTTTGAAGTGTTGAAGAAGTGGAGTTCTGTTTATTTAGTAACAATAACACACCATATATTTATTGCCTTTTTTTCCCCAGTTCTAGTATTGTTACTTCTTAACTAATTTTCCCCGTGTGGGTTTCAGGGTCCCCTTGTGTGTGTGTGTGACGGGTGGGGGGGGGGGGGGGAAACAAGAATGGACCCACTGCCTTCCTATCAAGCATGTCGCAAGAGTCAAACAACTAGGGATTTCCTCTTTAGTCTGAGTGCATCAGCTGAGGCGTGGAATAACAAATGTGCATACAAATAAACTACATTTGTCAAGCGGATGTTTCACGCAACACTCAGGGTCTGGAAAAAGACTAGAAGTCCAAAGGTGGGCGAACAACCAGAAGTTTTCGAAGGCGTTTACAGCCAGTGAAAGTGAAGCAAAATTAACTGCTTGTTTCTAGCTTCCACATGTTATACTAACTTGCCCTGATCTAATTTCTCTAACTACTTTTATTCTATTATAGGACAATATTCCTTTCGACCAGTGGTATCCAAACGTGTTTTCAGGAATCGCCCCTCTTGAATATACGACAAGTTGCCCCTCCTTTCCCCTTTCCTCATCACCAACATAATGTGATTAAAACAGAGTATGAGAACACGTAGTGTCCAAATATGATGGTTGACACTGTTTTGTCTTGATGATACTTGTAATTTTTGTAGGTTGGATAACACTGCATTAATTATTTCTTGAGTGGAACCGTGGATACGAATTTAACCCGTTCAGTGGCTGAGCTCGTACGGTTAATAATAACTCGTATGCTGAAACTAATTTTCCCCTTGAAATGAATGTAAACAATTTTAATTCGTTCAAGCTCCTCAAACACAAAGTTATGTTTTTGTTTCGTTAACGAGCAAAATGTGAGGCTCTGCTTCTCATTTTTAAGCGTTTTCTGTTATCGAAATGCGGTCGAACAGCGCTGAGAATTCTGGTCTCTCCAGCTGGCATCAAGGAAATTTCGCCTCGTTTTCTTAGGCAAACAGTTTGGTGAGCCTGACTACGTATCCTGAAAAACGTATATTCAGGTACACTCGTATACTTCGATTTCACTATGATAACGACATAGGATATAATGAGCTATCGGGGTCTTTTAAAGTTAATATCACAATTGTTTAGAAGTTAAAGAGTTAAGACAATCACATATTGTTAGGAGTAAACAATAGGCCTCTTGTATGTTGAGTTGCTGTACACAGTGACCTTTGAGGCGTCCTTTAATGGCACAAAGCAGAAGCTTTTCTTGTGGGTTTTAATTCAATGACCATTCAAGCAGTTCTTCAAACGCAGAATACAGCGTGCATTTCAACTCCACAGTATCGATCTGTGAACACTGCGATACGACTACTTATCAACTGTTGAGAACCCGATATCTGTTTAAGTCCCTAGGCTCATAGTGTCTCTATGTGTATTGTCCTTGCAAATGCTGGTTAAAAACAAGCTAATTTGGGTTCCGGGTATCCTATTTTATGGAGGGGTGGTGGGGCACCTTTTTTTTTTCTTTTTTTCAAATAAGCTTGACGTAAAAGACGACAAATTATGAATGTTTGCTTCGAAGTCGGCGTGCATCTGCCTGAGGGGTGAGAAGCCAAAGTTTGCATATAGATACGTCAGATCTATACAGAGAATGTGCACGCAAAACTCAAGTTCTAGAACAAGATTAAACTGAGAAGTGGACGAACAACCATAACGTTCTACCAGAATTTACGGCGGTGAACGCGAAAATTTATAAGATCTTTTACCTAGATCTGTAAAACGGAGGTCCTTAAACAAGATCAAAATCAAGAAGTGGACGAACAGGTAGCACTTTCCACCGGAGTTTAGCAGCCTGTGAACACGAAGAGGCAGAAAAAGATGATGATGAAGAAAAAGAAGAAGAAAGAGGAATTTTTTTTGTACTATATGTACAGGTTCTCATGCACTCACTCCTGATATTTGCATCGCCCAACTCTCCATTTTCCATCGCCCAACTCTCCATTTTCCATCGCCCAACTCTCCATTTTCCATCGCCCAACTCTCCATTTTCCATCGCTCCATTCTTCAGTTGCTCACTCTTCAGCTTTCAACAGCCCTCATGAGGACGACACTGCCCACTTTAGTAACCACTGCTCTAGAGCGCGAACTCCAAAAGCAGTACACGAACGAACGAACGAACGAACAAACTTTATTTTCAAAGGGTTACAAATTGGGCACGCAGGCCCAAGTTATAGCCACACAATGAATCTCTTATAAATGTTAGGGTTGACACTTTTCTGAACCCGTCATGCAAACATTCAGTGCATGTCACTGTGCCTCGCTGAATAGCCTATGTCATATTTGTCCTGTTCATACAGATAATTGTGGCCTTTGCCTCAAATAATCAAGCGGTAATTAGGTTCACAATCCTGTGATGTGAGGCATTCTACATATTTAGAAAAACCGCATCCTTGCAGAATTATCAAGCACTTCTGTCCGGGACATTGTGTGTGTATTTTAGCTTATCGAGTGTCCTAGCCATGTTCTAATTATTGTACAAATACTCTTGTTCCATGCTCCGATGTCATACTGGGATAGTCTTCTAATCTGTACCTACAGTTTTACATTATTTCACGACAGCTGTATGCGTGTGTGTAGTCCTACTTTGGCGATAGCGCTTGTTTGTTCACTACATGGATGCTGAATTAGCTGCGTGTGTTATGTGTAGATAATACACCTCCAATACCCGAGTAAGTGAGCAGTGTGTGAAGGCACGAATAGATCGTTATGGTGTGGAAAGAATAGATGGATAAATGAATCAAGAATTGACATCAAGGCACTTGGGAGATTCCCACAAGTGCTTCGTCCCCTTCTTCACTAGCCAAAGAAGAGTCAGCATGCTAAAAGTATTATTGCCACCTGATTAAAAGTCCACCTATGCCCCCCTCCTCCTCTCCACTCCTTCTGTGTTGTATATCACTCAGGGTATCTACTCACTTCCGTTGAATTAGTCTTTCAGTGCATGGATTCTCTGTTTTATTGCACTTATGCTAGAGAGACCTCAACACGTCAGTTTTAACATAAAGTAGCTGAAGCCCAGAAGATTGGCATCAGCACAGATCTATCAACCAGATCGTTGCCTTGCACACCTGAATATCCTTGACAGAAAATCTACGATATGCTCCTGATCTGAGTCTTATCAAGTGATGCAAGCCACTCTCCGCACAGGACGCCAGTTCGGAACATGCTCTGTGAGTCCGTTGTCTGGTGAGAATGGTGCCTCTAGTAGTAGCCAGAAAATCTGGTCTACATTTTACACTCGGAGGAAAGGCAAGAAGGATGTATCGTGAGGTTCATGTTGTCCACTTCATACTGCTCTACCCATCTGTCTGTCTGTCTGTCTGTTTGTCTATCTGTTTGTCTCTCCCTCCGTCTGTCTGCTTGCCTGCCTGTTTGTCTGTCCTCGTGTTTGTTTTTTCTTAATAAGTCATTCGCTTTTCGGCTTCATCAAGTTCTTGGAAGAGCATCCTGTAAACGACTTATGGACTAGTGTGCTTGTTACATCATTTTAAACTTTCATCCACATTATAGATCGACCGCCGTTTAGTTTATACCTCACTCCTCGTCCACCCCCTCCCCTTCTGATAAATAATGAAGCTAGCATTTGCCGACTGGCATGGGCGATCAAGCTCCCATTTTATTACCCAGCAACATGCACCAGTGCCTATGCCTCTACCTTTCCAGAAGAATGTTAAAGATGTCTTTCAACGTTGTCATAAATTTTCCAGTTCTGCAGCCATTGATTGGGATTGTAGTTTCGTTTATTCTGCCTGAGGTATCAGTGCCTCATATCAACGGTCGTCTGCTGTTGTAAACCAGTAACATATAACAGTAAGTGGTAGATTCCGACAGATAAGCTACATCTGAATGTAGGTTATCTTGCAGACGCATGTGGGCGGGCAGTTGATAAAAATAGGCTGTTAGTGAAGCGTATAGTTAATAGTATAGTTGTGGGGATATGTATTACTTTGGTGTTAGGTTACGTTGCGTAGCTTTGTTTACTTAGAGTATAAGCCACCGTTTACTGTGTCCTCGTGGTCTGAAATTTACGTGTCAACCTGTATCTTGCTGTTATAAATGCTCAATTAATTTCTTATCACAGAAATAGGAAATGCAGCCCGAAAACTAAATGGTGTGGCATGGCAGACCAAGTCTTTGGCAGGGGATCTGGAAGGGAAGTTCGAACGGGCGGATTATTGTTATGGATAGGGGGGAACTTCATCCTGGCCATAATTGGGCTTGGGGACACAAGCGGCTCTTGCTAATCACATACACCGTTGCCATGGGCTTTGATTTCCATGCCGCACTATAGCACTATAAAACACTATCGTCTGGAGAGACGGAAAGATGCCGTCAGAAACAATTTGCGGAAAGCTGACAAATACTTTCATAGTCTCGGCTTGAAGTAGACAGACTCACAGCTGCCTGTTTTAGAGGTGGAGAAAGTGCAGCACAAGCGACCATGCATTTGTTTCTTCTATGATTCCCCATTTTCTTCTTCTTCTTCTTCTTCTTCTTCTTCTTCTTCTTCTTCTTCTTCTTCTTCTTCTTCTTCTTCTTCTTCTTCTTCTTCTTCTTCTTCTTCTTCTTCTTCTTCTTCTTCTTCTCCTTCTTCTCCGCCTCCTTCTACAGTTAGGACATTGTGTGGCTTACAGCTAGGTTGAGATATCTGCACCTATCAACTGAGCAACTCCAATTTAAATAAACCCCAATGCATGTCGTTGTTCACAAAGGGAGTTTCACCAATATCCTTTTGCTGTGTCTTTACTCACCCTCTCCAAGTGATTAGAGTAACACTCGCAGTAATACTTTAGGCGGCCTTAGCCCTTTAAAATAGACATCTGCAGATTCACTTAGAGATTTGGAGCCCGGGAGATAGTTTAAGAAATCGAATGTAACATCTACGTGAACTGGTTAAACAGTGTGGCATTCAAAAATGTCACAACGCATTTATGAAGCGGAGAATTGAAGAAGTAGATGTGAAATTTGAGTAGACGGACATCGAACCACTTAACATTTGGACATACGAAAAGGTCAACATGATAATTGCCGAAATCATCAGACTATGTTGAGCACTTATATACATACATGGGGTGGCTCATATGTATCCATACATGAACACTCCCACACACACACACACCCACCCTCTCTCTCTCTCTCCCTCTCTCTCTCTCTCTCTCTCTCTCTCTCTCTCTCTCTCTCTCTTACTTAACACACACTCACACTTACATACAGTTATACACACAAGCGCCCCCCCCTCCCTTTCTCCTACGGGGGTCCAACACTAGCTTAAACATGTGATAGCCATACATTCACATGTTGTAGTTTCTAGTGATAGTTTCTCGTGACAGTTTGTTATGCTACTTTGGCTAAAATTGTCTAAATCGTATTAAAATGAACGTAACTAGTATAACTATCCAAAGAGAGTTAAGAGTTGCATTACACTGGCTATTGGTCGAACATGGTAACATGTTCGACAACCGGTAATCTCGACCAGAAATTGTCTTGGGATTGAAAGGTAGCTAGTGTCAGTATTGTTGCATCACACATGAAACGATTGGTCTATACTAACATGTCGAAAAACCCTGCTCCCTAAAGCGTTTATTTTGGATTAAGAAAACATGTACTTGCGAATTCCGCAGCCTAATTAAAACCAAGCGCCACGACGGATTGGGAAAACAATTATAGCAGTTGGCATGGTACCAGGAAGGAGGGGCAGGGGCCGACCGACACGGAGATTGGCACAGGATATAAATGACTCTTAAAGTATGAAAGTATATATGAGGCGGGAGAACTGGCGGAAGACCGATTTTCTTTTAGGCAAACTGTGATGAGAGCGAAGTTCTGAAAAGGACCTGCTACATGATGATGATGATGATGAATTAATTTATGCTATTTTATGAAAAAAGACGCTAATAAGTTAGCAGATCGTTCTAGTAAACTCCTCATGAATTTTCGCGTTACGGCCCTTAAACTAATCTCTCTTCATTTAAACAGACAGGACCAGCAAAGCGAGATTGACATCTGTTACTGCCATAAAAACTTGCTCCGGGTATACAACTAATATTCACTTCTTAAGAAATCTACTACGGAAGTCCTCATGGTCTGAAATTTATATGTAAACCTGTATCTTGCTGTTATAATAGATCAATTAATTTCTTAACATAGGAATAGGACATAAAGCCACGAAAACTAAATTGTATGGGATGGCAGACGAGGTGAGCCTGCTTTGGCAGGGGATATTGATGTGATTAGCTAGGGCCGCTTGTGTCTCCAGGACCAGTTATGGTCAGGCATAAAGTTCCTCCTATCCATAACAAAAGTCCGCCTGTTTTAATATCCACTCCTAAAAAAATCCCCTACGGGGATTAATATTCAGCATATTTTCATTTATTATTTTGTCCCCCCCCCATCTCCGGCCCCCGATTTACACACACATCCCCCTTTTCTCGCTCTTACTCCTGTTTCATTTCGCTAGGCACATTGTGATCAAGGTAAAATCTTGTAAGCTGAGACAATTAAAGATACATACCACTCCTAACAGAGAACGCATTATACATTTCATGACTAAAACTCAGTGACTGATCTATTCATACATATATGAAAACTGGAACCGTTCACTCAAGTTTAGGTGAAAACAAAATATTACATTTGCAACATTTCAATGCATTTTTTATCATTGCTATCGGGTATATAGACTAGCTATTGTGTGCATTGTTGCCTTGCAGCTTCCCAATCCTTGTCTGTTTAGCTTTGCAATCGAATGTATGATTCTGGGAATTGTTCTGTTGATGACTATAATTCATGATTTTTAGATAGACCTTTTAGTAAAACCATGAATGATTAAAACAAATGACGAGAAGCGCGCGTAGAAACGCGGCTTGTGATAACTGTTAATACAGGGTGCATTCATATCGATACATATTAGTGATTCATAATCTGGACACTCATTAAAGAAATATTATTCGATTCCTCCTTAACTCTTTCAGTCCCGGGCAGTTGATTCTGTGTAACTGGTCTGTCCTAAAGTGGATGGTCTTTAAAGCGACACATAGAGGAGTTAAAATACTACAGATGATTTAATGTACAGGTACCAGCTTGGGTAGAATGGTTTAAAGTAATGGAAGACTTAAACATAACAATTACTCAATGTTATAATATATAAATTAACACGTTCATGTGTCGGTGTGTGGTACTAAAAGAATTAGGGCGATATAACTGTTTTCGGTCGGGAGCAACATTTAAACAAACATAACCGGCATATTTCGTGTTGACTCCACCAGCCAGGCAGCCATAAATGTCACACTTAGGTCCCTCCATCGCCCCTATCCTGTACCATCCTAAAACGTGGTCAGTACAGATAGAAAAAAAAAGTTTGCCTCTCTATCCGTCTCAGAGGGATCTTCATGATATTTTAGAAACAGTATTTGTGGCTAAATGCATTTTGAAACGAATGCCTGATCTGAGTAATGAACATAAAATGGGATGAATTCATGAGCGGTGAAGAAATTTATTTCTAGGCAGCCACTAGGCGGTTATAAGACAATGAACATTTCGCTACAAGGTCTGAAGTAACGAGACTGATTTTATTATGGCCAAGACAAAAGTGCCATATATAAAGCAAAGCATGGAATCTAAAGAAACAACATTCATCTATGATCTGGCAACATTTCATCACCGCTAGATAAGCAGACAATAGACAAACCGCAATTTTGTTGACCTAGCCAGAGATGCATTGTTACGTAATCAGCACGGAGCAAAAAGCTAACATTAAATTATTTTTGAAACCCAGAAAAAGTGCCGTTGAAACAGTTCAGTTGATTCAACAAGTTTATGTTGATAATTGTTTATCTCGTGCACACATTCTCAGGTGGTATTGACGATTCAAAAGATATGTAGAAATGATTACTAATGCACCTAGACCTGGACTCCGAATTTTGTTCGTAATGATGAACTCATTGCAAAAGTCAGAGAACGGATACAAAAAGATCATTGTTTTACTGTTTAGATAAAGGCAGATGAATCTGGTGGTAATAGAGAGACCATTCATAACATTTTAGTGCAAGATTTTGGCAAGAAAAAAAGTTGCTTGCCGGTTTGTACCACATTTTTTGTTTGATGACCAAAAACATCAGCGGGTTGAGTACCAAAGAGACATCATGAAAACAAGAATTTGTTTGCTCAATAACAAGTGTGTGTTCTCAGCCTTCCACCCTATTTCCCAGATTTATCTCCCTGTGATTGTTTTTTATTCCCAAAATTAAAGTTTCGATTGAAAGGACGCTTTTTTAACGATTTTGATGATACCCAAAGGACCGTAACATCGACTTTAAGGGCCATAACAACAGAAGAACTACATAAGTAGTTCAAGTGTTTGTTAAATCGTGCCACTTGCTGTAATAATGCAAAAGAGGCTTACTTTGAATAAAATAAGGTTATATCTTCAACTGTTGATTATTTTAATTTTTACGGGATTAGTCTCTTTACTTCACATTCTTAGAAGAAACGAGCAGTGTCTCACCAAACAGACACTAATATGGGAAAGAGAGGGAGTGCGGAATCGAGGACGCTCAGAAGAAACCCTGAAACGAACGTTGATGAAAGAGGCCACATGTGCCAGATCCCATCCATGATAATAAACTGAGTGCATATGATAGAGCAGGATGGAGGGACAGATCGTGAGCCCTTTGTGGCAAATAATGGCACAACGGAACAATGTTAGTGATTCGTATCCTGATTTGCCTTACAAGCGTGTGAATAATACATGAAACACTCGCAGACTGGTGAGTAGCCAGCTGTTTTTATTGTTATTTTACCCCCTCCCTCCTCCCCCTCCTTTTTCAGGACTGTAGCATGACAGACCTAGTAAAAACCCGGTGACTCAAGGAGACACTATTTAGGTGGGAAGGAAACGGGAGTCAATTCAATTCTCCTACAGTTGTATTGAGTAAGAAGTACTAGACAGTGTGAAGTTCTCCATTGATCTTTTGTCAGTGACATATCATTAAAATAACACAGTCGAGTACCGGATATCTTACTTATGTGGATAAACTGATTCAGCATGCCTAATTGCACTGTGACGCCTAGCGCCTTTGCTTCCTAGTATCTGTAACATTTTACAAAAGATAAAAGTCGAAGTGTTATCAGTCACAGAAAAAAATTACCCGGTTTCATTTTTACCGAAATCTACATTGTTGAGCAAACACTGATGCATCTGATGTATTCATTACAAGCTGTTGTCATTCAGTTCGCAAACGTTAACTAAAGGGCTTATTTTCACGACTTCGTGCCAAATGAGTGTATGGCGTAGTAACATAAAGAGTGACTTATATTGCGAATTCCTTATGCATTTAATGCGTGTGTATGCTGTTGGCTTTGCCGAGACTATAGTATGTTTCAGTTTCTTAAACAGGGCACAGGATATGCATTATGCGTAAGTTGTAGTAGCACATGAACGACCCAGTAATGAGGTGACCCCTTTGCCATGAAGGTAGAAATGAGTGCACGCGCGAACACACACGCACACACCGCTTCGGTTCTACTCTCTTAACACATCATGAAACTCGTTATATGGCATTCATATTTGTATCGTATTCGTTTCACACGTCTGCCGTCGACCTTCCCCTCTATTACAGTTTTTAATAGTCCCCACGTCTAATACTGTTACCAAGTGAATGCACCCTACCATTGTTGTGTATTTTATCGTGTTAAAATCTAGTGTACACAGAAAAACAACATACAGGCGTGTCCCTATGACACATTTGAAATTAGTGACATCCACAAGCTTCAAGCATGGGACGCCCACTGCAGGAAACCTTTTATGTTGTTAATACTGCGTGGGTTGTTGCTCTGTGGGACATGGGTAGTTAGGTACTTACATTTCTTACCAGAGGCATTACATATTTTGTAGATGTCTTGAAAGCTCATTACGTTTTTTAGCACACGCATTGCATATTTTGTAGATGTCTTGAGAGCTCTTCAAGTTTTTTAGCACAAGCATGACATATTTGGTAGATTTACTGATAGTGTTTTGTATACTACAGAGCAGTATACTACAACTTGTGGGCCGCGGTAAAGTCCGGGTGGACCGAAATGTATGTTGCATAAAGCGAATTACGGCTGTCTACAATTTATTTTCGAGTGCCTGGTTAGCCGTCAGGAGGGTAGCGAAACATGTTCGCCTGTGATGGCGAGACGCGGGTGTAAAAAGGTTAACGAACACAGCTATAAAGCATAGCCAGGAATCTATTCATGTGTTAGTTGAGCCGATACTACGTTCCCGGCGCATTTGAAACGTTTAAATTCAACATTTGTGTGTGTAAGAAAATACGTATAGTTGGTTGACTGGTTATAAATCCCTTGGAAGCCAGCGCACATGAGCAATCATAGATGCCGTAATAGATGTGAACACAAGCAGGTCATTGCCAATTGAGTTGGACGGAGGGGGCGGAAGGGGGAGGGCTGTGTCGTGTGTATTGGTAGGTATGTAGTTTATCCCTTCTAGGACTGCAGTCTGTGGGATGAAAACCCTAACTTTTTCAGTCCCACATGAGGGAATCTTTAACCTTACGTTCCTTAGGTAGGCAATCGGTGCATACAATTATAAGTATCTGAGTCTAACGGCCTTATTGACACTGGGGAAATGAAGAAACTGAAGTAATAGTTGGGACAGAATAGGTTAAAGCTACAGCTGGACGGACACGAGTCGCCCAGAAAGTCTATCTTGCTAGTCAGCTCCAGTAAACGCATGGTGAGTTGCATGGTTATGAAAGAGTTAAGGTTGAAAGTCAGACAGATTCAGTCCTTGATATCCCGCCCCGTTCAGCCGTAAACAGATCCGAAAGCGCACATGTAACAGCCTAGCGGTAAACCACAACACATCCTCCCTTTTTAAGATCGACCGGGAGAAGGGGACGAATTCCCAAACAAAATCGCGGCATCTTTTAACTAAAGTGGATGACAAAACAGGTATTCTTCTGTTAGCTCGTTGAGTTCGTTCACCTTTGAGAGATGCAGCACGGACTGCAGAAGGACAACAACACTAAGAAAAAGAAGTCGACAATGACGACTACAATGAAGCTGAAGAAGAAGAAGAAAGAAGAAGAAGAAAAGAAGAAGAAGAAGAAGAAGAAGAAGAAGAGAAGAAGAAGAAGAAGAAGAATAAAAGAAGAAGAAGAAGAAGAAGAATAGTAAGTAGTAGAAAAGGAAGAAGAGGAAGGGACCGAGAGAAGAGAGAAAAAAGAATCAAAAGACAAAGAAGAAGTAACAGAAGAACAAGAAAACAGAGACAGCGAAGACGTAGAAGTGGGAAAAGAAGCGATTTACGACGATGACAGCAAACAACAAACACGAAGATAAAGAAGAGGAAGGAGGAGGAGGGTGCGGAAAAAAAAGAAGACGACGCAGAAGAGGACGAAGTGCGAACAATATGAGAAGCCCGATGTTGAGCCATTGACTTTAGACTCCACATCCTGATCACGCAGTTTTGGTTTCTTGAATTCCGCCGTGTCAGTAATATCCCCAGATACCGCCTTTGTGTGTACAATTATCCCTTCTTTGTTCGCTGATGATATGTACTCACCAGTTCTTATCCATTGCCTCTAGCCACCTAATTCTGCGACCAAGCCATCTACTCATATGTCATCGCCGTTAACATGGGGAGTTTATGGAGACGAGGCCGTTTTTGTTTTTGGAATCTAGAGCAGGAGATTACATGCAGGAGCGCTAGAACCTAGGGGTGTAAGCACTGTAAGCGCCCATCCAACACCCCCTCCCCCTCACCGCTGTCTAAAAGTAAGTAGGGTGATAGATGGGCATCCGGCTTCTTTAAATTTCCAAGTCCTATCCCTTCCAGTCAGATATATAAGTTATTTTTTCTAAGTTTTCAGAATAAAATTTTTTATTTTAAGCTCCACCCATAAATATGGCCAAATGTCTGAACGCGGTTTCTGGGACCTCTCCACGGCGATCCTCATCCACATGGTGGCACTTTGTGTCATCGGGTGTTTGTCGCTTGTTTGATGTCCTGGTGGAGTAGAAAGTCAGTCAGTCAGTCAGTTTTCAATTAATCTCGTCATCCTTTAGTGGGATGCAATTTTTCGTTAGTTGAAGCCCTACTATGACTCTTGCCAGGGGCCGCAATATAACCCGGCCATAAATATGGTCTAATGGCTGAACGCGGTTTCTGGGACCTCTCCACGGTGATCCTCATCCACATGGTGGTACTTTGTGTTATCTGGTGTTTATCGCTTGTGTGATAAAAGAAGATAAGTAGATATCAGTTTTTGTTTATGCATATGGTGTTTGAAAAAAAATATTTACGTTGCAGCGTCCTTTTTTGAGGAAAACAGGCTAAGACTCACTGCCCTCCCCCCCTAGCAAGCATGGCGTAAACGCTGATTAACTAGGCGTGTTTGCTTAAAAGACATAGTGCCTCTGCCTGGTAGGCAAGAAACCAACAGTCTGCATAAGTAACAAATCAGATCTCTTAAGCCGATGTGCTAGTTCTGGAGCAAGACCAAAGTCTAGAGGTGTTCGAACAACCAAACTTTGTCTGGGAGTTTGCAGCCGCTGAACACGAATAACAATAATATGACAAACATGATAATAAGACAATTCATGTTTGCTTATTATCATGAACTTAAACAAGGCGTAGGCCCTTTAAGACACCACCCCCCCCCCCCCCCCCCCCCCCATCGAACATTTGAAATTGACTGCAAACCCCCCCCCCCCCCTCCCCCATCCCCCCATGCCCACCCCTGTGTTTTCTTTATGTCTGCGCTGCTGATTGTTACACGTTGTTATTGAAAGTTTACAAATAACTTGGCATTCTTTCCGGTGTACTGTTGCATTTCGTATAGCAATTTTTGTTCCGAGCTAACATGGAATTATGTCTTCCGCATCGGGTTTTGTTGATAATAATTTAGTCTTGTTCTGACTTGAGAAATACATTCCCACGTATTGATCCGCCTGCTCGTGGTGCCATGTGGAAGGAAAACAAATTGGAAGACTCTAAAGACAACAGAAAGTTGAAATATTTTAGTTACCCAGCCAACATCAGCAGATCTTCTGCACATTTTTCTGTTGCAAATACAGTGGTACCTTTGGTCTCGACCCTAATTCATTCTATGATTCCGCTCGTTTCCCGTGTGAATTCAGGGGCCCCATTGTGGGGGAAAACAAGAACAGACCCACTGCCTCCCCAACAAGCATGTCGTAGGAGTCAACTAACTAGGCAAGAAACCAGCAGTATGCATGCAAATAAGTGAGATCTGTAAAGCGAATGTGTATGCAGCACTAAGGTTCTGAACCAGACTTACGTCTAGAGGTGGACGTAGAAGCAGAAACACCCCCCCCCCCTCTTCCCCCGCCCCGACATTACCACAAGCCGAAAGAATCTTGTATGCATATAAATGAATGTAAATCCAATTAATCCATTCGTCCACCCCAGACGCATTGTTTGTTTTTGACTTTTAAAATGGATTTATGTGTGACAAAAATATAAAATATAACATATACAGTACAAATTTACATATGTGAATGATAATTACTATCACAGGTAGAAGGTAGGAGAGGAAGTGGACGACTATTTTTCTAAAGGATGCCGCTATGTGTTAAATCTGGCTCTGTGTCGCATGCGAGAATTCTTTTTCTAACCTGCAGTGATATGGATTTGTTGCACAAAATGTTCTTCGTTTGTTAAAACATTTTTGGCTTGCCCTTTTCTGTTCTTTATCGCTGTGATAATCTTCCTTTAGTATCTGCCAAAATGTGGGGTGCCTTGCCTGAGCAAAATGATGTCCGTTATGCCAAAAAATAACACATAATACTTGCTTCTGCACCCAACAACTAACGTAACGCTGCCTTACAGCACAGTCAGATATTTCACAGAAATGTAATAATGCTCGTTCAACATTGAACATAATCTGCTGGTCTCATGTCCGAGCACAACGGAAAATAGGAATAAAGAAATGAGTGCAAATATGCAAAGCCGGTATCATCACGGCATCAACAGTGGCCTTGCATGTGCAATGTTTGGTAAAGAGCACATGACAAAACGTTTATTTTTAGACATTCTGCATAGAAATTTGAAGCAGGCAGCTGGCATTTGGTTACTAAAAAAAAACTGAGTTGTTGAAGCAAATTAAACAAAGAAAGAAACAGAGAAAGACACCTGTTTTCGACCACAATAGAAGGCTTAGCTCTCTTGTTAATATCACATGAGATGGACAAGTTGAAGCCAAGCGAGCTGGATGCAGGCAGGCATACAAGTAGGAGAGGGATAACATCGGGATATAGATTAGTATCTGTCTGCGCAAGTGTACATCATCCAGGTCAAAGGTCAGAGCGTTTTACAGATTCATTTCAGCTTGCCTTCATTTGCAAAAACCAATCGCAATGATTGATTGATTCAGTTACATTGTCAGTTAGGGTTCATATTTAGTGATCATGCAGGATGAACGATACACGTTCATTATACTGTGAGATACATTTCTTTTACGATAGCTTCATGCTAAAAATAAGGTGTAACTAGATTGTCTTAAAACTAGAACCCATGGGGCCATAGGAATAAAGGCATATATAAAAGCACACAGAGGAAGAACTAGAGAGCGACGTTAAAAAGATGGCGAGGACATGGAATGAGCGGACTGCTGAAGCAAAGATTTAACGAGCTGGCGTGAGTTTCTTGGGGGCCTATGTTCCATTTGGGGATAAAAGGCGGCAGACAAGAAGAAGGAGCTTCCTGTCACATGTGTGAATATATTCATTCCTTCCTCTGTCCTTTTATCTAGTTCATGCCGGTAGCGATGATCACAGTGTTTGTCCACAGCCTCCTGTCTTCTGTACTGCCAGTCATTGCTAAGAGGTGTTCCTACATATTATAATTCAAGAAACTGTTACATCTACTCTCTTGGTTTCCCACTTTATCCCTTTCCTTCCAACTTTACTTTTGTCACGATTAGGTGCGCCGGAATAAAGATAACGAATTTTCTTGGTGAGAAGCTACATGAGGCTTAGGCCTAGTTTAAGAGCGTAATGCCACTGCTGCTGTTGCTGCTAATGATAATAATGAGCTGAACGACACATAAATATAATTACCACATTTGAAATAATATAAATTCACCAACAGTTACTTAAAAGAGAACTTTAGTAGTTGTACACTTATATATATATATATAATTGTATGAGGAAAGGAAATTGGGAAGTTGGGGAAAGGGGGGGGGGGGGGGTTGGTGGTGTCGTTGCGATTAATCAAAGTATACAGGTTCCGGTGACCTCAGTCACGATATGCTTGGGTTGGATCTGCAAAGCCCTGTAACGGATTCACCGCCAACTTATAAGCGCTAAATTATTTCAAATGCCCACAATCTTTAAATTAAGAAGAAAAAAAAACGAGTTATGTTGTTAAAGGTAAAAAAAAAAAAAAAAGATCCCTTTTCACGCCTAAGGCGCATCGGATAATATGGGAAGAGCGTCCCATATTTTTACAGAGCAATCAGCACTGGATGGGTAATGTGTTCAGCATTACGCCGGCCGTCTCTACTTCCCCAGGACAGCCATCCTGGTACCCATTTTAGGCTGGGTCGACCGGCGACGCCCCATACCATGATAAAAATCTACGACTGCGAATCAACTTGCAACGCCTAAGCCACGGACTGTGGTAAAAGTGCGCCCTATCAAATATTGTCCGCAAAGTGCGTAGGTCTCAATACGTTGTAGACCACGATGTAAGCAAGATGGGCTGTCCAGTTCTGTTTCTCATCACCTTTCTTTTCAGTTGCCAGAAAATTCTGGAAAACCACTTTTAGGCTTTTCAGATCCGTGCTCAAATTATGGGGAGTCGCCGTGGTGTAGCGGCTAGCTAGAGAAGGTCGTGAGTTCGGTTCCTAACGAAAAATGACACTGGCTCCCAGGTAGACCCAGCTTTGAGTGGGTACCAGATAGAAACCATTGGAAGTAAAGGCGGCCTTTGGGATGCTAACTACATCACCTTCCAAGTGCCGATTGGGCTATACAATTTAGGTCCAGCCCTTTTTGGCCAGTACACCTGAAGGCGTGGAGAGAGTTCCTTTTTTACTTTTCTCGTCTTATTTTAGCAGACGTAATACTCCCAGTCTACTCCTCTTTATTCTATACATTAATTTCTATATCATGGGTGGAATCCCGTCCAGCACCTTTGGCATCTCTTAGCAACGTTCGTTTTAGAGTTTCTCTTTGACATCTTCAGCCCATTTGTTGCCAGTTTCAGTACCTGGTTAGATCTGCAGAATTTCTTCTTGTGTCATCTATCCCACTGTAGACCATAGGGCCTCAACCATTTCACACCAGTTCGTCATATTCTTTGCTATCGCAAGCAGCCCACCCCATACCATCCTCATCATTCGCTTTCTAGTTTTCTCTTCGTAGTGCTTTTTTTTTCTTCTGCTTTTTATTTCTGTGTCCTTGTGGGTTCAAGTTTAAATCCCATCTAGTTATGTTTTATCAGGTTTTTTTTTCAACCTGTGTCCTTTTCTTCGCCTCTTGTTTCACTGGAATTTGTCCCTGGAATTTTAGTTCTCTCTCTCAGAGCTTCACATTAGAGCTTTTTGTCCCTTTATCATCATCATGTAGCAGGTCCTTTGCAGAACGTCGCTCTCATCACAGTCTGCCTGTAAGAAACTCGGTCTCTTGCCAGTTCTCCCGCCTCATGAACTTTCACACTCAAGGAGTCACTTATATCCTGTGCCCATCTTCGTGTCGGTCGGCCTCTGCCCCTTTTTCCTTCTCCTATAATTTTTTCCAATCCGTCGTGGCGCTTTATATGACCAAAATATTTCAGCTTTCGAGAAAGGATGCTGTTTATTAGCCAATCTTCCTTGATGTTCAGATCTTTTAAGATGTCAATATTTCTCATCTTCTTTGTCCAAGATATTCTGAGAATCTTTGTATAGCATTTCAGCCCAAAAGCCCCTATTCTCTTTCTTAAGGACTGAGAGATAGTTTTGTCCCTTACTAGTCTAAAAAAAATGTACCGCTTCTGAGAATTGACTTCGAACCGTAGTTTGAGTACGATAGTTCCTCTGTTCACCGTGCTACTGCTGCATAAATAATACTTTTAGCAATACTTTCTGAATGACACATTCCTTTAGTGAAGGCATGCCACTCATGACGTAGGTCTGAATCCATTATGCATGGAAGGGTGCATCGCATTCAGTGAAGTTTGGCGGCTTCTTTGACCCACTTTTCGTCGCCTGTCTGTCACGATCTTTTATTGTATTCATGTTGGCTTGTCATTCATTTGGCTTCTCATGCACTTATCTATGGTAGAATGTGTGTGTGTGTGTGTGTGTGTGTATACATACACACAAAAAATATTTACGTACATATACTCATTCATATTAGGCACCCACATATGTATTTATATATGTATATATGTGTGTTGTGAAATACATATATAAACGTTTATACGTAAGTACATCAAGTACCTTGTGCCAACACGCCTAGACAATCATGCTTCTCTTAATTAAGCTTGCAAACTCAAACGTCATGAATCATTTCGCCGTTTGAAAGATTGTGTGCACTGACAAAAACTACCAAGAAGCACCCATCGCTATCTTTCTGTATATTTCTTTCATTATATATATATATATATATACATATTTATAATGTGTTTGTTGCTAGCATTATGTTAGTCATCAAAACATTTATTTTCTATATTAGCTTTTAGATTGGCTAAGAAAGTTCACCAGCCAGCAGGTTCTGGAGGGCAACACAGCTCACAACATGAGCCAGTAGAACTGATCGCCAAAAAGATTTTCGCACATTACTCAGCTTTTCATTGCTTCCTCTCCGCTCCCTCCCCCCCCCCCCCCCCCCCCCCTCACTCCGAGCTTTCATGTCACAGTTCGCGCTGTATTCGGTAATTCTGGCGCTGATGCGTGATTGGAGACACGGAGACACATGCACATTTCTGTGCATTCCTGACCTCCCTGTCTGACACTCCCTGACGTAAGAGGTTCCCTGTACTTCCCCCGCGCCCTTCAAACTTGTGAATGCTTGGCTAACGATTGAAAAGCAACAAGTGCGAATTATGTGAACCGTGAACTGAGCTGTTTTGGAATTTCTCTATCCAGATGGCATTGGTGGGAACGCACAAGATGTATAAATAGCATATTTCATGTTCGTTACTCATCATCATCATCATTGCCCATGTTCCCCGTAAGGGTTCCAGAGCCCTATTATGATGAAGGCAAGAATGCTGCCTCCCCAACAAGTAAGTCGTACAAGTCGACTAATTGGGGAATTCATTCCTAGTGGAAGTGCATCTGCCTGAGAGGCAAGGAACCAACAGTCTTCCTACAGGTAAACCAAATGTGTAAAACGTATGTGCACGCAAAACTCAGTTTCTGGAGCATGACTGGAGTCCAAAGATGGACTAGCAACCATAAGTTTCAGGAGGAGTTTACAGCTTGTGAACGCGAAGAAGAAGAAGCAGAAGTAGAAGACGATTCCCCGTGTGGGTCCTGACCCCGGTTTTGGGGAGAGGAGCGAATAGACCCATGTTCTGCCAACAAGCATGCCATAAAAGGCGAATAATTACGTGTGTTCCCTTCAAAGTCGGAGCGCATCTACATGAGAGTTGATGAACTAACAAGCTGCATACAAATGAGCCAGATCTGTAAGACGGATGAGCATGCAAAACTCCAGTTTTCAACAAGGATTCGCACTACTGGCTTGCCATCCAGATTTAGACTAATTTCAGAGTTGCCATAACTGTATGTAGCAACTCGGAGGGGGAACGAGGAAAACGCATTACATATAAACAATATATTATCTGCTATTGGAATCGGAACTCTTCGCTTGTTGCTGAAGATGGGTACAGTGCGCTTATCGGAGTGTCCCGAGTGCTGTGATGTCGATTCTTAATTCAACATTAAAGCGACGTCTAATGTGTGAGTGAATGTACCCCTTGATTACACCCCATCGCATTTTGAACTCTCTTACTTTTACTATTTGGTCACAACATACTAGAGAAATATATCTTCCCCTAGTGGTGACTACACCTGTCTACGTATATTGCCAATTAGAAAGTGAAGCCTTCGTGATTTGGCATCTTGATTATTTCGTCACTTTGGTATTGCACGGGAAACCTTATGGTACTAAAAGAGTTAAAGATACACAGTGGAGTTTAGGAAAGCAACTGTATCGCGCCAGACGTAAACAGCCGTCAACCAACCTGCCCGTTTGGCTTTTAGCAACCAGACTGTAAAAACATCATAAATATGAGAGTTGTTATCACAGACATAGGCAGTACATGAGGGGAAAATAAGGGGTGGGGGTAGGAGGATGGAGGTGAGGGGGAGGGGGGAGGTGTGAATGACTCATGCTATACGTATTTTAAGGCCAAAAAGGTGTGCCTAAAGAGGTCTGATTCTAGTGTAATAGTAAAAATAATAATTACAATACGGCGCAGACCGCTTAGTGCTATCTAGCATGTGATGAATTTCTATAGGAACAATTTGTTTATACGCGGCAATTTTGCTTGCTTGAATTCTTATTCGGTTAAGAGGAATTTCTTATAAGAAGAACAATTTCTTGGGCCCCCCGGTGAGTTCTCTTTATCAGGTCTGCACTGTGATTCAATATGCTGAATGGGAAATAAATGCATTCAGAAACTGCCCTCAAAATCTTCCAGCAGCAACAGAGAAGAAACAAAATTAGCAGTAGGGATTATAGGATGGATTATATATATATATTGAAACAAACACTCCCGCTTAAAAGTTGATTGATTAATTGTGTGGTGTGATTGGCCTTTGCCAAGGATCGAACAGCCGGTAATGCTGTATTCAGTTGCCAGGCTGTTTCGGAGATATGTAGGTGAAGGAACTGAACGAATATCAAGGGTGACATAGTCGTAGGGGTCATTAGAGATGGAAATCATTGCCATTTAAACATATGGTGTCTCCCCGTGTGTGGGTTTCGGGCTCTATTTGGAAAAGCAGGGAGAAAAAAGGGTGGGGGGGGGGGGGGGGGGACTGATCCGCTACTTCAACGTCATGAGAATTTATTAAAAGGCGACTAGTTCAGGGTGAGGTGAAGTCGGACGTGTTGATCCAAAAGATGCAGGATGACTAGGCAAGTATAATCGAGTTGCAGGAAGCTGACATAGATTAGGAAACACATAAAAATAGGTTAGTTGCGTATCCTCTACAGGTCGTTGCAGAACCAACCCCAGCAGCCCTTGGCATTTGTGTGGTTTCTCTAGGCAATGTATGTCCAGTAGTTTGCCATTGCCTATGGACGGTCGGCCTCCTGATACCACTGTTGAAACCAACGCAAGGGACATGGCCCGCAGCTGGCATCTAACCTGGCATCCGGGCATTACGAAGCGTTCGCATCTACTTAGCCACAGAGCCGACACAGGAAACACATAACTGTTCTTAATTTACGGGATTTGAAGACGTTGTGCGCATTGACTGGACATTTTTAATTCTGGTGTCGAGGGTGGTGCAAGGTCCCTTCTGTTTTCTGTGTAACTAACTGAATTAGTGTGCTCCTTATCTGACTGTGCTGTCTGCTTGTAGCCTCGCTATGTCCAAGCTTGGTAGTTTAGTACGCCTACTGGCTTGGTTTTATATTATCCAGTATTTGCGGAGAATACCATGTATGCGGATATCATATGACAAAGGATGCTGCTCTCGGCAAAGATGAAATCAACCACTTCAGGTTGACTATCTGGCCAGCGTTACAGTTGATTGTACAATGTAAATGATCTTGCCTCGACTGCATTGGTTGGCGATAAGAGAAGAAAAAACAGGGCAGACATACAAACTGGATGCGCTGCGTTTCAGAGACATTAAGACAAAGGAGCCAGAAACTATGTACTGCTCGTTTGGAATGGGTATTAAACGAGGGTAAAGCATGTAGAAACCGGCTGCCGGAGCAAGGAAAGAAGATATACCGGTCAATTCCTGCTAGGCAGGTTGAGTATGATGACACTGAGATAGCCCCCTGCAGTGGAGGACGGAACACTAATTGGTCTTGACGACGTCCTAAGTCTAAAGACCACTCTGCACCATCTAGTTAACTGATGTAGGCTTGAGAGGATTTTACAAGTGTGACACTTTTCTAGTGCCTGAATCAGTCATTAAAAAGCAATCTATACTGTCTGTGGGAGCCGCCGTGGTCTGTCAGCTAGACGCTCGCCTGTGGATCGGAAGGTCGTGGGTTCAGTTCCTGACAGGGGCCGGACTTCTTTCAAAAATGACCTTGGCTTCCAGGTTGACCCAGCCTTAAGAGGGTACCAGGTGCAGTCCTAGGAAGTTAAGGCAGCAGATGTGAGCTGACCACATCACCCAACAAGCCGTTTGGTCTATAAAATAAAGGTTTAGCCCTATATACCCAATAAGGGTCCTTTACCTTTTACTCTACTTACCACTTTTAGGACGTTGTAGCACGGAAAAGACTGGTGGTGACTGGACAGGGGAAGGCGGGTTGAGCTAGAGGATTTAGGGCCGTCTAGCTAGTGCAGACGCAAGGGTTGTGCAGTGTAGGATTTACAAGAAATATGCTCTGACATAAAATAAACATTTCAACACTTTACCGGAGGTCGGAAGTGGGTCTGCAGAATGAGATCTCAGCTGTACTCACTCGGCAGTCGATCCATCTAGTTGTAGAGGAGTCCTTTCCAGAATAAAATTCCAGCTGTACCCACTCGGAAGTCGATCCATAGAGTTGTGGATCCAGAATTAGATCCCAGCTGTACCCACTCGGAAGTCGATCCTTCTAGTTGTTGACGAGTGGTTCCAGAATAAAATCCCAGCTGTACCCACTCGGAAGTCGATCCATAGAGTTGTAGACGACGGGCTCCAGAATGAGATGCCAGCTGTACCCACTCGGAAGTCGATCCATTTAGTTGTAGACGAGTGGTTCCAGAATACAATCCCAGCTGTACCCACTCGGAAGTCGATCCATCTAGTTGTAGAGAGGGGCTCCAGAATGAGATGCCAGCTGTACCCACTTGGAAGTGAATCAGTCTAGTTGTAGATGCAGGGTTCCACAACAAGGGCCGAGACCAGTCGGGTTTTTACTTTAACACTGCATTGATCCCGTGTATGTGGTACATGTGAGTAGACTTATCACATCAGCTTGGGACAGGACTGTAATAATTAGGTTAGTAAAGGTATCATTTGTACACCACTGGCTCGTGTGGTTATATGACTTTAAACTCATTTTTTTTTAATCGATCAATCGGTTTTGACTGGGCTTTTTGGCCTGCATCACGCACGCTGTCATGGTTTTCCATGACTGTATCCAGTACTCATTGTAGACTTTGTCCAACTAGGAGCCAAGGTCAGTTTTGAAGAAAGAATCTGCCAAGATGCGGATTTCAACTGAAGATCTTCAGGTCAGCAGGCGAACATTGAGCCACTACTCCACGCTTGTCCAGATGTAGTCATATCAACCTCACTAAAATATCATGGGAGTCGCCGTGGTGTAGCGGATAGACGATAGCCTGCGAATCGGAAGGTCGTTGGTTCGGGTCCTGACGTAGCCATAATTTTTTTCATAAATGACTTCGGCTCCAGGATCGACCCAACCTTGAATAGGTACCACGTTCAGTTCTTTGAAGTAAAGGCGGCCGACCCTATCGTCCACCAAATTTCTTTTAGTCCTATATAATATAGGTCTAGCACTATATGCCCAATACGCCCCGAAGGCGTGGAAAAGGGTCCTCTTCTCTATTTTTCTTAAAATATCCCACTATATTATCAGGCTTTCCACTCTTGGTTGATCAGAATCTCCCTTCCCATATCACAGAGTTCCTAGCCGGACTCTGCAACCAACACTTGACCGATAATTAGGGTCAAGTTCAGTGCCTCGCCGACAGTTACAAGGGCAATCAAGACATTTCTCGGTGACGCATTTAGTTCTCTGCTGCAGTTGTGGCCCTACACAATTTTGATGCCCCATGAACGTTCTCCTCCATATTCAGTTATCACTAGCATCTTGTTTGCTACTGAAGTGCGCAGGGTAATGGAGCGAGTGGGTGGTTTATCATCATCATCAAGAGCCTTGACGACTGGCTTGGGTGGTCATGCCTGTGCACAGTGTAGGATCTTCAACATCGTGTGCCAGTTCGGTGCTGACACCCCTCCACGCCATGAGAGATGGCTGTCAAGAATCTTCTCGTGTTTCCTGCTCTGTCTTTTTTCCCACAGATTTTTCCACTGGTCACAACATCTTCCAGTTTCCTTCTTCTCGTAATGTGACCAAAGAATGACGATAGTCTCTTACCGATGTTGTTGATGCTGACCAGGAAATTTAAAGAATTCTTCTATAACGCCATATCTGCAATGCCTCAACACATTATTTGTTTACTAAATATCCATGATTCACAGCCGTTTATTATAAATGGCTCTATTTACCATGCTAGAATTATTTTCCTAACCTCCAAAGACACTGATGTAATACATAACATGCTCTTCGTTTTATGGAATGTACGTTTAGCCTTTCCTGTTCTGTTCCTTATGTCTGTGATACATCTTCCGTTGGATAGTATTCATGTGCCTAAATGTATATGCTTGTCCTAAAATAACGCCTTTGACTTTATTATTCTTTTAGGCGCTATTTGTGTCTTTGGTGTGATCATTGCTTTTGTGCTCCCATTATTCAAACCTATGCCCATTTCTTCACTTTCTTCCACGACCTTTCTTATCAGTCCCTGTATTTCTTTGTGACTTGTCGCCATCAGGACGGTGACATTGGCACAACATGGGTTGTTTTATGTTATGACCATCAACTACATTTCTTGGCATAACCATGATGGATCTCACTATAGAATCATTATATAATCACTGTATAATGAGAACAGATCAGGTGATTGTACACATCCTTTGACTGATTATCTTATTTTCGGGGAGGTGAAAATAGAAATGTAAGTAGCCCATCAATGATGCGTAGAGTACCCAGCTAGATCCCTGACCTACTATAGATAGGCCTCCAGGCAAATTTGATGACATCACTTCCTTAGACGCAAAATTGCTGTCATTTGTGTTTCATGTGTGTTAAGTTTTAATTTGTTGTTATTGAATAACATTAATAAGTGATTTTAAATTCACCTTTGATTCACTTATAAGCGGTGTTTTCCTGGAATAGATTTAATAAGTTCATTATGTGATTCTCTTTGGATTTATGTTTAATACGTTGTGTTTTTGCAGAGCAGCATTTTAAAGGTAAGAATAAAAAACAGTACTACACTATGTAAAGTTATCTTTTCGTTTGCTAGTACAGAATACCTTATAATTTGATATTAAGATTTTATAAATTATTAAATATTTACAAATTAAAAATGCGCTCCCATTCGCAAAATAGTGCGAAATTACTGGATGGAGAAGAATAATATTTCGAATATCTTGGGTAAACAAGAAAAATATTGCGAAAATATTAGGTGGACATGAAGAATTTTGCGAATTTTCTTGCTGGAAAAAAAAAATATTGCGAATATGCTAAGTGGAAAAGAAGAATATTGCGGATATACTGGGTGGCCAATAAAAAATATTGCGAATATCCTGGGTTGACAAGAAAATATTGCGAATATCCTGGGTTGACAAGAAAATATTGCCAATATCTTGGGTTGACAAGAAAATATTGCCAATATCTTGGGTTGACAAGAAAATATTGCCAATATCTTGGGTTGACAAGAAAATATTGCGAATATCCTGGGTTGACAAGAAAATATTGCCAATATCTTGGGTTGACAAGAAAATATTGCCAATATCTTGGGTTGACAAGAAAATATTGCGAATATCCTGGGTGGACAAGAAAATATTGCGAATATCTTGGGTTGACAAGAAAATATTGCGAATATCTTGGGTTGACAAGAAAATATTGCCAATATCTTGGGTTGACAAGAAAATATTGCCAATATTTTGGGTTGACAAGAAAATATTTCAAAATTCTTGGGTGGAGAAAAAGAAATTGCGAATATACTAGATAGACAAAAAAAAAAAAAAAAGCGTTGCGGATATAATGAGTCGACAAGAAAGAAATATGGCGAATATCTTAGGTGGACAAGAAGGATAAATCATCCAAGAAAAGAACGCTGGCTAAGTTCACTCACTAATTTTCAGTGGATTATGTGAATATATGTTGCATATTCGCCAGCTAAAATGTAAGTAGTTTGGGGGAGTACTCAGGGGACGGCTGAAACATACCGAAAAAACAGCACTGTCAAAGTGAAAACTGGACGTTCCGTTAACCCAGGGCGGTGACGTCACGTCAAGCTGATGACGTCAGCCTATGGCCCTATCTACAGTCGGCCATGGTCAATCCCACCTCCCTGTGGTGCACGGCCGGAAAACTGAAGCCGAGAGGTTTTAGGCTAACGAGGCAATGACTGGCCTGGACGCGCACAAACCAGGTCATATTTTTTCTTGCCGTGCCGCTCTTCGGACCTAGCATGTCGGCAGTAATGTAATCGACCAATACCACACACGAAATATGGAATCATAGGAGATAAATGCTGTAGCATAGCGCACAAGGATAATGTAAGGCAAAGGTAAAAAGGTAAAGTTGGGAGATGGGAACCAGCGTCATCGCACACGGTTATAAACCATCAGTGCTCTGCCACCAATACTGACAGCTGATAAAAAAAAAAAACTGTCGCCGTCCGCACGTAACTACGTAGCTACAGCGACGTTGCTCCATTTACCCCAGTGTGTCAACTCTGGTGCCCATTTCCTAAAGGCTGGGTGGACCCCCAGAATCGCCCGGTTTCGAACACCTACTGAGGGCTGCAGTGAGTCGCTGCTGGATTTGAAAGCAAATCTTCTATCGACTGCGCTAACGCAAAAGAAGATGAACAAATCAATCACCCAAGCCACCTTAGACAGTAGTAAAAAAAAAAAAAAAGGTACAGAAAACCACCAAACTGGGCTACAAATGTGCATCATTGAGAAGACATAAGAAAAAGAAGCAGAAGTACACATCCTTGTCGTTCGCCCTTCTTTATGCTGTGTAATGTTCCCACATAGTTGTTAATTCTGATAGCTTATTCTTATAGTATGTGATTAACGGAAGATATTACGGTAGTCAAGGTTCACCCCATCACATTGTTGTCGTGCACCGTCTTAATACAAGCATTTGTGTGCCTGTCAACGCTGTTTTGAAGTCACTGCATAAATACACAAGTCGGGGATTATGTAACGTGTTGAACTGACACCCTGGAATTTGTCTTTCTTTAGCCAGCGAATCAAGCTTGTCACGAATTTAAACAATAAGATGAACTCCAACATGGGTAATAGGTGTTTTTTTAAAAAAATGCATGTGAGGAAGGTGGGGATATGCTGGTGAAGTCGGATTTTCCAGCGTATCCTAAATATATGTATAATTGTGTTGCTAGCAACTGAATCATCCATCTTCCTCAACCTACATTTGTAGGAAACTAAGGCTAATTGAAGACACTTAACTGTTCATTCTTGATGCCACGCGGAATTAAACCAACCTGGTCGATTCCTTCATGACATCTGGCAACACTGTTAGGTTGACTGAGCTCTCTGATGGGTCAGTCAATATTTTTCCGGAGAAATGCAGGTTGTCTGTGGTTTAAATGTGTGCATGAGGAACTTGTCAAACGTTTCATTGTCAGCTTGATTTGTGCTCAGGGAATTATCTCAGCCAGTCCACCTGTACTGAGGCGAAAGTGTATGATTTTTTTTTTTTTTACCACGTCATGTGTTAATAGCTAGTATATCCTGAGGGTTATGTAGTATTTGAGTAAAAAGTTAGTGTGCACTGTGCTGAGCTGCTTCGGACTTACACTTGAGTTAGAAGAAGAACGGAACACTTATAAGTTACTACCAGTGTGCCATGATATTGATCCGTTGTTTAAACCTCAAACCTAGCTCGTATATCCCAAGGGGTGGATGGTATTTGAGTAAAATGTGAGTGTGCACTTGTCAGTGATGAAGGACGGCTATTGTTTTACGAACTGCAACGTTGCAAGCCAGTGCTGAGGGTATTCATTTGAATGTAAACTATTACATCAAACATCTTGTACACTTTAAAAAATAAAATAAAAATTAGATGATGATAATATTATACCCGGTCGTAATATCATACCCTGATCCTTACAAAAACAACATCATCATCATCGTCTTTATTTTCGTATTCTTCTCACAGCTACTGATATTGCTGTTACTCCCATTTTTCCTACTATTACTATTGCTGCTGCAATAGTAACAGCAATTATAACAACAACCACAACAACTACTATTACCACCACCACTACTACTACTACTACTACTACTACTACTACTACTACTACTACTACTACTACTACTACTACTACTACTACTACTACTATACTACTACTACTACTACTACTACTACTACTACTACTACTACTACTACTACTACTACTACTACTACTACTACTACTACTACTAATACTACTACTTCTTTCTTTCTTCTTATTCTCTTTCTTCTTCGTCTTCTTCTTCTTCTCCTTTTCTTCTTCTCCTTTCTTCTTCTGCTCCTTCTCTTCTTCTTCTTTTTCTCATTCGTCTCCTTCTTCTTTATTGGGCATCAGGATGTACAGTATCACACATTAAATATTCCCCATGTAACAAAGAAGTTGTTCACACCTCCCTCCTCCTTTTAAATTTTTTTTAAAAACCACGTCATGTGTTAATAGCTCGTATATATTTGAGGGGTCGATAATATTTGAGTAAAAAGTGAGTGCGATGTAAGACAGCTATTGATTTTTACGAACTGCAACGTGGCAAGTCAGTGCTGAGGGTATTCATTGAAATGTAAATTATTACATCAAACGTCTTATACACATTTAAAAAATAAAATACAATTACATAATGATGATAATTATGCCCGGTCGTAATATCATACCCTGAACCTCACAGAAACATCATCATCGTCATCATCACCATCTTCGTTTTCTTCTTACAACTACTGATATTGCTGTTACTATCATTCTTTCTACTATTACTGTTGTTGCTGCAATAGTCACAGCAATTATAACAACAGCCACAACTACTACTACCACCATCAGTACTACTACTGCTACTACTACTACTACTACTACTACTACTACTACTACTACTACTACTACTACTACTACTACTACTACTACTGCTACTACTACTACAACTACTACTACAACTACTACTACTACTACTACTACTACTACTACTACCACTACTACTACTACTACTACTACTACTACTACTACTACTACTACTACTACTACTACTACTACTACTACTTTTTCTTCTTCTTTTCTTCTTCTACCAATACTACTACTATTACTACTTCTTCTTCTTCTTCTTCTTCTTCTTCTTCTTCTTCTTCTTCTTCTTCATTCTTCTTCTTCTTCTTCTTCTTCTTCTTCTTCTTCTTCTTCCTTCATCTTCATCTTCTTCTTCTTCTCCTCATTCTTCATCTTCTTCTCTTCTTCTTCTTCATCTCTTTCTCGTTTGTCTTTTTCTTCTTTATTGGGCATCAGCATGTACAGTATCAGACATTAAATATTCCCCATGTAACAAAGAAGTTGTTCACATCGCCTCCTTTTCAATTGTGTTTTTGTGTGTGAAGACAAGCAGCGAACATCTTCATTGTAGCGTGTTCTGCTTAATGATTTTTACTGTAGACCCTTTGTGTGAATAAACGAATCAGTCATGAACTGTGATGACTACACTCGGTAATCCCCACCTTATGTGTCTGTTTTTAACCCAGCACGTTTAGTAGTGCAAATCCCTTGCCCCCTCCCTTTCAATCAGTATTTTGTGAATTATTTTTTATCTGTTATGCTGCTCTATCCACCTGATCTCATGGTGCCTTTGCGCCTGCCTTGCAATAGATAAAGTCGCTTGCCGCCGAGAGGCACGGCAGCAGCCGAACTAATTACCTACTTTTTGCTCAGCACACCTGAATTTCCAGTGGCTTCTTTCATCCTTATATTTCATTTTATGGGAAGGTTGATTTTTTAAATTACTCAGTTTTTTTTTGTTTGTTTGTTTTGTTTATCAAACATGTCACATCTGTTATTTATTGTTTACAGCATAGACATTAAGAGGATTTAGTTAGTTAACCCACATGACTCTTTTTTTTTTTAATCCTTCATGAAAACGCATTATATTCACATCCTAGTAAGAGAAATAAACAGAAGTATGCATCGGCTACCAAGAAATACTATAGAAAGCATATCAGGTTATCCTATGTAATCAGTGCGATACATTGTTGAACTTTTTTCCCCCTCCAACAGGAAGACTCAATATAACCTGCAACGATAATAGAAAGTGTTAATGTTTACACTGTTCCGTCTTTGCAATGTGAATGCACGGGACACACACAGCCTATGGCAATGGCGAGTGTGTTAGAAAGACCCGACCGACCGTGTTAAGAAACGTCTTATACTACTTCTCGTCCTTTTTAGGATGAAATTTTTCGTTTTTTGAAGCCCTACTCTGGCTCTTACCTGGGGCCGCAATATAGCCCGGCCATAAATTTGGTCTAATGGCTGAACGCGGTTTCTGTGACCTCTCCGCGGTGATCCTCATCCACATGGTGGCACATTGTGTCATCGGGTTTTTATCGCTTGTGTGATGTCCTGGTGGGGTAGAAAGTCAGTCAGTCAAGAAACGTCTTTAACGATTTTAGCATTGGATTTCAGGACGGTTGTTGTCATAGTTAAAAGAATATGGGTTGCCTGTCTTTATGTTGTCGATGCTAGAGCGCTGAACAGGTTCAGTACAAACTCGTTGACTTTTTCTGTAACTACATCGACCTCGACTGCGACTATTAACATTTTGACTCCGAACATACCGATTCTGCCTGTGATTGCGAGCATATCATTTGTCACCACTATTATATAGACTTTGCGAACATATTGAGTATGACTGTGATCATATCGACTGTAACTGCGAACACAAACTCTGGAGCTATGAAGACCTCATACGTGACAGTGTGACCAGTGGCGAGGAGTGATAAATTCTCGCGTGTAACCATTAGCGGGTAACGAATCGATTACACTGGAGAGGGTATCACATTACATTTTCCTTTTCGTCGCTTCGCTGTTGACCGAGTATGCGTGTGCAGCTAACATCTTATTAATAATATTTAGTAACTTTCACAAGTTACAGTTTTTGTATAAGTGGTGTCAGTGTGCAGCGAGCTAAAGTTTGATTATGTTTGAGAGGTGAGCCAAGTGGCGTATTTGTTTAAAAAAAAAATAAACAGTAATAATAAATAATACAATAATGCATTATTCTGTGGCAATAGAATCTACATTGGTAACTACATCCTCGCCACTGTCAGTAAGCCAAACACGGAGCGAAATAGACACGGAATAACTCGTAGGAATCGAACCCAGAGCCACTATTTTCTCAAGTATTTGCTCCTGTTAAATTCCCCTGATAATTGCGCCCCTTCCATGATGGTTTGTACTACTTAAGAATCACTCGACACCGATCTTAGATTCGCAGAGTAATGGCATACCATGACGTCAACACACGAATCACCTTCTATTTACATACAGATTCATTCATTTACCAAAACGGCTGCCGTTTAACTGAGCAACCGAAAGCATACTATTTGACAAGTGACCGCATGATATTAAAATCAGAACGTTCGCGAGGCTTACAGAAGTTATGAAAGGCTGTCGTGGCACAATGACAATATTCACGACTCATAAATTTTTTTACAGCCCGAAGAAAAGACTCATTCAGCCATCTTTCGTTTACATTAACAAGCCACTTTTTCGGATTGAAAAATAAGCAGGGTAGTTGGTCTTTTTCGATGAAAAGATCGCGTAGTTGTCGGGAAGTCGTGTGTCTACACAGCAAATGGCCAAGTAGTTGTTTCCTGTGTGACTTTCAATCGCTTGAGACAGATGTTGTATCGTTCATTATTGACTAATTTATTACACGATAGAGTTATTTAGTATTTGTGCATATCATCCTTAATTCATAAGATATGCGTTGAAATATAAAAGTCACTACTGTGTTCTCTGATTCCACCCCAACCCCTCTCACTTTTTTGTCGATTTACTATTGTTGTTGTTGTTGTTGTTGTTGTTGTTGTTGTTGTTGTTGTTCTTTTTCTTCTTCTTCTTCTTCTTCTTTTTCTTCTTCTTCTTCTTCTTTCTTCTTCTTTTTCTCTTCTTCTTCTTCTTCTTCTCTTCTCTTCCTTCTTCTTCTTCTTCTTCTTCTTCTTCTTTCTCTTCTT